>JAJJWW010019303.1:0-371326 GCA_023531295.1 Papaver armeniacum | reverse complement strand
GTAATGACTCACTAACCAAATAACTCACCAGGGTCAGTATAACCAAGTCAGAAGCCTGAACACTGGACGAGCTGCTCGAGACACTCACTGCGAATCGTTGATGAAATTAGGGTTTTAAAGAGGTGCGCAAGAGCCTCTTCGGGCCTTGGTCGAAACCAAGCATGGGTGGGGAAATGAAGAGGGACCGAATCGCATGTAGACAACATCACTGCAGTGCACGTCCATACTTCACTTTCCAAGAAGGCACGATCTAAGCCACTCAATTCGACCGCAAAGTTGAGTATTGAGATCGATTTGCGATAGGAGTTTGATGTCAGCAAGGAGTCGCGCACCATACCCTTTTCCCAAGGTGAGTCAAAGATGACCACTGGTCTGCCTTGGCTGCTGGTTTGGCGGTGTATCTGTACATGTTCACGCCTATGTCTTACCGTCTCAGAAATGCGATCTAAGCCACCCACCGTCCATGAAGTTGAGTGGTCGAGATTGATTTGTAATTTGGGAAGTGTATCCACGCATGTTCAGCCAAGGTGATTGGCTGCATGATATGCCTTGGCCTAATCGTACGAGGAGGTGGGATGGGCTCACTCGTGGTCAGCGCTCGCGTGACCGACCCTGCTCACCCACCCGTGACCTCCATTCGTGTCGAGAAGATGGACGCGCTATGGCTTGAACCCTTACTCAGCTTCGTGTGCCGTACCTCATGCTCTTCAAGGACACCTGAGCAACCAATCATGGTTGGTTTCTGACCACCGTCATGTAAGGGTAAAGGTCACATGGTGATTGTGTCGACATGCTCCGGCCCTTTGAGTCTACATCTACACCCTCCATCACACTCCAAGATGGATGGTATTGAGACCGCTTTGCTGCACATGTAATATGCCGCAAACCCTAATTTAGGTTTCCATTCATAATGCTTGGTATGGACTATTTGGCAGCTGAAGGCCAATGGTCGACTACGCGGGTCGGGCCGTGTGTATTCCATACCACAGTGATGGAATCGATCTCGGGTCGTCCAATCATGCTTGTGAGTTGAAGATCATGAGTCGATCATATCCGATCGATATGGTCAGTGCACGGACAACACCAAGCAGATAAACACCGAGGCCTAATCTAAAGGTATAAGCACACTCAGAGGGCTCTGCAAGGCATAACACAATCGAGAATCACCAGACGCAAGATTTCGCATGGTTTCATTATAAGAAGCTGAGGTTCGTGCTACTCCGTAAAGAGTAACACTCACAAGCCACGCCACAATCGATAAATGACACATAATGTTGAGGTTCAGAAGACCAGAAGAGTAACATCTCGTCGTCATACAATCGATAATGAGTACTGGAAATACAAGGTCGATATGAAATTCACAGTAGCGGATTGCTGTTAAGCATGCTCTAATTCAGGAATTACCATGTATTCATTAACGGGATTGTCATACATGCTCCATTTCGTGAATTAAGTGAGGAGATCATTACTTATAAATCCAGCTTTATCTTTTACAAGATGTCACACATGATTTTTCGTTACTTACAAATTTAACCTTAAACGAAATCATCATCAATATTATCCCCGTCAAGATATAATGGTTACACTATCAAGGCTGGTAGGCAATTTAGACGGCGACATACGAACGACCAAGCTAGAGTGAATACAGATATTACTCTGAGCAGTTTCACATTGTCAGCTGGCTCCTGAACTGGTCGGTCTTGATTAAGGATGCTGGCGGAAGCAGACTTGATCCGGTGAGTCGCTTTGGTTCCTTCAGACATGTCATGTAGCTTCTGGGCCATTCCTTCCGTGTGCGTACTTAGCTATACACCGGCCTTCGCATGTATATTTGATAAGCCAAACCGTTGATTTGTTATCCCGAATTAGTAGCCTTCCATAGGTGTAGGCAGTAGACTTCCTCTTCCTTCGGGATTCTGCTCACTGTGCGATTATAAAGAATCATCTCAATCGGTCACGTTTATTCTATATCCTGCAGAATCAGGGACTGCCCCATTTTCGATTAGTCGATCGATAGTTTTAATATCCTCTTTTTTTTTTTTTTTTTTGTGTGTGTGCTCATAAACTTTTCTTCTGCAGACATCACAGTTGCTTAGACGTCATTCTACACAAGCTTCCCAAAGAAGTTGTCACAGGTTCAAAACCATGCACATGGAGAAAGGATGGCTAAGATCGATCTTCCTCTTTCGTAAGCCTTGGCCAGGTTATGTCAGTGGATGTCCATCTCCACCTCGACACCGAGATCGCATCTGCACTTTCACTGCACTGGACATGAGGAGGCGAGGCGCGAGGAAACCATGTGCACACCAGTGCTGGGTGCAGACAGCGCCAAGAGGCTGAGAGTTGAGCATGAACGACCCGAATGAAGGCAGCAGACACTGTTTCCAGACTACGTGATAATCCTTTGATTCTGACATGTATTTAATCCTGAATATCTGGTGCATTTATGTGGTCTGGTGTCGCTTATGCCTCATGCTCCCCGCTAAGATATCGGGATGGGAGGCGCGCACGCTGCCTGGGCCAAGTGGGATGCCCGATGCGAAGTTGAGAGATCCGAGGAGGCATCAATGTGGACTTAGCCACGCAGATGGGATAGACCACCTCTGATGATCGGGGTTCTCTTGTTTTGTTTTCCAAAGTATATTCTGAGCTGACTTCTTGTACTGCCATACTGAAGTTCAAGGTTTTTATTTTGATTACTAATAAAGCTTTCTTACACCTTTGCCAAGATCAGAATCGGTTCTTCTCAGCGCATGTGCCTTTCACATAATTTCAGTGATAAAGAAGTTATAATCAGAATGGAATATCCATGACCTGATGCAATATCTTCCGTTTATCAGTGTGATGGCTCAAATCATTTTCCCAGACATCGTTTATTTCCTCTTCATCCTTAGATGTTTGTTTGTGTTTTTCTGCTTCTGACTGGAGCTTGCTCTGACTCAAAGGTAGGCTAAAGAGTAAAGAGGTTCTCGACGGGTAAATAATGCTTCAATCAAAAATTGAAAAATTCGTGTCCTAGCTATGAATGCTAAGTATCAGTAATCATTTGAGGGATTACAAATATGATGAAATTATAAAGGAAACACTTGAAAAATGGGGCACAACATTTAAGGTAGATGCCTAAATGTACACATCTAAGTTCTGGTTCGAGCCATCAGTGAATGTTATGCCTCCAGGTTATCAGCGTTGATGAGCCATGCAGCCACCAAAGATAACATCCTCCGCTACTGCACGTTCATCTCTTTGGTGGGTGAGTCGTAGAAAGTACATTCTCACCAATATGCCTAACATTAATGTGGTCGCCTTTCGTCACTGTGGCTCAATTCCACGTGAGTTTGGAATGTACATCTGATCTCGGGCTTCATATCTTTGGACTCTACACGCTGTTGCTCCTGATAAAATGTTTAGGCAGCTCTATCTACATCTCCTCATAGCCGGGTCGTTTGCTCTGCTGGCCTACCCCTGATCTGTCAATCAGGCTTAGCTCTGCAGTGAGGTCAGGATGGTGACTCATCAGACCCAACCTTTCTGTATGCTGACAGCTCTTTCCGTGAAGCTTTATCATATTGGCAAAGCTTAAGGCAGAATGACAACATCGTAGTCTAATGCAAGGAAATGGAGACTCTTTTCAGTATCGGAATCTGGTAGAGGACAGACTTCCAAGAGGTTTTGAAACATAAGTCCAGTTTTTCCAGACTCATGGCCTGGCTGGGATGACTTTACCACAAGATAGAATCTGTCATGATATCTTCCACTTGACTTCGGTTTCCATGTATCCATGACTTAAGCTCTTCCTCCTGAATTTGGACCACTGAGTGACAGGCACTTCTCCCTGCCAAATTGGGCCGCTTCCTTGCACCGACAAGAATGTGATGTACCCAAGCCGTATCACCAACGCGTTATCAAACCAACTTTCTGAACGAGTGGACGTTAGAGTCCCTGGCCTCTTTGCCGCATCTTCAGAAAGACTGAGGTTCTTGACCTAAGCCAGATACGACGCCTCGCCCGATTACAACGGTCAGGTCGCAATACACCTTTGACTGCCCCTTGAGAAATATAGATTTCTGACACATGTAAGTCTCCATCATGAGATTGCACTGTCATGAACGAGTCCCCAGAAATCATGCCTCGATAGTGAGATCTCTACTTTAATCATCTTCTAAGCCTAAGTTTTGTCTCCTGCCTCTACCTTTTCCTTATTGTTCTCTGTCCTGTTGCAATCTTTGGTTGGATGATGGACCTAACCCGTGGTAGCAACACAAAGATTCTGGATCTGGTTTCTCCTACGAGACGCCGATAGTGGGGTGTTTTACGCATCATCTTGATCCAAGCTTCAAATAGGCTCTATCACTATTCATGGAAAAGGAAAACTCGTGTCTTTGGCGTTTTGTGTGAGTTTTGTCTCGTTCCTTTGAGGCGAAGTCTTGTGTGCCGAGGATGTTCGCTTGGTTTGTCGTTCTATCTGCTTTCCTTTCTCCGCTACTACACTCACGTGGCAGGCCGGGGCCATGTATCAGTTTGCTGCGTACGCCCGTTTCCCTCGACTTTCACGCAAATCTCTACCAACAACTCGGTTCTTTCAAGAATGCTGGTAGCTGAGCTGGCGAACGTTTTGCAGCCGAGTTCGAGAATGTCTTAAGCCCAGATTCTCTAACAGAGCCACAGATACTGGTATCACCATCCCATTGATGTACAGATTCACCACCTGCCGCCAGAACATTCTGGTCGTGGACACTAGTTGCCAGTTCTCACCTTTAACTGAAGTCGTTGGGATGTTCATCGTTCACTGGTGAATTCTTCCCGTGTCTGAAAACGTGATTTGTTCAGAGACACACGGCTAAATACTTCCCGTGTGTTTCACCGACCATCTCGCTTCAACTGATATGTTGCTAGGCTAATGTTGTTAAAACTGTGTGTATGCCTCCCGGTGAGTGATTTTGAGAATTCTTTTTAGCAGAAACATGATTGTATTCATATTTCCCCAAGGCTCTGCAAGAATCTGAGAATGTGGCTCACGAACATTACCAGCATTCTGGTCATAGGGAGAATCGGGAGAGGTAACCCCGGGCAGGAATCCGGTTGCACATCTGAGGGTACTGCGCTGGGATGTTGGTGTATGTCCGTTCTATTCCCTTTTCCTCGATTTTATGAAGTCGCCAGATCTTCACGTCAGAATCGTCGGGTGATCGCTTTCTCTCCTCAAGTCAGATAACACACGAGTTTCTTCATTCATGTGAGTCCGAGTGGAAACACCTCGCTCCGGTGTATTGAATGCATCTCGCTCGACTCCAAGGGTTGCCGGGAATCTTGCTGTGACTGTCACTGTGTTTAAGGAAAGTGAAGATTCCTTTTCCGAGTTGCGCCATATCTGTTGAAGTTTAGCACTGTTTCTCCATCAAGTTCGTAATGGTACTGATTTGGCGCTCTTCCTTGTGTTCCTCGCCTCCTCGTCCGGCGGAGGAGGAAAGTTGTTGCTCCTGCAACCACCGGGAGCGCGTTACGCTCTCGAAGAGACGTCAGGATTTGCGCCGCTTCGGGCTCGCGATGGAGGAGTTATTCTACCGAGGAGCCCGGCTGCTGTTAATCGGTGTCAGGCAAGGACTTCTGCCCACGAGACGTGTCGACCACTCGTAGGCTCCAATCGACAAATTTCAACACCGTGATCGTTATCCACAACTAGCCCAATGTAATCTATCACGACCTGCACCTACCCCACCATAATATTTTTGACGGACCGATTCTAAGATCTACCCTTTTGAGATCGATGAACACCAATTCTCAAGAAACTACCTACAAATCGAGAGATTAATCCCACCTGTGGTCGCCAATCGCTGACTAGCAAACCATTCCTAATTTGGTAATTAGCGTGGATGAGGAATTAATCTGCAACCTTCAACAAAATGCACCACAGAGTAAGCCAGATTCGAGAGATCAATTGCAGTAAGTCCCATTTAAACTCAAGAAATGGTCGTCTAATTGCTTCTACACAAAGCGAAGGAGAGAGTACACTTGGGGTGGGAGGGAAGCGAAGAAGGTGTCAGATCGCTAAGGTGTTGGTCATTAAGGACTTTGAAATAAGGACGAGTGCGCTTACCTGGGTTGATTTAGCAAAGTTCGAGTGTTTGAATACTGCTGTGATAACACTTACTTCGTCGTTCGAACTTCATGTTCTCCTCGTTATTCGTTGTTGGGGTATTTAAGTGAGAACCTATTTATACAAGTCATTGAGCCTCATTCACGTTCGTGGGAAGTGGAGTGTGGAACACAGCAGTGAGCCTGTGTGTCCCGCAACACATGACCCGCCTTGTCTAATTTTCCTTTTCATCTCTAACCGTCTACGCACTCAACACGTTTCTTGTGATGGCGTCGCTGCACGTCGCACGTCGTAAACCGCGACCACACCCCCGCATGTATCCCCTGCCTTAGACATGATTGATGTCTCAGGATCGTGGATCCACGAGAGATAGCATGTAATGCCGAATTGAATAACCGCGTATCGTAAAGTCATACTCAGGAAGTATCGCATTTTATGTATCGTATTTAGACTTGCAGGTAAAGTACGGTACGACTCCTCACTAACCAAATAACTCCCCGACCAGCTGTATAAACTGGGTGCCATAAGCCTGGACAATGAGATGATGTTTGAGACACTCATTCGCGACCGTTGATTTAAATAGGGTTTTAAAAGAGGCGCGCAAGCATCACTTTTCAGCTTGGTCGAAACCAAAAGCATGGGTAGGGTTTAAGAGGACCGACCGGCATGTGTGTAGACAATGACGGTGCACGTCCATACTTCACTTTCTCAAGAAGGCACGAGCCCAAGCCACTCAATTTGACCCAGAAAGCCGAGCGGCCGAGATCGATTTGCGATAGAGCTCGATGCCGCAAGGAGTCGCGCACCATACCCTTTTCCTAGCGTGTTTTCCAAGACGACCCGACTTGGCCTGCCTCGGCCTATTGGTTCGAGCGTGCAGACGGCAGGCCGATGCTCGCGCCATGTCTCACCGTCCCATGGTGAAAACGTGATTCCAAGCCACCCACTCCGTCCTAAGAAGCTCGAGTGGTCGATGATCGACGGTCAATTTGGGGGAAGTGTATCCACGCATGCTCGAGCGGCGTTGGATTGGCCAGCAGTGATATGCCTCGGCCGACCACATGCAGGAGGCAGATGGGCCCACCTGGTGGTCGCGCCGGGTGTGACCTAGACCCGGCTCACCTAACTCGTGGACTCCTCCATTTCGTGCCGTGAGAAGACGGGACGCGCGCGACATGGTCGAACCCTAATTTCGCTTTCAGAAAGCCGCGCGACCATGCTACTTCCAAAGATGACGACTTGTACAGTAACCAATCATGGTTGGTTTTTGAATCGACCGGTCAAGCGTGTATGGGCACACACGGTGATTGCGTCGGTTTCATTGCGTCCTCGGCCCTCGTGCAGCCCGCATTCACACCCTCCATCTATACCCCACGATGGATGGTTGAGGACCGCTTACAAGACATGTAATATGCCGCAAACCCTAATTTAGGGTTTTCCGCCCATAATGCTTGGTATGGATCGGCTTCTTTGGCAAGCTAAAGGCCAACGGTCATCCACTGCATGGTCTGGCACTGCAGTTCGCGAGAATTCTTGCGGGTTTTGATACAAGACTCGTTTCGAGGGCGTGGCTGAGATGTGCGTTGACATAGACGCGGACCGTTTAGTTTGGCGGTTTTGTCGAAGTGTAACTCCTCTCGAGGGTACCACATCAATGGTATTGCGACGCGGTTGAACTAAGTATCGTTCATTAGCGAAGCTTTTGTCTTCGTGGCGGTCTTGGCAAATTTCCCCTTCCTCTGGCGCTTCTCTGTTTGGTAAAGTCGTGGTGGTTGGGGTTGTGGATTGTTGAACAACTCTCCGAACTTCTGCAAGCGTCTTGAGATATATACTCTCTAATAGAGTTTCATAATCTGGGCCTTCGTTCTTATTCTGCAGGTATTGTGACACTTTAGGCGAGTCCGTCTCCCTATGAAACTGCTTCGGCCCCTCATCACTGGCTAAGTTTTGTTGATTATTTCCTTTCGGCTCATATCCGACGTGGTTACGTATCCTGTCCGTACCACCGTTATCGGAAGTACGGATCTCAGATAAAGACCCGACATCATCTTTATCGTTAATGGTGTTCTCCGGGCGAGTGTTAGCCGTCTCCTTCCGCAAACAACTTACCATATCTCTTAAAAGACAAAGCGTCTCATTTTACTGTTTTGAGATATCAGCCTGACTCGCGAGGATATCTTTTAACACCCTAAATATGTCTTCTGCGGTGATTGCGC
Organism: Papaver armeniacum; assembly: GCA_023531295.1. NCBI lineage: Eukaryota > Viridiplantae > Streptophyta > Magnoliopsida > Ranunculales > Papaveraceae > Papaver > Papaver armeniacum. The sequence goes on along the minus strand of JAJJWW010019303.1, from coordinate 363,016 downwards.
TTCGATCATTCATGGCTTCCGGAGAGCTTGGCTGACAAGGATGTATCACGGAGTAGAAATTGAGATTTGTGATTGAAATGCAATTGGATTAATGAATGTGTTTAGACCTAAGATCCACCTTTTTGAACATGAGAAGATCAATATGAATTTTAAAATTATCTTGTAACCGAGAGATTAATCTCCCGCTGTGGTCGCCAGTTGTTTATGGGTGAAAATTGATTCTGCCGTTTTTGGTAATTTGGGGTGTGTTGATGAGAAACGAGTTCAAACCATAAACAAATGCACTGCATGGGAATGCTTTTAGGTTCGATAAATCAATCTGTAATATTCTGGCCTAAACCAAGAAATGGCCGTTCCAGATTCAATTTGTTCACAAGGTGAAGGAGAAGGGTTGATCTTAGGGAGGAAGCGAAGAAGGTGTTTGAAATCAGAGTGTTGAAGGTGTGGCTGTTTATGACTTTCGTATCAGAAAATGGTTTCTGGATACTTGTGTTGATAACACTTGTGTTCCTCTTTTATTTGAATAGGTTGAAAACCTATTTATACAAGTCATTTGAGCGCAACCCTGATCTCGTAGGAAGTGGAGAGAGTTAAGTGTTGGAGTAATGGAGTTGTGTAAGAGGTGGTGAACATTGTGTGATCACACCTTCACCCACTACTCCATCATTGTTAACCATCCGTCTTTTCCTAACACGTTCTCGTAATGGGCGTGTTGCACGCTGTACGTTGTAAACCGCCAGACAAATACCCCAGTAAGCATCCCCCAGTTTGTAACATGTTTGATGTCTCGAATAAGTGGGTCAAGTCGTGGGACCCTCCGCGAAGAATGGCATGGTGCTATTAGGTGAAACAACTAAGTTGTTTATGAGGCCAAAATAAAATATGCATGTATTCGACGCATGTAAAGCAGCTCAAATTAATCGATGTGTATGAAGCATCATTGTTTTTGAGCTTGATTGAATAAGTCACGAATAAGCGTCTTAAAAAGTGGAAGCGTGATCGACCACCTTTGGGTGATCGTTTGGTGGCTCTAGGGGCCCACCATTACTTGGCCGATCGCCTCATGTGGAAGAAGGATGGTCGGTCTTCACAATGTTGCTTTGCTTGTTTTCTAAAAATAGATCTATACCATCCAATTAGGCTGGCGAAGTTGGATGGTTGTGATTGATTTGTGGCAGTTGTGTAATGCCGTTGACACCTTTTTAGGGTTTGGAGGTCGATCGACCAACCACCTTTTGAGCGGGCAATTCAAGGCGTCGCATGCGCGTTTTGGGTAGGTCGATTGACTATGTATGAAGGTGGGTTGCCGGTGATCATGTTGACATCCCCTAGGCCTCATAAAATTAAATCCAAGCCACTCGATTCGCAGGCGAAGTCAGATGGCCGTGATCGATTTGCGGCAGTTGTTCAATGCCGCAAACGTAATTTAGGTTTTTTCAAAGTAGCGCGTTCAAGCTACTTTGGGTAAACGATTTGGTTTGCTTTGGACTTGCTATGGGCAAGTCGATCGGTCATGCGTGGAGTTGATTCGATGGTGAAAACGTTGGCATCTCCTTGATTGTTTGAAACACGATCTAAGTCATCCAACTAAGCTGGCAAAGTTGGACGGATACGATTGATTAGTGGCAGTTGTGCAATGCTGCTTATTGAATTTATAGTTTAAAAGGCTGCGCAATCACCCTCCTTGGGGCTAGCGTTTTAACATGCTTTGGTCCTGTTGGGGATAGGTTGATTGACCAAGGGAGAGCTTGGGCCGATGGTGAACACATCAACATCTCTTTGATCGCTCGAAATGCGATCCAAGCCGTCCAACTAGGCCGGCTAAGTTGGACGGACGTGATGCGTTTTGAGACCGTTTTTGCCGGTCTCAATTCGTTTGAGTTATGTTATGCAGCGTGAACACCCATGTTTGGGTCGATGTTCGAAGCATTTGTGAACGAGCTACATAGGGCTCGATCAACTAGGGCATTAGTGGGCCCGTCGGTGGTCATTAAGGTGATTTCCTAGTTCTTCTAGGAGTAATCCAAGCTCGTTAAATTGCGCGGACAAATTGTGTGGCCGTGATCGTTTTCTGAGACCGACATTAACAATCTAGATTTTCTTTAAGGAGTAAATATGTGTTCGATCATGCTAACTTTAATTAAAAAAGTGTGTGAACGCATTGATATCTTTGTCAGAGAGATGTAGCTTGTATGAGTATTTTTGTGCAGATCCCATTACTAGCACTTCGGGAGATTCATGCTACTCTGCTAAGAATGAGCATCAATCGTCATGTCATGTTAGTATTGCGAGTTCGGCCAAGAACATTGCACGGAAAAATATCAGGCGAGTTCACATAATACTGGGATTGCTACTATGCGCACCATTCTGAGCGAATTTCATATATATACTGAGTTGTTCAATACATGTGTAAGTAAAGAGGTTTGAGCACTCGTCACTTTCAAATAGCCTTTATTCCTTTGCAGGATGACAGCGCATTAAATACAGGGTTTTACAGTTTGGCCCCTGAACTAAATTCCACCATCAACACTTGCCTATCCATAATAGAGTCATGATTCTCGACTCTGGTGCGGGCGAACCAGAGCATCCTCAAAAGTATGTTGGAGCAATTTCTGAAAAGGATGTCGGAGCAACTTCCGAAGAGTGCATAGGAGCGGCCTCTGAAAAAGATGTTGATGTGGCTTTTGGAGAGGACGTTGAAGCGTCTTCTGCTTTTGGAGAGAACGTTGAAGCGGCTTCTGGAGAGAATGTTGAAGCAGCTTCTTGCTTCTGGAGAGAACATTTAAGCGGCTTCTGAAGAGAATATTGAAGCGGCTTCTGGAGAGAATGTTGAAGCGGCTTCTACTTTTGGAGGGAACGTTGAAGCAGCTTCTAAAGAGAACGCCGGTGAGGGCGCCATTAACCCGCGCATTGATGTTGATAACTAGATTTCCCACTTTGTTATTCCCTTTCGTAGATAAGCATCTTTTCGTAACTTGTAGATGCTTTTGATATTCATGGGTTTCTATTTATGCGGCTGGAGCCAGGGCTTCATCGAATAGTAATCCTTTGTTGACGCTTCTTTGATAATTTTATGTTTCCAATTGGGTGAATGAATGAAATCTCCCGACTGAGAAATCCAAATTCTTGAAAAGATTGCGGTATCTTTAAACTCTAGATGTAGCACTCTCTGGTAGGGTTACAATAGAATCTCCTCATTCCATCGAGGTGATGTGACCGATGGGAAGGCAACACACATAAGTGGTGATGTGTTTTCCTTTCATGTGACCGGATACCGCTTCCACGATGATACTTGTTATATGTAACCCTAATAACAACATCTTGAAGTAGGGGATGCAATGATGAAAATTGAGGATTCGGCCACGAACCTGTAACTTCCATTTGTTATATCACGTGTGTTGTGCTTCCGTGAACAGGAGATCCAAGATCCGTATTTTTTAGGTGTGGAGGCTCTATCTCCAATTAATAGCGCGTGTGACGTGATTGGACACGTCCGAAGAAGTAGTTGCAATCTGGGAATACCGCGTGCATTAGCTCGCTGCTTCCTGATTCCGTGAAGGGATTTTACAAAATATGAAAATTACAGATAGCGAAACTTCTTTCCGGGATCTAGGCACAATGAGATGGTGATTGAGAGGTTGTTTCTTCATTAAAGCAGGCTGCACTTCTGGGTACGAAGGACGTTTGCCCTAATAAGCATGTACTGGCAACTTGATGATTTCTTTTGATCATCTTGCTTTTTCTGATTGCGATGATGATATGTTGGGGATGCTTGTATGGGCACAATCTTCCGGAGCCGTTAAGTGAAGTAGACGGGCTGAGAGGCGTTCCATTGCCGACGTGCCGCTATCAAGTCTTCAAGGACTTCGTTCCAAGCAACATCCTTTGAACCATTTTTCTCAATCTTGGATTGTTGTATGGAATGGGATGCGATGATCAGTCCCCAGTTACACTTCAGATCCGATGGCGTGGCTGAATATGTGAAAATGTCTCTGCAGCGTACTTTGGAGTCTTTGATGTAGTGTACAGTTTCATGTTCAGAACTTCCTGCGCCTCGTAAAGCTTTGACAGTGATGATGCTGATATCAGAAATAACCTGGTTGAGGGACGTGAAGGCATCCTGTGCTGGTAGTCCCCAGGTGTAATTATCCTGAGCATATTTTCTCCTGAAAGATGTACTTCCATTGTATTTGCTGGTAGGGTGGTTTACGAATTGATGAGGGAAGCAATCTTTTGGATTCGTCACTTGTTGATCAGAGTCGTGTTTGATAGATCTGTATGGTATCCAAACTTTCGGAAGCTTATGCACCCCTTCCATAGGAAATTGGAAATCTAGAAACACCGATTCTGATTTTGTAGGCGATGTGGAAAACATGATGCAGTTGGTCTGTTTGGCTCACTGAGGCGTTGAAGCGGCTTCGGCCTCTGAAGATGACATTGAAGCAGCTTCGGGAGAGAACGCTGAAGCGGATTCTGGAGAGAGCGTTGAAGCGGCTTCTGGAGAGAGTATTGAAGCGGCTTCCAGAGAGAGAGAGAGCGTTGAAGCAGCTTCGGGATAGAGCGTTGAAGCGGCTTCCAGAGAGAAAACGTTGAAGCGGCTTCGGGAGAGAGCGTTGAAGCGGCTTCTGGAGAGAGCGTTGAAGCGGCTTCAGGAGAGAACTCCAGTGAGAGGGCGACCTTAACCTTAATTTTTAAAAATGAGTTCTTCCCATTCTTCTGAGGCGATAAGATATGGAAGATAGGGAATGGAACACAAATAGTGCTGGTCGGTAAGTCGTGTTTTCTCATCATGGGAAAGAATACCGTTTCTATTGTAACATCTCAACGCTTGCAACGATGATTCGAAATAGGGGAAATAACAATAATGGTTAAGGATTCGACCAACCTTCAGTTTGATTTTCTCTTGCAAATTACATGTTTCTTGATTGACTGTCTCTCTTGTGTTGAAGAGGTCCTTGACTAACGGCGAAGGAATTTCATGTTGAGCCTCAGTCCCCAGGTGTGGTTTACGTGACTCTATCCTGTATGGTCGATGGGTTGACCATGATGAGGGTATCACCCTCTTGCATCCATGCGGATGACTATGTACAAAACAGGTTGGCTGGAGCTTGGATGGCTACGATCATGATCCTCGACAGGGACGAGTGATGACTACAGGCACAAATCTTGGCAGTGACGAGTGGTGGCTACGGCCATGGATCTTGAAAGGAATGAGCGATAGCTACGAGCACGAACCTTGGTCGGACACAACCGTGAACATTGACGGGCTTTGATAAATCACGTATGTGAGTTTAATCTACCTTCTTTATTTTTGGTGAAGTAGCTCCTCCCTGATTCTATGTGTGCGGAAACTCGCATATTATTGTTTGCATAAATTTTCCATCATGGTCTATACGGTTTTGGGGACGTCGTCCCCATAAACTATGCAACTCCTGACCAAAAGATGATCTCTGTGCACTCTTTCAGTGCCTAATTTAAATTCTCCTGCATCCACATTCTCTTTGAAATTTGTTGCAGTCACTGGTTGGGTGATTGACGAACCTATGGTTATGACAATATTTGATATTTGCCATTTCTCCCTCGGTTGATGGACGTCTGAGAGGAGGTAGCTTGATAGCATCATCTTGAATCAATGCTTCTAGGTTTTCGATTACCTCAAGTTTGGAGAGCCTCTCCTGTCTTTGTTGCCGGACAAGAGTCTTAGTCACGGATTTTCGAGCTGTTTGATGCGCTGGTGTCGCACGTTTAGGTTGTTGTTCTGCAACTGGAGCTTTTCTTTCCTCCTACACTCACCATGTAATACCCTGTATTTTTAGTTACGGTTTCGGGTCGAGTTATACCCAAATTAGTTAACCATGTCGTTTAGGTTGTTTCCTTTGCCTTAACCTAGTTGGGTTGTTTGAACTAAAAAGGTTACAAATTAGGGTGGAAATAGAATAGTAATATTAAATAAAATTAGGAGAAAAATGAAAAGACAAATAAATAAAAAAATAATTAAGATACATAAAGTAAAAAAAAAAAGTAATAAATAGGTGTTATTATAATTAGTATTATAAATCTATATCTGATAATAAAAATGGGAGGAATAATTTTAGATATAGAAAACCCAAAAGCTAGAGAAGAAGATGAAGCATGGTTTTAGAGGAGAATTCTATGGAGAATCTAGAGGAGATTATCTTATACTAATATAAAGAAGAGTGCTCTTTTTGGTAGGAGACCCCCTAAATTACTTAGTTGTCCCCATTTTTTACATATTTACATAAATACCATTATTTTAAAAATAGATCAAAAATTTTTAAAACTTAATATCTTTCAAAATATATACCGGACTTTTGTTAAATTTATATATTTGAAAAGCTCTTTCAATTATCTACATAACGAGTACAAATAAGAATAGTAAATTTTTGTTTTAGGAAAAAAATCTCATGACTTTCAAATTTAGTATTGTTGGATGAGTAAAATTCAAGCATGTGCATCGCACATGTGTCCTTACTAGTAGCTAATAAAAGGTAGAATGTTTAATCCCTTTCTCTTTGTGTTTCTTTGTTATACTTTGATTTTTATTTTGTTTAATCTTATATCATTAGGGTTCTGAAATTTATCAATATAATTAGATGCATTTGATTGATGATCAGCCTTTGATTATTGGTATAAAACATAATTGAGTATCACTAGTTAAAATTTGAGAATAATCTACCGTAAATTCACCGTTGAATGTTCGTTTGAATTTTGGTGATAGTTTATAAAATTCTGGACAGTTCCATTTTGCTATGTTTTTGACATTCTTAGGAAGTCTTAATGATGCTAAAACGATTTGAGTCCTAACCAAAAGTTGTGTATTTGTGATTTATCTATCAGTGAGCTTTGGATTGAGTCAATTTTAAATTTCTATGAATTTATGATGAATTGTTTGGTAATGACATGTAATCTGCCCAGTTTTTAGGATGTCCTTGTAAATTCGATAACTTTTGTTTGAACCGTTGGTTTTCTGCAAAATTTGGATATGTGGTTGTATATGGAGATCTGTATGTTCTCTAAAAGTTTCAGCAAGATCAGATGAATAAATTACCCAAATATGTACTATGCAAGATGGATGCATTTATCTTGTTTGTAGAAATGCTTGAAAGAAAATTATGTTCTTATGCCATGGTTGCTTGTGTTGTGTGTAAAAATGTTTTATAAAAGGAAATGAGTTCATGTTTTTCCGTTAGATGGAATTTGTTCTCATGCTAACGGCGGGTAATGATCCCCGAGAGTTAAATGGGTAATGATCCCTATGGGAACTTATGTTTCCCGACCATCGATGGCGGCTGTCCGTGCCGGCAAACGATAGGTGGTGTACGAACCAAGGTTTTCGTACTGTGAATGAAACGGGTAATGATACCCGAGAGCATATGGGTATGATCCCTATAGGGACTTTTGTTCCTGACCATCGATGGAGGTTGTCCGTGCCGATAAACGATAGGTGGGTGTACGAACCAAGGACATTCGTACCATGAACTCAATTATTAAAACCTTAATTGGTAGATTTGTCAAAATTATTATTGTTGTTATGAACTCAATTGTGAAATCTAATTGGATGAATTATTGAAAGTATTATTGGTATTATAAATTCATGATTGAAGGATGATTTGTTGAAATAATATTAATATTGTGTAGTCTTGTTTTGAAATGTTAAGATGATTTGTTAGAAACAATATTTGTATTGTGAATTCATGATTAAACAAATGTACTTGTGTGGTGGTCATGTTGGGTGAGTATCTATATTAGTGGTTTTCTCGAAATTATGTTGTATGCTCATGTTGTATGTTATTTGACTCATTGACATTTTTATGCATGTTTTGAGATTGGGAATGCATTCTATTGAGCTGTCATCTCACCCCAATTGACATCATTGCAGATTTATCAGAGCGGTGCAGCGAAAGCTAGGAATGAGTAGCTTAGTGATTGAATTGCTTGAAATGTAATTTGAAATAATATGTTTATTATTTGAAATAATGTAATTTGAAATAATATGTTTGGTTGAAATCGTTATTAAGATAATAAACGGATTTATATGCTTCAGTTTATGTTATATAAAGTTTCAATTATGTTTTGTGCAAAAGTAAATTAGCAAAAATATGTATGCATAAGTCTCTTTCCGACCCGTAACGCTTCGAGTTCGGATCTCCATATGGGTTTGACCCTGGTCCGGAACTCGGGGTGTTACACACTGATGTGGTTTTGAAAGTTGTTGTAGAAAGTGGTAGTAAAGTTCGTTCAACTTAGACTTGTAGAGGTTTGATTTAAGAAAATACTAAAAACAAAGAAAATATATTCACAAGTTTGTCACAAAAATCGAGAGATTACTGAGACTCGGGATTCCACCATTAATCACATTCAATTGGTTCGTATATTGATTCATAACAATTCTAGCTCTTTTGAAGACTCTATTTCTTTGCCAATAGTAGATTTTGTAGAAGATTAATTGTAAATCATAATCATGACGCATCAAAAGCTCTAAGTCTAAGCATACGTCATCAGAAAAAATCACAACTAATTAATAAAAATCATAAAACAATTAAAACAAGTGCAAAAGTCATAAAGAATCAAATATAGTTACCAAACAATTGTGAAATAAGGCTTCCTCCGTCGTCCCAGTGATGGGGTTTAGCTCTTCATGTTAATTACGTGCTCAAAATAGGTGTTCATAGCTCAAAAGGGTGAAAAACAAGAGAAAACTAATGACTCAGACAATTTGCAACGTTGTATAAGCGTTACAAACAAAATTGTTACAATGTCACATTCTGAGGAAGACTGCAGAGAATATAAGATCACTGGAGAACGACCGTTGTCTGTGTAGTTGATTCTCATGACAATTTTCTGCGACTGACTTTGATGGTCCAATGTTCTTCAGCTTTATCTTCTTCCTCCTGCTGCTGCAACTATGTGCAGCGTGATTTCTTCGTACCCGAGCCCTCTGTTGGCTCCCCCAAAGTCTCGACACCCTTTCTAGGACTCGTACCATCCTTTTTATACACGGCAGAACCCCTAAATCCCGAGAATCTCTTTCTTTTCTCCTCGACCAAAAGTCACGGCACTTTCCTTTTATTTCTCTTCTTGACGCGTAATCCAGCTTCCCATACCTTCCTTATTGGATAGAATATAATCCTGGCAGCGTATATCCCTTCCTTTGTGCACGCAACTAACATATTTAGAATCAGCAGCATCCCGGAACTTTCTCTATCTCTGTTTCAATGGAATTCCGACGAACTTCCTTTTTTATCGTGACAAATCACCTTATCAACTCTGTTTAGTCTTAACACGTCGTTACCAATCCAAAGCAGCAATCGAATCCCGTTAAAATCTCACCAAACTCGATGCAGACGAAAAAAACTTTTCTCGCCAAAACCGTTCTTTTGAAATAAAAGAGATGGAGTGCCCCTTATCCTGATGTTGGGTGCCTTTAACAGCTGGGTGTCCTGGAGTATAAATAACAATTAGAGTGCCCCTTATCATTGGTGTACCCCTTAGTAATTGAAGTGCCCCTTATCCAAATGAGGGGTCCGAATAGTAATTTTCCCCCATGAGCGCAAATACTACTTTTCGAGCCAATTCTCCCGCAAAAGCTTATTTCTCCAAAAATACCTACAAAGACATAAAATATCAAAATAAGCGCAAAATCGAGTACTAACATTACAGAGAATTGAGACTAAAATAGACACATAAATGCGTCTATCAAATACCCCAAACTTATTATTTGCTAGTCCCGAGCAAATCAAATCTACAAAATAAAATCCTAACTCACTGTCGCAGGCATCGTCGATTGCATTTAGCGTATGCAATAAGCCTTTAAACCCCTAGGTGGCCCTAGTGGCCGAGTTATAGTCTCGGGAGGGTTTACCAGAGATATACCCACAAAACCTTTACACTCCAGACCTTAGGTATTTACGCAGAACCTTGGAAGGCACCAAAGAATCTCCTTGGTTGGCATACTTATTGACTACAAGAGGAAGTACCCCGATGCGAAATTCCAATTGCTGTACACGAGTTTGCACTCAAGCATACTAAAATTCATATATAAGTCACGAGCTCTACTCGGATAGTCGCACTATGGACATCAATACCGAGTCAAAACTAATCACATGGATAGATCAAGAAGATGGATATAGAGAAAATCATAGATGGTTTTGATGTTTACTAAGTGATCGATGTTTCCCATATCTGTCTGAAGGCCTCCGCCAAAATGAACCTATCCTAATGGACTGAGATACTAGTCTGACTAATATCAACACACTGGCATATACAAGGGAACCAGTGGTCGATAAACCTAACTCTAGGTCAACACAACCGGCATATACAAGGGTTCCAGTGGTCGACTTTATTGAATTTATTCCGGTTGGTCTGATGGTCTGGTCTCACTTTTTTTTTTTTTTTTTTTTTGGTATCTCAATCACTCTAATTCACCCTAGCATCGGTAACAACTTGATTCGTGGGCCCCACCTAATCACTTAGAGAAACATAGTTTAAAAACAAAATAAAAATAAAAATAAAAACAGAAGTGAAAAGGACTCAACGAGATATGGTGAAACTATCATGGTATTTCTAACACCTAAGCTCTGTGCTTTTATGAATAGACTCTTTAGATGTTGCCATCTAATCAGATTGGTTCCTCAACTCCTACAACCAAAATGCTTCCATCCACTTAGATTGGTTAGTGCCATCCTTAATAAGCATAAATTTCTAGGCTATGGAGTTTAACAATGCAACAAAAATATTTCTCCCATACCCCCAAACTTAAATCTAACATTGTCCTCAATGTTCTAAAGATAAAATTAAAAGCATGAACAAGGAGAAACTCACCCATTTGAAGTAAAAGAGTTAAGGAAAGATATTACCGTGTCGCATGAATATTGGGTTACCTCCCAAGAAGTGCTAAGTTTAACGTCTTCAGCCAGACTAATAAAGGATTAATTACCTCATAGAATCATAAAGTAATAGCCGGAATTTCTTTGGGTCATCAAAACCAAATAGAGCTATCACAAATAAAAGGAATCTTCAACTTGCCAAGAAAAGCACACCCTTGTCTAGTTTCCTGTTTAAGACAACTACATCTAGCTGTGGTTCAGGTTCAGGTTCTATAACTGGGTCCAAATAAAATATTTTCATTGGCTGGAATTCCTCAAAGCTAAGATCCGGTTCAGGTTGTAAAGTCTGTAAAAACTCAAATAAGAACTTAGAAGCACATAATAATAACCTGAATAATTGCGGATCCTTAAAGTCAATCAGATTTGACTCACACAATTGACCACAATGAAACTGGCGGTCAATCTTAAGCAAATGTGTCGGTACTAATTTCCTAAAGTACTTAGGCTCAGTCTCAAAACTCAATAATTGACACATCTGAAACATATACATTCCCACAATTGGTTGAAAAATATTTGGTGGGAAAACAAAGTCAATCTGGGTATCATAGCCTGAATAAACCACATCAACCAGAGGATGGGTTTCTAATAACTGAACTTCCTTATGGACATCACTAGGTTCAGGAAAACGTGTATGAAGATAATCTTGTAAAATGGTTGAGGCACATATGTCAAGTCCCAAGTGAGGGACCTTTCTAAGATTTAAAGCACATGGAGAATGATAATCACCCCCAAACTCAGAGTTTTCAGTGTCTCTAGAAAGACTAGTCACAACTTCCCTAATTTCAAGGTTATCTGATTCCTGAAAATGGTCAATTGATTCTTCTAAGTCGGGTTCATCCTCACTCATCTCTACGAGTTCATTTTCTTTGTCTAAGACTAATGTTTCTAAATCGCTAGACTCTAAAACAATATTCTCAGAAGAAACTCGTTCCTCTAAACCATCATCGGCTTCGTAATCATAAGGGAATACTACATCATCTAAAACGGTGGTATCTCTAGTCAAATCCTCGTCCTTTTGAATAGGTGAATAATTATTAAAATTATTTGGATTTGAACTAGAAACATTATCATTGTAAAGCTCAATTGGAGTAACAAATTCCTGATCACTATGCCTACATATTTCGAATTCTTCATCAACACTATCCTCATCATAATCATTATTATAATAACATGAAAATGGTTGAACCTCATCTAAACAAGTAGTGTTACCAAATTTATCCTCGTCATCTTGATTATGCAAATAACTATCCTCATTTTCAAAGGTACTATTGGAAACACTATATTGGAAATTAAGACTATCTTGAGCGGTTCTTTCCAGGCCTCTAACAACATTTTCTCGAGTCGACTCACATGACTTCCTGATTTTATCTAGGAAAGAAAGTTCACATGTTGTATTGCTATCGTCCATAACTAAGTCATTCATCTCATCTGAACTACGTGTCGACTTAAGTATCTTTTGTGCTGACTCAGCTAACTTACGTGCGGACTCTAATAGAGAGTAATTTTGCTCGTATGACTGGTGGGAATATGGATAGTAATTGGGCTCACCATGGTATGGACCATAACCTTCAAAAGGCTGATGTTCCCAACCACTATTCACATTATGGTCAAAGTAGTAACGTCCAGTTTGAAACTCAGTCGGATATTCGTTGTATTGGCTATTATTATACCAGTTCGACATTCTATTCGCAGGGGTGTGAGTTGTCACACAAAATAAAACCCACTGACAGGGGATTCGTGGGTGGATAGAGTCTTACCTCCCTGTACAGACGGGCGATGAACCGTTGAAGTCGACTCAGGCCACCGACTCCTATGTCAGTGTACGAACCCGAGGGGCCGAGACAGTATCGTAACTATCGTCCTTCCTTGCAAACAGTTTATATTTAATCTTAACCCTTCCGTAGGGTTTAAAAATAATGTCCAAAGTCCCAAAAATGTCCAAAAAGTCCAAAAATAAAAAGAAAAATTACAAAAATAGAACCCTATTTACAGTTTCTAAAAATAAAACAAAATAAAACAACTATATACAAAATCTCCTTCACTCCTTGACTCCTCTTTTCTTTCCTTCTTTGGCGATGCTTTCCTTTTATAGCACTTTTTTTGTTTCCTTGTAGCTCCGCTCCAAATCTGAAAAGAATAGAAAAATACCAAAGGCGTAAAAGAGAACAAAAAATAATAAAAATAAACCTAAAACAAATCTAAATACAAGTTCGCGTCGGCGGCGCCAAAAATTGATGTGGTTTTGAAAGTTGTTGTAGAAAGTGGTAGTAAAGTTCGTTCAACTCAGACTTGTAGAGGTTTGATTTAAGAAAATACTAAAAACAAAGAAAATATATTCACAAGTTTGTCACAAAAATCGAGAGATTACTGAGACTCAGGATTCCACCATTAATCACATTCAATTGGTTTGTATATTGATTCATAACAATTCTAGCTCTTTTGAAGACTCTATTTCTTTGCCAATAGTAGATTTTGTAGAAGATTAATTGTAAATCATAAGCATGACGCATCAAAAGCTCTAAGTCTAAGCATACGTCATCAGACAAAATCACAACTAATTAATAAAAATCATAAAACAATTAAAACAAGTGCAAAAGTCATAAAGAATCAAATATAGTTACCAAACAATTGTGAAATAAGGCTTCCTCCGTCGTCCCAGTGATGGGGTTTAGCTCTTCATGTTAATCACGTGCTCAAAATAGGTGTTCATAACTCAAAAGGGTGAAAAACAAGAGAAAACTAATGACTCAGACAATTTGCAACGTTGTATAAGCGTTACAAACAGTTTATTACAATGTCAAAAGAAGACTGCAGAGAATATAAGATCTATTTGGAGAACGATTTGTTGTCTGTGTAGTTAATTCTCGACACAATTTTCTCATGACCGACTTTGATGGTCCAATGTTCTTCAACTTTATCTTCTTCCTCCTGCTGCTGCAACTCTGTGCAGCGTGATTTCTTCGTACCCGAGCCCTCTGTTGGCTCCCCCAAAGTCTCGACACCCTTTCTAGGACTCGTACCATCCTTTTTATACACTGAGAACCCCTAAATCCCGAGAATCTGTTTCTTTTCTCCTCGACCAAAAGTCACGGCACTTTCCTTTTATTTCTCTTCTTGACGCGTAATCCAGCTTCCCATACCTTCCTTATTGGATAGAATATAATCCTGGAAGCGTATATCCCTTCCTTTGTGCACGCAACTAACATATTTAGAATCAGCAGCATCCCGTAACTTTCTCTATCTCTGTTTCAATGGAATTCCGACGAACTTCCTTTTTTATCGTGACAAATCACCTTATCAACTCTGTTTAGTCTTAACACGTCGTTACCAATCCAAAGCAGCAATCGAATCCCGTTAAAATCTCACCGAACTCGATGCAGACGAACAAAACTTTTCCCTCCAAAAACGTTCTTTTGAAATAAAAGAGATGGAGTGCCCCTTATCCTGATGTTGTGTGCCTTTAACAGCTGGGTGTCCTGAAGTATAAATAACAATTAGAGTGCCCCTTATCATTGGTGTACCCCTTAGTAATTGAAGTGCCCCTTATCCAAATGAGGGGTCCGAATAGTAATTTTCCCCCATGAGCGCAAATACTACTTTTCGAGCCAATTCTCCCGCAAAAGCTTATTTCTCCAAATATACCTACAAAGACATAAAATATCAAAATAAGCGCAAAATCGAGTACTAACATTACGGAGAATTGAGACTAAAATAGACACATAAATGCGTCTATCACACACCACGCTTACAGAGGGTTGAGTGTAGTATTGTTTGTTGATGAGACGTCTGTTTCCTCGAGTATCACGTGTATCTTCATTCCTGGCGGGCTGATTCCTTTCAGCAAGGTTGGTGCTGTTGTAGACAACCGCTTAGCATCTTCATGAAGTTCAGAGAATGTCTGGAAGCGCAGGCTCTCCAATAAAGCGCAATAGACAGGTACCATGTTATTAATGCACAACTCCAATAATTGATGTTCAGTCACATTTGGATCATAGTGCTTGAATCCAATTGGCTATGCTGTTTGGTGCAATGTTGTTGTACCATGTGTACGCCCAGTATCATCATAAAGGGAGAACTGGGGAGAATAATATCATCTTGGAAGTAGAATTCTTTGCACATCAGGAGGATAAGGAGGTTGATGTTGGTGCATGTCCGCCGGGTTTTGTTTGCCTCGATTTTGGAGAAGTCGTTCCATATCCTCACGTGTGATGAAATTGGATTGCTGATTCTTTTCCAATGGGCGTTCAGGAGCAATGCGAGCTTCTTCATCTATAAAGGTGTGTCCTGCTGAAGTGCTTGCGCCAAGAGTATTGAAAGTACTCCTTATTGGTTCCATGGGCTGACGCGGCTCTTGCGGTAGCCGCTCCGTTAGTGTCTTGAGGAGAGTAAGTACCTTTTTCTGAGTCGTAGCCACGTCTGTCTGAGCCTTGGCGAGACCTTCTTGTCTTTCCATCAAATCAAAAATGGTAATAGGGTATTGGCTTCCTCTGGTTCCTCCAGCCTCTCGTTCTGATGAAGGAATGGAAGTAGTTCTGGTAACAATTGGGGGCGTTCGCTCGAAGAAACATTGGGAGTGGCGGCAGCGGCTCTGGCTCTGGTGATTGGAGGTGTCACGCCTAAGGGAATGTTTCCTGCGCTGCTGGTGTTGTTGGTTGAGGATGTAGTACCACGAGATGTGTTGATCGTGCTGGTAGGCGGTACATTGGTGTCACCGGCAGGAACGCTGACACCATGGGTGTTGTCAGCGCCAGTAACATCGGGATTTGTCGCTGATCCAGACCTAAGATCCACCATCTTGAATTTGAGAAAATTGAAATGAAATTGAAAACTGATCTTGCAACCGAGAGATTAATCTCCCACTGTGGTCGCCAGTTGTTTTGGGGTAAAAACTGATTCTGTTGTTTTTGGTAAATTTGGGTGTGTTGATGAGAAACGAATTCAAACCCTAACAAATGCACTGCAAGGGAGTACTTTTAGATTCGAGAGATCAATCTGTAAGACTCTGGCCTAAACCAAGAAATGGCCGTTACAGATTCAATTTGGTCACAAGGTGAAGGAGAAGGGTTGATCTTAGGGAGAGAAGCGAAGAAGGTGTTTGAGATCAGAATATTGAATTATGAAGGTGTGGTTGTTTTATGACTTGCATCAGAAAAATGGTTTCTGGCTACTTGTGTTGATAACACTTGTCCCTCTTTCGAAATAGGTTGAAATCCTATTTATACAAGTCATGTTCGAGCACACCCTGATCTCGCAGGAAGTTGAGGTGATTACGCAGTGGAGAAGTGGAGTTGTGTAAAAAGTGGTGATCACCACGCTTCCACTATGAGGGGAAACTGGTCATGCCTTCACCCACTATCTCATTTGCGGTTAACCGTCCGTTCTTACCTGACATATTCTCGTAATGGGCACGTTGCACGCCGCACGCTGTAAACCGCCAGACCAATACCCAGTGAGCATCCCCCAGTTTGTGACATGTTTGATGTCTCGAGTAAGTGGGTCAAGTCGTGAGACTCGCCGCTAAAAGCAGCACATAGTGCTTTTAGGTTAAATAATAAATTATTTATGAAATTAATATTTTCATATCATCGCTTATAGTCGATGTTTATAAAGCATTGCTTTCAAACAAGCAGCTGACAAATAATCGATGTGCTAGATGCATCGTAGTTTTAGAGCTCGATTGAATCAGTCACGAATTGAGCGTCTTAAAAGGAACGTGACTGTCCTCTTTCAGGGAGTTAGTAGGAGCTACGCACGCATCCCAGGGAGTGGCCGGACAGGCCCTATATGAGAGTGGCGACTGGTAGCCATTCTAAAATCCTATCGGTCGATCTAGGTTAGACCTGGACCGCTAAAATTGGCTAGTCAAATTGAGTGGCAGAGACAACAGTTAATGACTGCTGTTAAAACAACGCGGGGGTCCATCTTTGGGCGATCGTTTGGGATCGCACGGGCGAGCTATAGCTCGATCGATTGCTCCTTACAGGAGGGGGGTGGCCGGTAATCCTAGTATCACCCCATCGATCATTAAGTATCCAATCTGAGCCATTCGACCAGGCTAGCGAAGTTGGACGAACGAGATGAATTTGCGGCAGCTGCTTGCTGTCGTTGATTTAGGGTTTGGAAGTCGTGTGGCCAACCCTAGTTTGGTTATTCGAATCAAAGAGTTGGACGTTGATTTGAACAAGCCGATCGGCTATGTGCGAAGATGGGCCGCTCGTGAACATGCTGACATCTCCTGGGCCATCTAAAATTAGATCTAAGCCACTCGACTCGGATGGCGAAGATGGATGGTTGTGATCAATTTGCGATAGTAGCATACTGCCGCAAACCAAAATTAGGGTTTTTTGAAATAGCGTGTTCGTCCTATTTTGGGCAAACGATTTAACGCCCTATAGACTTGCTACGGGCAGGTCGATCAACCAAGGGAGATATTGGGCCGCCAATGGGCATGCTGGCGCCTCTTTGATCATTTCAAGGAAGATCTTAGTCATCTAACTAGGCTGGCTAAGTTGGACGGTCATGATGTTTTTGAGACCGTATTTGCCGGTCTTAGCTCGTTTGAGCTTATTTTCAAGTAGCGCGAACACCCATGTTTGGGTTAACGTTTGAAGTGCTTGTGAATGAACTAAATAGGACTCGATCGACTAGGGCACTAGTGGGCCCACCGGTGGTCAATACAGTGATTTCCTAGTTCCGCCTGGAGTAATCTAGGTTTGCTGAATCGCGCGGCCAAATCGTGTGGCCGTGATCATTTTTGAGACTGATATGAACAGTCTAGATTTTCCTTAAGGAATTTAAACGTGTTCGATCCCGCTAACTTTTAATTAAAAAGTGTGTAAACACGCTGATCTCTTTATAGAGATGGTGTGGCCTACGTGAGTGTTTTCATGCAGGTCTCAATACTGACACTTCGGGAGATTCATGCTACTCCGCTGCGAGCGAACATTAATCATCATGTCATGCGAATATTGAGAATTCGGCTGGGAACATTGCATAGGAAAATACTAGGCAGGCAATGCATTAGTGAATAATGCCGGTGGAAGATAATATTCATATAATATTTTGGGATTGTTGTTGCACGCACCATTCTGAGTAAATTTCATATATACAGATATATTGAATTGCTCAATACATATGTGAGCGAAGATGCTTAAGCACTCATTGCTTTTAAATGGCTTTTGTTCCTTTGTAGGATGACAGAGCATTAAATACAGGGTTTACGATTTTGGCCCTAAACTAAAAACCACCATCAACAACAATACAGATGGAAAATTACAGTAGACTTGAGCATTTCCCAATAGACATTCTTGCATCTCTCAAGTCAGATACAAGAATAAGAGTGCCTACGATTAGGTAGTCAAGTGAGATGTAATCTCACTATGAGTATTGAGAGATGAGTTGTAAATTCCATCTGAAGGTTTGAACCTGGTATTTCTTATCCTCCTTCGGTTATTTTTTATTCCATAGGAATTTATCATAACCTTGTCAGGTGATCCCTCAGAAGTATTTTTCTGAGAATTAGTCTAGGACCTCTAGAAATTGATTCCAGAGAAATAGACGAGACATGTCTCCACTATTTAGACTTAGATTTACCAGATTTATTCTCATAGATGCCGGGAATGTGTATGTTTGCACCATTCGGAGAAACACAATTCCGGTGAGAATTTCGAGATGGGTGACCATTGAAATCCATCCTATGAGACTGCTGTTTTTCTGCAGGGATAAAATCCATTTTAGTGGTCATTAGAGAGTTTACTTTGTTGACAGTGAAAAGAAGTAGATTTTGAAGATCAGAAATATGTTTCTTTCTAGCAAAACACTAATGAACAAGGTGATTCTTTTTCCCACAGAAGGAACAGGTTCATGGAGGGGAAACGTTTACATGAGCCTGTTTTGAATTCATAGCCCTAATAGAAGATTTCAAGTTATGTAAACCCTTCTGTTTTGGGGTAAAAACTGATTCTGCTGTTTTTGGTAAATTTGGGTGTGTTGATGAGAAACGAATTCAAACCCTAAACAAGTGTACTGCACAGGAGTACTTTTGAGTTCGAGAGATCAATCTGTAAGACTCTGGCCTAAACCAAGAAATGGTCGTTCCAGATTCAATTCGGTCACAAGGTGAAGGAGAAGGGTTGATCTTAGGGAGGGAAGCGAAGAAGGTGTTTGAGATCAAAATGTTGAATTATGAAGGTGTAGTTGTTTTATGACTTGTATCAGAAAATGGTTTCTGGCTACTTGTGTTGATAACACTTGTGTTGTCGTTGTGGAAATAGATTGTAAACCTATTTATACAAGTCATTTGAGCGCACCCTTGATCTCGTAGGAAGTGGAGGTGATTAACTAGTGGAGTAGTGGGGTTGTTCAAGAGGTGGTGATCATCACGTGGTCACACCTTCACCCACTAATCGTTATTAACCGTTCGTTCTTTCCTGACACATTCTTGTAATGGGCGCGTTGCACGCCGCGCGCTATAAACCGCCAGACCAATACCCCAGTAAGTATCCCCCAGTTTGTGACATGTTTGATGTCTCGAGTAAGTGGGTCAAGTCGTGGGACTTGCGAATAGCATATGGTGATATTAGGTTAAACAACTAAGTTGTCTATGAGGCCGATATAAAATATCGTATGTATTCGATGCACGTAAAGCATTTCCTTTAAGCAGCTCAAAATAATCGATGTGCATGAAGCATCGTTTTTTTAGAGCTCGATTGAATAAGTCATGGATTGGGCGTCTTAAGAAGCAGCATGATCGATCACCTTTGGGTGATCAGTTGAGAACCTTATGGGCGAGCTATCACTTGGCCGATCACTTCCTGTGAAGGAGAGATGTCCAGTGATCATTGATGCGCCCCATATATCGTCTAGTGTTCGATCTAAGCCGACAAAGATGGACAAACAAGACGGATTTGAGGCAGGTGTCAGTTGTCGTTGATTTAGGGTTTGGCAGCCGTGCGGCTACCCTATTTTGGTTAATCGATTTCCAAGCGCCGGGCGTTGATTCAAACAGGCCGATCAGCCATGTGTGAGGATGGGCCGCTAGTGAGTATGTTGACATCTCCTGGGTCATCTAAAATCTGATCAAAGCCACTCGATTCAGCTGGTGAAGACGAGTGGGCACGATCGATTTGCGATAGTAGCATATTGCCTCAAATATGAATTTAAGGTTTTAGAAACGGCCGCGTCTACCCTAGTTCAATCGAGCAATTTGATATGTCATTGACTTCTCACGGGTAAGTCGATCGAGTGGGAACAAAATTGGGCCGACAATGAACTCACGCGCACCTCCTTGATCGCCCGAAACACGATCTAAGTCGTCCAACTAGGCTAGCTAAGTTGTACGAACACGATCTATTTGCGACAATTGCATACTGCCGCGACCCAAATTAGGGTTTTGAAAATAGCGTGTTTGCCCTAGTTTGGGCAAATGATGTATTGCTCTGCAGACTTACCGCGGGCAGGTCGATCGGGCAAGGGGGAAGTTGGGCCGCCAATGTGCATGCTGGCGTCTCTTTGATCATTCCAGGGAAGATCTCAGCCGTCCAACAAGGCTGGCAAAGTTGGACGGTCATGATGTATTTAAGGCCCTTTTTGTCGGTCTTAGCTCGTTTGAGCTTTCTTTCAAATAGCGCGAACACCCATTTTAGGGTTGACGTTCGGAGCATTTGGAAGTTAATTAAATAGGACTCGATCGACAAGGGCATTAGTGGGCCCGCCGGTGGTCACTACAGTGATTGCCTAGTTCTGTTGGGGGTAGGCCATGCTTGTTCGATCGTGCGGCCAAATTGTGTGGCCATGATTGTTTCTGAGACTGATATTAACAGTCTAGATTTTTCTTAAGGAATTTAAGCGTGTTCGATCGAGCTAACTTAAAAGTGCGTCGATCCAATATTCTCTTTGTTAGAGAGTGATGCAGCCTATGTGGGTACTTCCATGCTGATCTCAATACTAACGCTTCCGGAGACTCATGCTACTCTTCTGAGAGTGAACATTTAATCGTCATGTCAATATTGAGAGTATGGATGGGAACATAGCATGGGAAAATAATAAGCAGGCGATGCATTAGCGAATAATGCGAAGATAAAATTCACAGAATATTTGGGATTGCTGTTGCACGCACCATTCTGAGTAAATTTCATAAACATAGTGAATTGCTCAATACATATGTTAGTGAAAAGGTTTATGCACTCATCACTTTCAAATGGCTTTTGTTCCTTTGCAGGATGACAGCGCATTAAATACAGGGTTTTACAATTTTGACCCTGAACTAAAACCACCATCAACACCATCTGAGCAGAAACTTCCTTTGGAGAACATCTCTTCATGTACTGTAATTCTGTCTGAGAATTGATCATAGGTACAGAAGAATTTCTCATTAAAATAGAGTTTTCCTTTTTCAAGGATTTGCACTGTTCTTGGGCTAGAAAAAGGGAAGTACCTAGTTTCTCATTTTCAACACAAAGTCTGTTTAGATCGGATGAGCGTCTCGATCAAACGTTTTTCTCTAATTGAGTCTTCTTTAACAATATTATCAAGAACAATAATCTTTTCACGCTGAAGAGTAGTTTCTTGAATAAGTTTTTCGATATTGTTGGAGAAGGATTCAATTATACTATAGAGTTCTCGTTCTCGACCAAGAGACTTCTCAAATTCATCAATGAGCTGAGCATGATTATGAAAATCAATAGCCACAGTCGATTTTTTTGAGATTCTGGTGATATCCATTTCAGCTTTTGACAGAATGTCAAATGTTTCATCAAGATTCAATAAAACACCCTTAGTACCTCGGGATTCGGAAGAATCAGTTAAGGAGTTATCCTTTGAGGTAGTTCCAAGACATTTGGCATAATTGAAAGCTTTGGAGGAAATTTTGGTGTGCGCAACAGCAAGAGATAATCTTTCGTCCACAGAGATAAATTGCTACAAACACAGACTTATGAGGTCTTAAACTTATTTGCCTGCTCTGATACCAATTGAAAAAGTGGGGGTACAAAAACCTCACCCAATAATTCGCTTAGCAATCTGTATGGACTAACTCCAATATACTTTTAAGAGAATCAACTAGACAGTCAGACTAAATCTTAATAAAAAGTATATCAAAGAGTTATATCTCAATTTATCGATTCAATACTTACTCAACCAAATAGAAATCTGCGAGTCTAATTGAATACAAGAGAAATTAACTTGATCGGTACCAAAGACCAATGTTCAAGTATCAATCAATTTCAATCAACAACCAAAGGTCGAATTTCCCAATTGATTGATTCAACGCACAACCTGTGATATTTCAATTATATAACAAAATATAATGCGGAAAAGAAATAACTAACTCGAGATCAGATCACGCAACTACAGAGAAAATAGTTGGGTCTAGCCACCCATGTACTACTGGATAAGGGCCAACTGAAATGGCACCCCTTCACATGTACTGTCAGTTCTAGGGAACTGACAAGCTTAATCAATGATTTTGCCCGTAACTTCCTCATGCGACGTCGGAACGGCCTCCTTCTTTCGCCACTGACTTCATCTTTCCGCTCTCCCCAAGATGATGAGATGAAATCCAGGATTTAAACGAGTTACACTTTCTTTTGCTCCAATGACTCCAAAACACCTATAAAACTCAAAAGCAAACATAAGATGCATAGCTTTCATGAAAACTCGCAAAGAAAGCATAAACAATAGATAATAATTAAGGTGTTTTACAACACCTATCAAATTCCCCCACACTTAGACTTTGCTAGTCCTCGAGCAAATCAAACAAAACAAATCTAAACATACATACAACTCCATGTCGTCGAGGCTACGGTTACTCTTAGCATAAATAACAAGCCTTTAAACCCCTAGGTGTCCCTAGTGGACGAGTTATAGTCTCGTGAGGGTTTACTAGAGATATACCCACAAAACCTACTTTTCCAACTTACTAGCTCTCCGTAATGATAGCATCCAACGCGCTAAGAAGACATAGAGATTCTGCACACTAGTCATAAGAAGTTAGACACATAAATGAACACAATCACATCCTTAAAAGTTGAGAGAGAAATAACCATCCCTTCTCGAAAGAAATTCGGTTTCGGAGTGATCGAAAGTCTCGACTCTGCCTCAAAAGAAAGGGTTTTATGAAGTTTCTCTCAATAATAAACAACTTTTTATGGGTCACACATGTTTCCAGGTAGGAGTGAAGAGAGAATCCTGCGACACGTTGAATGGTAGGAAAGCAAAAATCCTCCGAATCGTTTTGAAAACCCACATCTTTTATTCATTTTGAAAACCCATTTTTCTGACAATCTTTAAGAAAGAAAATCAACCACTTAATGAAGGTGGGAATATGCTTACTTACCTCGTTATCTGTTCGGTGTGCAGCTAGCACCACTCTCACAGCATCCATAGAAACGTCTTCGGTCTTCAATCGGTGTCTTCATCTTCGTCTTCGGTCTTCAACTCTTGATGATAACTCTCGAACTTCGTAGAATCTTGACAATGTAACTCTTTTCCTCTAAATCCTTATTGCTTGAAACTTCATTGTAGATATTCCTTCTTCCATTGGCTTTATTGAAAGAATACAAAACTAAAAACGAACTATACAAACCCAAAATATGATACAATGATTTTTTTTTTTTTATAAAACCATGGTCATTATTATAATATTGAAGAATAATATCATACAGAGCTTGTGGTTGGTAACCTAGCTACAAGCTGGGCTCCAACACCTCTTTGAATTGCAACGCCTACTCTATAAAAAATAAAACTACCTAAGCCGCTACTGGCATCATTGCTCACCAAGCAATTCCGTAGACGCTTGAAAAAAACAAGAGTATCCTCGCCAAGTTCCCCTAAAGTAGAGAAAGCCAGAACACCTAACCCATAACCATGTGCAACACACTTGTCCAAATATTTGGCACGTTTGTGAGAAACGGCCCCAAAAATAGCCTTCCCCGGGGAAAATGAGCGAACCCCATCACCAGTGAATGGAGAGACACATGTGACATCCATACAAACATCTTGCCCGTTTTCCCAGTTAAGAACAAGAATATCAGCAGGTTTAAGATCTCTACCATCATATGACCGAAGACCAAGGGAAACCTCTTTGCGCGCAGGTACATTGGCTTTGTAACAAATGTCGAAGACAACATCACGAACAACATCATGGCGAAACTTGTAACCGATATCCTTAGCACAATGGAGCGCATGGTCACCAAAAATGTCCATAGTTTTGCTACAACTTGGACATGAACTATTCTCAACGAACATAGGAATACCAAGGCGATAACAAATCACAGCTCTAAATAGTCTAGGTCCAAGGCATTGGTTAAGCCCACTAATAGGTACCGCCAAAAGATAGTCTTGAGCATGCTTGACACGGTTGCATTGCCATAAGATGGAATCTCTTTCAGACATAAGAAATTGGTTTGGGATAAGCTTCTTAACTGCATCAAAATAAACCACTTTGCCAAGGAATGCATAGAAGGGGGCGGAATCATCGACACATGAAGTAGACGGTAATCCACATACCTGGTGAAGGTCCGAAGAGCCAACCGATAAGTCTGAACCTTTGTCCGTTGAGAATAAATTACCAAGGATCACTTTACGCACCGAAGTAGTCCGGCTCACGAGAAGCGAGATAACAATACGCACGAGTGTCAGCCATGGTATAGATGCCAAGTCCACCATCTCTGATAGGTAAGGTAGCTAATCTCTTCTGTAAAGGACCAAAACCCGCACCATCCCCAGTAATTAAAAGTCTCAGATATTGAAATAACTGGTCATCAAAGAGATCGGTAGCAGGTTGAAGAGCAGCAGGATTGGTAGATCGCATTGCAAAGTAAAGTCTGGACACCCCAGTACAACTGCGAAGTAAAAGCATCTCGCTTTGAGGATCCCTGAGTTTTTTGATCGCATCCATTAGTTGAACAGTTTTATGCACCCTGCTCAACAACATATTGCTAATGAAGCCCATATCTAAACTCACTGGACCGCCCAAAAGTTTAACACCTTTAGAAGGTCTACCGATGTCCGGGGGGAAAACACCCTCAACTGCACTCCTAGGATCAGGGGAAGGCCAAAACACTTCCGTCTTCTTAATATTGAGGTGTAACCCCCTACTTGGTCCTTCAGCTTCGATTATACGAAAAGCTTTAGCTACCTCCAAGGTATCACCAACAATTGTGCCATCGTCAAGGTACCAGGCGTGCAAATCGAGTTTGCAACTAGAGGCAATAGTCTTCACTAAGGGGTGAAGTGTCAAAGCAAATAACAAGGGACCGAGGGGATCCCCTTGTTGCACACCAAGTGCCGAGGACAAGATATATTGGGCATAATAAAGCTTAGCCGGATGTAAGTAGCAAAATTCAACCCAGTGAGAAATACCGGACAATGAATACGCACTTCCTTGATGAGCCGAGACCTGCTCACCATGTTGAAAGCATTAGAAAAGTCAATTAGCAACATTGACATTGTATCCGAATGGCCCTTCATCTCCAACAGGCGGTTTACAGCATGTAAAATACCTTCCCCTCCTACCGGAACACCAACCCCGAATTGGTAGTCACCTAAATAAGAAGTCATATCCTTCCCAATAGCAAAAGCAGCTACCTTGGAAACCAATCTACGCCAAACTGTTCCCACCGCAATGGGCCTAAGACCTCCCCCCCGGCTTTAGTAACGGCGTCAACGGTGCGCTAGCAATGTATTCTCCTAATTAACTAGGGCATTTTCCAGCCAACCAAAGGTTGACAACCCCCGAAATAGACAAAAGCAAATCATCCGCTACTGCCGCCGCTGCTCCACTAAAGGCATCGACTAAGTGTTGTGCGCGTAGACCATCACGTCCACATGACGTACCCTTAGGGAAGCTTTTAATAGCTCCCAAAACAGCCTTAGAACCCACACAAATGGGGTCGGCGGTGATATCATCTATGGGAACCTCAGGAGGTCAGGCTGACGGATGTTTGTCCAGCAGGTCAACATAAGTCTGCTCTTCAAAAGGGGCAACACCAGATGAAGATAAAACCCGAATCGCAGCTGCGAAATGACCTGAGTTAATCTTCTTCTGACAAGCGTTGATGGTTGCTACTTGCTGCTTCTCCTCTGCCTGCTTCTCGTCATCTTTCTTAGACCCCAAACGAAGCGGCTGTTGAAGCAATCTCTTCACTAATGTGGAACATCCATTGCGCTCTTTCCAAACGTCAAGAGCTTGGAGAATTGCCGCCACCTGCAATTTCTTACGGCTGCTGGACTTCCGCTCAGCTGAGCTCTTAGGTTGGTACAACGACAGGGTACAAATTGGGAGAAGTAGAAGATGAAGACAACCTGTTAAGGAGGGAGGACAAGCAAGAACACGGTCGAGGCAAGCTTTGAGGGCTCTCGAAAAAGCAAGCCGACATTTATGTGGGATGCAGTTAACAGTGGTGAAATTACGCTGAAGCACGATATTGAGCAGTTCGGTGGAGAGAACCTCTGCGTCGTCACTGCCATCATTCCTTGAAGAAGTATCACCCTCCGTAACAGCATCTACCAGAGCTACGACCTGCACCTCGTCTGGCTTGATCAATCCGTGTATCATAAAATCCGCTCCTTCTCCATTGAGAGGCCCTTGAATGAAATCATGCCAAGCTCCTACTCGTCCTTTACAGGATTTCGACCAAGCATGTACATAAAGACACTTGTTGCACAACCACATGCGCAAGGTGAATAGAACAGTCTCCATTCCTCGATGCACAGATAAATCATTCGCAAGTAGATTTCGAACCATATCTTTGCTGGCTTCTGATACAAGGTGTTTGTCATGTAAATGTTTCAAAAACGACCCCTTGGTATAGCCTCTACCATGAACTCCGTCGCTGCAACTATGAATGCTCTTGAATGGGCAATGACAAACGTTATCCGGAGCACCGACTGCTGTTGAAGAAGATAACAGTGTGGTTTGCATTGTTGCTTGGGAAGAAGATCGAGTAATCCTAGACATGGGAACTGAGGAAAGGAAAAAGGATGCAAAACCCTAAAATAAAACTCAGCAAAGAACCCTAAATAAAAACCGAAAACGACAACCCAATCGAAGGAAAACAAAACGAAAAATTGAAATCGTGGAAAAGAAATCGATTGAAAAACCAAAACACTATCGAAACTGAACGAACTCATATTGAAACCGAGATTGGAAGGATTTTCCAATCACCGGAATGAGTCGCCGGCGTGAAAACATGAAAGCAGCGTAAAGAACCTTATATTTCTTGTCTTGTCTCTCTTTTTTTTTTTTTTTTTTTTAGATATTTCTTTCTTTCTTTCTTCTTTTTTTTTTTATTTTTTTAATATGAGACAAGAAAAATAAAACAAATACAAAATGAAAACAAAACGAAACAAAACAATAAAACTAGTAATGAACCTAAAGAATTTTTCTCTTTTTTTTTTTTTTTTTTTTTTTTTTTTTTTGATTTTAGACAAGAGAAAATAAAATACAAATAAACTAAAAATGTAAGTACAAAGGCCATGGTGTAAGTACTTTACCGCTTGATTCTTCACAACTTATATGTCTTGATATCATAAACTTCTCGAACTCTCGTCTTGATAATCTTCGCTCTTATACTATAGTCTTCAACTTGTAAAAATTCTGCTCCTTGTTTTGTTGTTATACTTGAATCTGAAATCTGCTCATTTTTGTGTTGTTGCTTGTAAACCTTGAATGTTTCAACTTTCCTTCGAATTTGTGATGCTCCTCTTGTTGATGATGTTGGTGTTTCTATGGACCTGCTGGTGTAGAGAGATAAAATGGATGGTGCTAACTGCGAACAAGATTACAAGTGGTATGTAAGTTAGCAATCCGATGTCACCATCATGATTGATAAAAATAGCACTCAAGAGATTAAAATAGTGCTTCTATGGTGGGAGGTTGGGCAGCTCACCATTCTGCCCGGAATTTACGTACGGTGACACACACTCTAAAAGCACATATTTAGACAGTACAAAAGAATTGAAGGTCGGTGCCTCACATTATGTAACATGGGTAGTCTCCACTATAGGGGACCACTACTCTAATACTGAATTCAGTCTGCACCTTATTTGCCACTGGGATGGTTAAATCCAACTTTAACTATCATACAATTAAGAAACCCGATCATGTTCTCTGTCATCTCTAAGTTCAGTCACTCTTATGAGATTCTCGATGTAATCTTAGCGACATGTATACTATGTGACTCTAAACTAACTACAAGTTGGAGTTTTTTATTCACTATTTTACACAAAAGTTGAAAATTTCATGAAAAAGTTACAATGCAAATGCTTAACCACTCCCCCACACTTAAACTTTACATTGTCCTCAATGTAAATTGAATCGTCCAAAGAAAGTCAAGGTGGGAAATCTTAACTGAAAAGTGACAAAAAATCAAAAAAAGTAAAAACATGACAAGAAAAGAAAATAAAAGATAAGAGATACAAAACCTATGGGTTGCCTCCCATTTAGCGCTTGGTTTAAAGTTGTCAGCCCGACTATCTCCTTGTTTTCTATGACTCCTCCAGAGGGAGTACTTCCACAAGATTAACTCCTTCCACGACATCCGAAGAGAAGTTCTCATAATATGGTTTCAAACGGTGCCCATTCACTTTAAGTTCATTTCATGTAGCTAAACTACGAATTTCCACTGCACCATGAGAAAACACATTAGTCACAATAAAAGGTCAAATCCATCGTGACCTTAATTTACTCGGAAATAATTGCAAGCGAGAATTAAACAAAAGCACTTTCTGCCCAATGCAAAATTGTTTGTTTGTAATCATATTATCATGAAATGCTTTCGTCTTTTCCTTGTAAATCCGTGAGCTTTCAAATGCATCATTCTTCTAGAATCTCTTCTAACTCTTCAAGTTGTAACTTTCTTTGCTTTCCAGCACCATCCAACTCCATATTGCATTGCTTAATAGCCCAAAACTCCTTATGCTCAATTTTAACGGGTAAGTGACAAGTTTTACCGTAAACAAGCCTAAAGGGAGACATCCCATTAGGTTCTTGTATGCGGCTTTCATTGAGTCGCGAACTCCAATCTTTCCTTGTTGGATTCACGTCATCCAAAACTCCATCCATTTGTTTGTGGATGGTAAGGTGTTGCAATCCTTGTACTTCTTAATTTGCAAGAACCCAAAACTTATAGCCCTTGGAATGCTCAATTTTTAACCCATTGGGTAAGTGACAAGTTTTACCGTAAACAAGCCTAAAGGGAGACATCCCATTAGGTGTCTTGTATGCGGTTCTATACGCCCACAAAGCATCATTGAGTCGCGAACTCCAATCTTTCCTTGTTGGATTCACGTCTTCTCAAGAATGGATTTCACCTCTCGGTTGGAAACCTCGTCTTGTCCATTTGTTTGTGGATGGTAAGGTGTTGCAATCCTATGCGACACATTGTACTTCCTTAAAAAAGTTTGCAAGAACCTGTTTCTGAAGTGTGAACCTCCATCGCTAATTATAGCCCTTGGAATGCCAAACCTTGCAAATATATTAGCTTGCACAAAATCAAAACAACTTTAGAATCATTAGTTGGGGTGGCCTTTGAGACATAATCCACAACAAGCAAGATATAATAATTCATAAAAATCCCATAAAATCAATTCAAGCAAAAACCTCAACAAATTGAATAATAATTCCCACCTAGAAAATGCATTGACAAAATGGCCCATAAAATCAATTCTTAAGTTTGTCCCTCTCAGACACCTCTAGAGACAAGTTCTTTGGGATTTGTTTAGAAACCATGGTTTTCCAAAGGCAATTGAGATCATCAAAAACCTCAACAAATTGAATAATAGTTTGTGGAATTTGATTTCGAGCACCTAGATTGCATGTTCTTTGGCACCTATCACATGTGGTACAAAATGCATGTGCATCCTTAAACAAAGTTGGCCAAAAGAAACCACATTCTAGTACCTTGAGAGCGGTTCTCTTACTCCCAAAGTGTCCTCCACAAGCATATGAGTGGCAAAAAGACAAGATAGAATTAAATTCCGATTCAGGAACGCACCTTCGTATTACTTGGTCACTACAATGTTTCCATAAGTATGGATCATCCCATATGTATTGATTTCCTAACTTCTTAAGTTTGTCCCTCTCAGCACGAGACAAGTTCTTTGGGATTTGTTTAGAAACTAAGTAATTAACAATATCAGCGTACCATGGTTTTCCAAAGGCAATTGAGAATAAGTGCTCATCCGGGAAACTTTCACGCAACGGGATAGTTTCCTTGTCCACAGCAAGACGGCTCAAGTGATCCGCAACGGTGTTCTCAATTCCTTTCTTGTCTTTGATATCAATATCAAACTCTTGCAAGAGTAATATCCATCGTATGAGCCTCGGTTTCGCCTCTTTCTTTTTAAGCAAGTACTTAAGCGCTGCATGATCAGAAAAGACAACAACTTTTGTACCAATTAGATAAGATCGAAACTTTTCTAAAGCAAAAACAATGGCTAACAACTCTTTTTCAGTGGTTGTGTAGTTTTGTTGGGCCTCATTTAACGTTCTAGAAGCATAATAAATGGCATTAGGTATCTTCCCCACATGCTTCCCAAGCACCGCACCAACCGCATAATCACTAGCATCACACATAAGCTCAAAGGTCTTGCTCCAATCCGGTGGTTTAATGATAGGGGCTGAAATCAAAAGTTCTTTCAAACGATTGAATGCCGCCACACACTTTTCATCAAAGTTAAAAACCACATCTTTTTGCAATAAATTACAAAGTGGTGATGCTATCTTGGAAAAGTCCTTGATGAATCTACGATAAAAACCTGCATGACCAAGAAAAGAGCGTATCTCCCTCACCGTAGTGGGAGGGGTTAAAGCACGAATAAGGTCTATCTTAGATTTATCGACTTCCAAGCCTTTAGAAGATATTATATGGCCTAAAACTATGCCATGAGTTACCATGAAATGGCACTTCTCCCAATTCAACACAAGGTTTGTTTCAACACATCGTTCAAGGATTAGTGATAAGTTGTTCAAGCAAAGGTCAAATGAATCACCAAAGACACTAAAATCGTCCATGAACACTTCGATTATGTTTTCAACATATTCTGAAAATATACTTACCATACACCTTTGAAAGGTAGCTGGAGCATTGCATAAGCCAAAAGGCATCCTTCTATAAGCAAAAGTACCAAAAGGACAAGTGAAAGTGGTTTGTGGTTTTCTCTTGGTCCTCCGACGCTATCATAATCTGATTGTAACCTGAATAGCCATCAAGGAAGCAATAGTAAGAGTGTCCAACTAAACGTTCAAGCATTTGATCAATAAATGGTAAAGGAAAGTGATTTTTTCTAGTAGTGGCATTCAATTTTCTATAATCAATACAAACCCTCCAACCGGTTTGCACTCGAGTTGGGACAAGTTTGTTCTTATCATTCTCCACCACTGTCACACCTGATTTCTTTGGTACTACTTGTACCGGGCTCACCCACTTGCTATCGGATATGGGGTAGATAACACCCACGTCCAAAAGCTTGAGTATGTTCTTTTCCACAACTTCCATCATGGGAGGATTCAAACGACGTTGCGCTTCCCTTGTAGGCTTTGCATCGTCCTCCACACGGATCTTGTGCATACAAACGGCAGGGCTTATACCCTTGATATCGGCGATTGTCCATCCTATGGCCGCCTTGTATGTCCTTAACACCCTTAGAAGTTTTTGCTCTTGTAATTCATTAAGCTCGTTAGAAATAATCACGGGTAAATCTTCATTGTCACCCAAGTACAAGTACTCTAAGTGACTTGGAAGAGGTTTCAATTCTAAACTTGGAGATTTAACAATAGATGACACAAGTTTTTCATCATTGCAAGGTAAAGAAGCATATGAAATATTCTTAATTGCTGATTTTTCCGGTAATGAGTCAAGAGAACCAATGGTTTCTTGAATCTCATCACCATACTCAAAACCATCATCAATGGGTGTAGTGAGCACGGTTTCCAAAGTATCAACACCATTCAACTCAAACATTTGTTTCGCCAATGAGTCCATCACATCAATGGAGAAACAAGAGTGGACATCACTAGGATATCTCATCGTCTCGAAAATGTTGAAACGTATTATTTCTCCATCGAACTCCATAGTTAGCGTTCCCTTGTCCACATCAATTATGGTTTTCGCCGTTATCATGAAGGGACGCCCAAGTAGCAATGGAAGAGACGAGTCCGGTGCACCTTCATCCATATCTAACACGCAAAAGTCAGCTGGAAATACTAATTGATTAACTTGCACAAGAACATCCTCAACAATACCCATTGGGTAGACATTAGAACGATCGGCTAATTGCAACACAATTCCAGCCTTTTTAAGAGGACCCAAGTCAAGTGAATTATACATAGACGCATGCATAACATTAACGGATGCACCTAAATCCAACATAGCTTTGTTAAATGTGGTGTTACCAATTGTGACCGGAATGTCAAAGCTACCGGGATCCTTGCACTTAAGTGGGAGTTTGTGTTGTAAGATTGCCGAAGCATTCTCCCCAACACTAAGCACTTCATTACCTTTGAGCCTTTGTTTATTGGTACACAAGTCCTTCAACACCTTTGCATACTTTGGAACTTGCTTGATTGCATCTATGAGTGGTATGTTCACATGGATCTTCTTAAGAATGTCTAAAATCTCCTTTTCTAGTTCTGCCTTCTTGGAATTTGCAAATCTGCGAGGGAAAGGTAAAGGAGGAACATAAGTAGAAACCGGAGTTTTAGAGTTAGAAATAGGTACCTCAGAAGTTTGGGGAGAATCCTTATTTTTCTCCTCCAAAATTGGTTCCTTTGGAGCTTCCTCTTTGCCCGAATCAGTAACTTTGGGTTGCACAAGTTGTGTACCACTTCTCAATGTAATTGCATTGACACCCTCTTTTGGGTTGATAGGTTGAGAAGGGAGTTTCCCACCATTTTGTGCCTTCAATTGATTCAACTCAATAGCCATAGAACCAACTTGAGTTTGCAAATCCTTAACCGTACTCTCCGTTCTTTGCATAAAATATTTCAGCAACTCTTCCATATTGGACCCCATATTTTGAGGTTGTTGTTGTTGAAATTGTTGTCTCGGCTGGAATTGTTGTTGTCGAGGTTGAAATCCACTCGAATAGTTGAAGGTAGGTTGTTGAACCGCTCCTTGCTTATTGGCATAGCTAAAATTGGGGTGATATCTCCATCCCGGATTGTAAGTGTTTGAGTATGGATCATACCGTCTTTGTTGATTTGGAAAGACCGCATTAGCTTGCTCGTCTTCATAAGCTTGAGAGGAACTTGGTATCACTGCGGCTGCAACTTGTTGCATCATTGCTGTCATGTTACCCATTTGTTGACGGAGTTCCTCGACCTCGCTCACTTCATTCACTTTCCTAAGAAGCACGTCTGAACCACGACTCAAGAATTGTTGGGAGTTTGCTGCTATGTTTTCAATCAACTCTCTAGCTTGTGCCACCATCTTGCTCACTAGTGCACCACCACCCGCAGCGTCAAGAAGATTCCTATCACTTGATTGGAGTCCTTCATATAAGTATTGGATGTTCATAGCGTCACTGAATTGGTGGTGAGGGCAGCTTGCCACCAATCTCTTGTATCGTTCCCAACATTCATATAAGGATTCTCCCACATTTTGCTTCATCCCAAAAATCTCCTTTCGAATTTGAGTAGCCTTTGATGTAGGAAAATATCTCTCTAAAAAGATTTTCTTCAGCCCATTCCATGTCGTGACACTTCCGGGAGGCAAATAGTACAACCAATCCTTAGCACTATCCATCAAAGAGAAACGGAAAACTTTCAACATTGCACCATCCGCCTCAACATCTGCTGGAAGCATGGCCATGACAATGGTGTGGAAGTCCATAAGATGCTTGTTTGGGTCTTCATTCACCATGCCATGGAACTTTGGTAATTCTCTAAGCAACCCCGGCTTGATCTCAAAAGTAGAGTTTGTTTGAATACACCCCTGTTGTGTATCAAGCCTATGAGAAGCCAAGTCCTTGAGTGAACGATTTGCATCACCCATTGCTTCTTCTTTTTCTTCAAAAGGTGGTTCTTGTTCACCCGGAACCTCTTGTTCTCCTTCTAGTTGTAACTCTTGTTCCACTTCTAACTCTTGATCTTTTGTTGTGTCTTGACTTGGTTGGAGTGTTGTGCCTCTTCGAGTAGCTATCCCGCACCTTGGGTAGTTCCAATATTTAAAAGCCAGGGATTAGGTACCTGAAAACAATTCTCGCAAACAAGTGAGAAACAAGACAAGAAAACAAAAACCAAAGATAAAAGTAGAAGTTATAAAAAGAAACTAAAAACTTAATAACTAGCCGTATGCCTCCCTGAGCAATGCGCCAAAATTTGATCGCTGTCAGTATCGTCAAAAATAATTTCACTTTCCTAAAGTATATGATAAGAAAGAGTTCGTTTCCACAGAGAGGCAATTGTAGTTATTATGTAATCAATTTCCTAAAGTAACCACTTGGGGGGATTTCTGATTTTTATGTAAGCAATAAAAGTAAATCAAAAGCAAATTAAATTGGAGAAAGTAATCAATGAGAGAAAGATCTTGGTCAAGGAATTCATCTTCAATCTTAAACGTGTGCTTTCATATATGATTAGAATTACAATTTAATCTCTTTTATTATCAAAAGCCTAGAGAATCAAGAGAGAAAGATAATCTATTAATTTCCTAAGTTCATCAACACACACATTAGAGCTGCGTATGTGAATTCTACCTAAAGAATAACCTAACGCCTTGCGCTAATTAAGTTCAATTCCTAGGAGCATTAATTTTCAGAAATAGGCTAATCAATGCAATTGTCATACATTGCGCATAACAATTCGGACAATGGTCAAACTCTACATATGATTACGAGAGTGTATCACTACAAACCGTAAACATATCATGCTACTTGTATTCAGGGTTATCGCTCGATGAAAAACCCTAAAATATCTATGGACGAGGATGCAAGTTCAATTAATTGGCCACTTAACTAACCAAACATCTTAGTCCTATCACAATACATCAATCATGTGATTATTAAAAACAAAAGAGAGATTTAAACGATAATCAAGAGAGAAAACTAATACATAACTCAAGCACAAGTTTTAGAAATAGGACTACATCCTTAACCAATAATATTAAATTAGCTACTCATAGCTATGGAGTTCATCATAAAAATATTAATTGAATAGAAGAAGATGAACAAAAGCAAACCCTAGTAGCGTAAACAAAAGCGGCTCTCTCCTTAGCTTCCAAGAATAATAACGTGATTAAAGTTGTAGAAATCTTTCCTTTAAATAGCTTTTGCTTTCCAAAATTAGGTCAAGTCTCAAAGGTCCAATAGATAGAAGTCCACCAAGCCCATATGTGAGAAAAACCCATGTAGAAAATATGCCCCAAAAACTGTCGCCGGAAAACTGGTATTATGGCCGGAAATTGGCCGGAGAAGTGATCGGAAAATGGCTCAGGTGACCGGCAAAGTCCACCCGGTCACCGGTCAACGATTCAAATCGGCCAGGTCAACTCAGTCAAGTCATATGAACTGAGTCAAACCGGGTCAAGCACCGAGTCAGATGACTCAACTTAGTGATGTCATCAGGTGAGTCAGGATCATGAGTCAGAATCGAGTCAGCTGTTTCGGTGAGCTAACTGGGCTGACTCGTCAGGCCATTGCACAGGCCAAAGCTGTGTTGCACAATTATTGTGCATCTCCCCTACATACCCATCCATGATAGTTGATCATTCTTCATAGCTGCAACTTCTTCTATAGTAGCAATTCCAACTGCATTTGCAATCTAGTGCCCAAACAAACCACAAGCACATTCTTAGCTCCATTCTTACAACAGCTAAGCCTGCAATCTCAGTCATGTCCATACGAATCCCAGTTCACATCTTCCTTAAGCTCTGCAAGACCCTTGCACAACCACATCATCAATACAAATCCAGGTGCACTACAATTTGTTCCTCTAGTTCAGTACCACAACCATTCTGCAGCTTAATAACCAATTTAGCCGCAGTACCAACATTTCCACTTCAATCCAAGAACACACCTGCAACAACAGCACTAGACCAAGGCATACAACATCTTTCCATTCAACTTCGAACTCCCTCAAGCCTTTACTTCCCTGCCTCATAATCACTACAAGACTGCAGCTGCGACATGCCTGCAAAGCCATCTCCTCATCTTAGCTGTTCCATCTCCATCAATGCATCATCTACTCTTGCAGTTCCATACCAGCTCATTCATCCATCTGATTTGAGCATTTTCGATTCGATTTCAACCCGACTCGATCATAGCTGCACTACCTGCAATTGCTTCACCCGCAGCTCCATTCTAACACCAACAAAACCACCTGAGACTGCCATTTCAGTTTAATCATTCATTTAAACTTCAGTTCCATAATTCAGTATTACCAAATCCATTTCCCGAGTCTTGCACCGTTCACTAACAACTCAGTTTCATACCAACCATTCAAACCCATCAGTACACATCATCAGTTTCATCTGCATCTCATAGTAGTACCAAAACTTCACCATTAACTCCATCACACCCATTTAGCTGACTGTATCTTCTCAAGCTTGTACTTAGCCACACCCATCAATCCTTTCTTCAATTTCTTGTCAGAAGTAAACACCTAACTCCATTACAGAGCCATTAACAACCACTTCCTGCTATTTATCACTCTAGTTCTCCCACTTCAATCAACATCTTCTAGCACTTTGACAACTTCAATCTCAATACACCTGCAACCATCCATACCTACACATACATCTAAACCTTTCTTGAGCCACACAACATCTGCAAACCCATTCTCAGCTCAATTGCACAATCACTGTCTCGCTGCAACCACCACTCTGTAACTCCTTGCATTACTAGCACCTGCAACATCCACCAGTATCCTCTCAAGACCCATTACTCAGCTGCATCTGGTACATCTCTCACCACCAAGTCCATGGCACCACTCTCTCCACTCCAGCACTCCACCAGAACCACCAACACTAGTTGCCATTCTCTGCAAAAATCAGCCTAACATTCATCTAGTCACTACTCCATTCCTACTGCCAGCAAACCTTGACCTGTCTCAGTTCATCTCTGTAAACACCATCTTCTCTTCTTGACTTGATTTCCATTTCATAACTCAAATCAAACACAGATTCAACCTGAACCCAAAACTCCATGTTCTTCATCTCAGATCATCTTCGATTCCATCTCTGTATCACTAGCTTCAGTAAATTTCACCAAAACCATCTCCAATCTCAACTCCACTACAGATTTATCTCGAGCAATGAACCATCACATGAATACAAGAACAAACTCTAGCTCGGAATCTCAGAAATCATCACAGAAACGAACCCATCTTCTTCAATTACTCAAATTATAGACTCAAATTATCACCATATGCAACCAAGCTCGAAACCCCTCTCAATTTCATCACCAATTCTCCGATTCTCTCAGCGAAAATAGCTTCTTCTCGATCTCCCCTGAGTTTATCACCACCAACAGTTTTATGATCACTCGCTTCTGAATTCACACACACAACAGAAATCACACCCATTTAATCTCTTTTCCGATTCATTTCTGCATCTCGCACATCCAACAGCCGCTATCTTCAGACAGAGAAAGAAGAATAGTGATTATCTTCTCTGATTTTTAGGTTTAGTGTAGGAAATGAGGTTGGATATAGCCACCCATGTACTACTGGATAAGGGCCAACTGAAATGGCACCCCTTCACATGTACTGTCAGTTCTAGGGAACTGACAAGCTTAATCAATGATTTTGCCCGTAACATCCTCATGCGACGTCGGAACGGCCTCCTTCATTCGCCACTGACTTCATCTTTCCACTCTCCCCAAGATGATGAGATGAAATCCAGGATTTAAACGAGTTACACTTTCTTTTGCTCCAATGACTCCAAAACACCTATAAAACTCAAAAGCAAACATAAGATGCATAGTTTTCATGAAAACTCGCAAAGAAAGCATAAACAATAGATAATAATTAAGGTGTTTTACAACACCTATCAGTGATTGTGGAGTCTGCAAGGCAGATGTGTATTTAGTTAGTCAGTTGCTAACTTCATGACTTCATGGGACGATGAGTCCTTGTTTTGTTGAGTCGAACGTGATTTGGAAATGTTCCGAGACTCATGAATTGAACATGTCTGTTGAGATAGAGATATAATGCGTGAATAAGCTAACATTAGCAAATATTGCTCATTCGACGAATTGTTGAATATTGATAGTTGAACCAGTATTCCTCGGTTTGAGCAAATATTGCTCATTCGATGAATTATTGGTAGCATGACCAAATAATGTACTGGCAATTGAACCGAGTATGATAAATAAAATGTTGATCATGGGATCAACGTAAAATTATTAGCGTTTGAATCTGGAATTATGAACCTTGGACTCAAAACCCTAATTTGATCAATTGATGATTAACTGATGGTTTATTGAAAATTAACCACGGAGCGAAGGAGGGACCGGCTACATGGGATTATGGATCAACCATGTAGCGCCCAGATGCTCACGTGAGCAAATATCAAGGTCTCCTGAAGACCAGTTGATTTGATGAAAGGATGATTAAATGCTGGTTTTAATCATTTATTAAAATAATGCTCGTCTGAACCTTAGGTAATAAAACCTAATTAATTATGAAGATGTGAGGGACCAACCAAGGGGTCATGAAACCGGCCCTGGGTAGTCACGGGATCGAATATTGATCATCTTATGAAGTTCCAAGTTGTTTGGAAGAGTTTCGGACCTAATACGTGCAATTTCGCAAATTAGGTCAAAATTGTCAAAATACATGGGACCGGCCTCTTGCAAGCCAAAGAGCCAACCCTGGTCGGTCAAGGTAACATGCTCACGTCACCAAAGTGTTCGTATCTCAGTTATGAGAATTTTGATATTTTCTGGTGTGCGTTTGAGTAACATTTTGAGAAAATATGGAGAAATCAGGGATTTTTGCTGAGACCGTGAAAACTTCATGAGATGAAGGAAAAATAATAAAATAATGAAGGAATCATAAAGTGTGGGACCGGCTATGGCCAAGGGGCCGGTCCCATGGTATTTTTCCTAATTTTATTATATTTTCATGATTTTAGGGAAATATCATAAAACCAAGGAGTTTTGTTGAAATCAAGGAGTTTCCATGAGATGAGGAAAACATAAAAAATAATAATAATAAAATAAGGGAAGTGTGGGACCGGCTTGGGCATGGTTGGCCGGCTAGGGCCCGGTCCCGTGAGTTTTCCCTAATTTTATGTATTATTTCATGATTTGAAGGAATTTTCATAATTTGAAAGAAACATCATGAAATCAAGGAATTTCATGGGATTAAGGAAACATGAAAATATAATAATAATAAAATAAGACGTGTGGGGCCAGCTAGGGCATGACCGGCCGGCTATGGCCCGGTCCCACGGGTTTTCCTAATTTTATATTATTTTTCATGGGATCAAGGAAATATCATGAGATTAAGGAGTTTTCATGGAATTAGGGAAATAATAATAAAATATTGAGGATTCATGAGGTGTGGGACCGACCATGACTAGGGCATAGCCGGCCAGCTAGCAGTCCCGTGACACCTTTCCCAATTTTATATTATTTCATGATTTGAAGGAAACACCATGAAACTGGGGAGTTTCCTTAAAACAAAGGATATTTGTTCAAATGAAAGGATTTTCATGAGATCAAGGAAAATAATAAAAATATTATAAAATATAGAATTTGGGCGTGGGACTGGTCACGGCATGACTGGCCAGCCGGTGAGCCCAGTCCCCTAGCGCCTTGATTAATATTTTATTATTTATTATTTTCTTCCTATTTTGCGTAGGTTCTGTAGTTGCAGGAAATCCCACAATACATCCCTCACAAGAATTCATAATAATCAACATATCTTTAAGATCAACAATCACACTTTTTATTAATTGAGTTAAAGAATTTTACAAAGAAGAAATGAAATCAAGAATAAAACTATCGCTCTAGACTTTCTCTCTCCTCAAAACTTTCCCTCTACTCCAAAAAGATCTCTCCCTCTTTCAAGCCTGTTCGGCTCTTTATATAGGATATTACATAGTGGGTGACAGCTAAGCTGTCCTTTATTTTCGGATCTGGCTTGCGATATTCTCGCAAGTATACAAATGTTAAACTTCGCAACACTCCTAAATTTCGCTAGGTCTCCACATCTTTCTCGTGTTTAGGTCGTCGTCATCTGTCATTGCGTCATTTACGAATCATTCTCATGACATCTTCGCAGTGTGTGTTCAAAGGTTTCACAAAGGTATTGATGTTGCGATATTCTGATCCTACATCTTGCCTCTTCTCATGTCTTCTCTGCGAAGGGGAGAATGATATGAGAACTAATGTTTCAAATTGCCGCAACTGTCCATTTCTTTCCTTAAATTTTCTACCGACAAGATTCCATGAATTAAGCATAACCGCTTACACGTGTTAAATATTCCCCTATCCACCGGCACATTAAATGCTAACCAGTCATCACTTTCTTGTCTATTTAAGAAGATATTTATCATAAAAATATTTTCTTTCTTTTACTTCATCTTCTTCATCTCCACATTCTCTGTAAATCTTTTTGTCGTCTGCAACTTTTTACAAATTCATCTTTCTACGCTCTTTGTTCTTATGGAGCCATCAAGGTTTGTTGACTTTGCTGAAACTGATCTTTCTAGAATTGATCTCATCTAATGAAATTGTCTTATTTGATTTTGTTCATCTTCGTATAATTCTCATATTGTTTCTGTTTCAGCAAAAACACCTCTAGTACCAAGTTTACGGTTCTAAACCCTAATGTTCCCAAGAGTTCTCAGCAAAAGGTCACCGTAAGCAAAAGGAAGCATGCGAATAGCAAGGTATTAAGAAACACTATTCTTTTAATAACAATATTGTTGCCTCTGTTTCTTATTTGAATTGTGATTCGCAGGGTGATGAAAATGTCGATAAGCCTCGCAAAAAACCTCGCCACCTTAAAAATGTTGAAACTTTTGTCCCATTTCCAATGTTTAAGCCTTCAACATTTCATGCGATATCTTCGCAAGATGACTCCTTACTTCCTGTTCATGAAGGTATCGCCACAGAATTCTCCCCTGTAACTGATCTTTCTGTAGTTGAAATTCCTGGTCATAACCCTGCTGCGAATGAACCCTTCTCTTCTTATGCTGTCAATATCTCTTCTCTTGACACTGCCTCAACCCCAGTCATTAATCTTCATCAAATTTCATCTTCGAATGACGCATCTATGGCAAAGGATGATTCAACTCTTCAACCTTATGCCATCACCATTTCTTCATCCGACTCTCTCCCTTTTACTAAAGAAACCTTGGAAGGAATAGATATTGCTTTCAAGGTTTTGTCAGATGTTTTAGCTGATGTCAAGAAATCTTCCATTGATCCTATCAAATCTAGTGTCTGCGAAATTTTGAGTAAGTATTTTGGCTCTGACAGAACGATTTCGCAAACATCCTTTGAGAAAGAAGTTGAAACTTTAAAGGAGAATCTCCAAGCCATGACCTTGAAATGTGACACTCTTCATCTTGAAAGTCAAAAGCTTCAGAATGTCTCACTAGATCGTGACAATCTTCGCAAAAAGAACGAAGAATTAAAAGGTACAATTTTCTTATCTTTCCCCCTTTTTTTTTTCTTTTTTCCTTTTTTTTTTTTTTTTTTTTTTTAATGATCAATTGTTCGCCCTTTAAGTTTTACACCAGAAACGAGTAATGGAGATATATCAGCTTGAATCCGTCGCTGAAGAAGCCCGTGTAAATAGAGATGCTTGGATGGATCAATATAACCAATTAGATAACCTTCATACATACTCTGTTGATCAAATAGATAATCTTACCAAGGAGAATGCTCAATTAATTCAGAAGCAAAACTTATTAAGTAGTAAATTGTCTCGCCTCTCTTACTCTTTGACTAAAGCTAATTTGGAGTTGGAAACTTTATCAGATGAGTTCGAAACCCTATCTCAAGAAAAGCGATTTCTTTTAAATAAGGTGGCGATCACTTCGCAACAACTTAACGTTTGTTAAAAATTATGTAATGATCAAGAACAATCTCTCTGCTCGTTGAGAAATAAACTTAAAGAAGTAACAAAATCATTTACTGCTGAGAGAGACAAACTTATTCAAGGTAGAATAACTTTAAGTGTAAAAGCAAGCCAACTCAAAGATCAGTACTCCAAGCTAGAAGAATCCTACTCTTCTCTTGCGAAGGAAAACACCTTACTCATTTCTAATGAAAAGAATCTTCGATCTCGCTTGAAAGGTTTAGTTGGAGATAAGTTTGACGATGCAATGGACCACTTGGAGAATAGTTGCATGGCTTTAACCCAATTTCTTATCTGGCAAAAGGAAGGTAGTCATAAAATTTGACTAACTCAACCATTTTTTCTTTGTTGAGTCTTTTTATGATATCTTCCTCGCGAATCCTTCGTCTGAATAACTTTCTGTATTTTTTGTTTTCGTAGAATCTGAGAAAAATCTTCATTCCTCCATTTCTGTTATGGAGTCTAAACTTGCCAAAATTCGCAAAGAAAATGCATTGCTTGCCTCTACCCTTGCTAGTTCTCGCGATCGGGCAGAAAGAAGATTTGATTACCTCGCTTATTCCAAAGATATACAAAGTAGGAATCACCAGAAAGCACTCCTTCGCCAAGTTCATCTCAGGGTTGAAGTTCTTGTGAATGATATCTTATTTTCCAAATCTCTTCCTCCTATATCTGTCAAACCTTTGAAAGTAGATGACGATGAAGTTCCTTATCCTCTTGATAGTGATTATCATTATGAAAGTGGCGAAGATTTCGCAAATGAAGAAGAAGTTCCTCCTAATGATAATAACCCAAATGAAGAAGAAACTAGAGTAAACCAGAATGAAGAGAATATCTCCTCCTAATGATGCAACTGATAAACCCAAATGAAGAAGAAAAAGTAGAGTAAACGAATGAAGAGAAGACTCGAAAATATCTCCAATATCTCCTTCTGGAGAAAAAATTGATGAAAATATTTCATCTTCTCCTGGCAAAATTAATCTTGAAGCTTGAAGTTCTTATGTAATTTTTCTTCTTTTGGTTACTTCATCAGTATAACTTCTTGCAAATGGTGTATTTCAATCAACCTTGAAGTATATTTACTCTTTTATTATTGCGCTTACAGGAAAGAAAGATAATGCTTATTATTTAATAATTCCCATACTGCCTCTCATTATTTTTCTTGCGATGAATGATCTGCATAAGTAATAGTTAATTCTTATAAATTTTTTGTTGCATCATGTGGTCTTATTTTGCCTTCCTAGTTAAAGGTTTTATTTCGCCACCTCTTGTCATTGCGACAAAATCGCAGGACGTCTTTACACTTTCATGTAATGACCCATTGATCTTGTATTATCATTTCTCTAGTATTATTGCCTCTGCAGGATATTTTTCATGCGACAATATGACATGCCTAAATATTCTTGCGAACATAAAGCCCCATGACATTGCCATCTTGCGACGAAATCGCAGGACGTCTTTACACTTTCATGTATTGACCCATTGATCTCGCCTTATCTTTCTCTTTTGTATTATTGCCTCTTCAAGATTGTCGCACAAATATGACAAGCCTAAATCTTCTTGCGAAAATAAAGCCTCGTGACATTTGCGTCTTAAGACACTTATCAGCTCCCTAATGGAGGGTGCCGCCCTTATCTCCCCCCTGGTTTCTCCTTCAAGGAGGCGTACCTCTACCATACAAGGTT
Organism: Papaver armeniacum; assembly: GCA_023531295.1. Lineage (NCBI taxonomy): Eukaryota > Viridiplantae > Streptophyta > Magnoliopsida > Ranunculales > Papaveraceae > Papaver > Papaver armeniacum. The sequence goes on along the minus strand of JAJJWW010019303.1, from coordinate 319,391 downwards.
GGCTCCTCCCATCCGGTCTTAACAACAACCAGTTGTTTTCGCAGCCTCTTATCCCTTTTGCCTATAGGGCTTATGGTTACGAGACTGCACCCTAAGTGGGGTTTTCTTCGGGCCGAGTGCGGCATACGTCAAAACTTGCCAAGAATGGCCGAGACACTTCAAATGCCCCAGGCACTCTTGGCTCAACCGTGTACCTCGGCGCCTTGATCAGATGCCGCACTCCTTAGAAGAGACCCTCGGTCGCCCAACCTAAGTCATAAGCTTAGGTTGAAAATCCAAGGTACCTCTCCTGGATGGGCTTTATTGACCCCAAATCTCCATGACTCAGGTTCCAGGGGCGGTGTAACCTTTTTGCTGAGCCATGCAACAGGTACCCCCTTCTATGACGCACTTTAGGTCTTACATTTTCCTCTTGCGAAATTTTGATTTCGCGAACTAGGGTGTACGCCATAGTAGGTTCGCCCCTTTCTAGTATGTCATTAATCTTTGATTATCTCTTGTCATTATCTCTGTGAAAGATCAGTAAAGTCTATACAAATTCTTATCCCCTTTTTCTTCTTTGTAACCACAACCATGTTTGCTATCCACTCCGGATATTTTGCTTGTCTTATAATTCCTGCATCAAGCATCTTCTGCAATTCTTCCTCTATTTGGGGATGATACGTTGTTGCGATTTTTTTGATTCTTTGTTTGAATGGCCTCGCATTTTTGTCAATCTCCAACCTATGACACGCCACCAACGGATCTATTCCAGGCATCTCATCCATGTTCCACGCGAAAATATCTTTATAATCTTGCAGTAGACCAATAGTTCTTTCTTCTTCATCTGCCTCCATCTTAGTCCCAATTTTTAGTATTTTGGGTTCTTCTTCGATTCCAACATTCACTTCCTTTGTTGGTTCCGCCGCAGTGTAACTGGTCTTAGGTTCTCCCATAGGTGTTGGTTCTTTTATCTCCTTCGTAAGCTCATTCCCTTCTCCCGAAATTTCGCTGGGTATTCCTTTTCCTTCCTCTGCTCTTATCATATAAGTTCTAAATTCTTCTTCTTTCTTTGCCTCCTTCGCCATTTTTCTGTGATGTTTTCGCTTCTTTGCACATCCTTCATACTGCTTCACTTCAATTTGATAACAAAATTTCGCTTTATCAACATCCCCTCTAATTTCACCAATCCCACTCGGCATAGGAAATTTAATGCATTGATGTAATGTTGACGCTACGGATTTGATTGCGTGTATCCATGGCCTTCCCAACAACATGTTGTATGGTGATTCAATATCCACCACACATAGTGTCACTCGTGTTTCAATCTCTCCTAGCAGAATTCGCATCTCTATTTCCCCTTTTGGTTTTGTTGTAGATTTGCCAAAACCATGAATATGATATGTTGAAAGAGATATATCTTCATCTTTGTACCCCATTCCTTTGTACGCATGGTAAAACATTATATCCACCGAACTCCATGTATCCACCAAAGTTTTGTTTATTTCCTATTCTTCCATAGTTTTTGCTGATTTCCCCTTTTCTTTCCGTTTGGTTACTGTGATTACCAAAGGAGATGTGTGGCTCACATTTTCTCTTGGTATTTCTGCTGCTGTGAATGTAATTTTCTGTTTTTCCCAATCTTTCAAGGGTGATACCTTCTCCACCATTCTTTCTTTCCTTCAAAATCTCGTTTATGTATTCTCCCTTTGATGTTCTCATGGAATTCATTAATCATTGTTTTTGTAATCAAACTACACTCCAGCCTTCTGTTGCATTCCTTGATTTTAATTTTCTCTTCCTTAACTGATTTATCGATCAGTTTCATCATTTTCTTAATTTGAACAATCTTAATAACGATCTTTAACCTTATATGCCAATCCCTGTTTCTAGCGCCATTATGTAGTTGCAGGAAATCCCATAATACATCCCTCACAAGAATTCATAATAATCAACACATCTTTAAGATCAACAATCACACTTTTTATTAATTGAGTTAAAGAATTTTACAAAGAGGAAATGAAATCAAGAATACAACTATTGCTCTAGACTTTCTCTCTCCTCAAAACTTTCCCTCCACTCTAAAAAGATCTCTCCCTCTCTCAAGCCCGTTCGGCTCTTTATATAGGATATTACATAGTGGGTGACAGCTAAGCTGTCCTTTATTTTCGGATCTGGCTTGCGATATTCTCAAAAGTATACAAATGTTAAACTTTGCAACACTCCTAAATTTCGCTAGGTCTCCACATCTTTCTCGTGTTTAGGCTGTCGTCATCTGTTGCGTCATTTCTGTAATCATTCTGCGACATCTTCACAGTGTGTTGTTCAAAGGTTTCGTAAAGGTATTGATGTTGCGATATTCTGATCCTACAGGTTCATCGTCTCGTCGTATTCTGAAATACTCATTCGTGTGTTCAGGTGCTCGTTAGTGCATTATTGTTAAATACACTTGCACCGTGATCGGGGCTTACTCAAAGGTAGCTCAGATGCCCGTGTATTGAATATTTATTACTAACCCATGGAATTCTGCTGGGAAAAACCATAAATTGAAGTAACGAAATATTTATGAAAATATTGAATATTTTCCAGGGATTCAGTTAATGAATCTATTGATTTTGAGAATAATTAATTAATGGCTCTATACTAGTACGATCGTCTAGGAGCATTAATTATTCGGAATCTAGTGTTATGAGCTTGTTGAAGCGTCATATTTCTTTCATATAGTCGGGGAAAACATTGTTACATCCTCGAAGACGTTATTGCTCTAAACTAGCGAGCAAGTTTGTCTAGGAGCCGTCTAATTTTTCGATTCTATGTAGAATAGTTACTTGAAATTGCTCGGTATTCATGAGATATGCCGTTGCCTCATCTGAGAGACTACATATCCATATATACTCGAGAGACAGTATTCTCGATCCAGAGATTCTTGTGTCATGAGCTTTCATGCTTTCGATAAGAGACATGAGCCTCAATATTCGTCTGATTGCTGGATCAGGAATACTTATAATTATGGGTTTAAGATTTTAGCCTTTGTCGAAAATCCACCATCTACATTAAGTCCCCTGCTTAGTGAGGGACAGTCATGTTCCCCAGTCAGCACTGAATGGTGATTTTCCGGTCACAAACAATATAAGCAATTGAACTTAGTCATTAGATAAGACCTTACCGGATTTTTGATAGTACGAGCAAACCACGACTTGAATGAAGATTCCAGTGGCATGATAGAGCATCGTTTAATGAGCATAAATTGGTATTGAACCACTGATTTTGATGATGGAACCTTGGTCAGTTTAGGATTCAAGGGCCGGGCCCGAAAAGAAATCCTTGTTTTAGGAATAGACGCTCGTTCTTTCGTTAGTTTAAGGAACAAACAAAATAGACCTGAGTCTAATGATAAAAAAATTGTCTATGAGCTTTCACGAAAACAAAATTTTATTTTTTAAATACGTGAGATTTCACAAAAGTGGAATAAACTCTCGTTTCAAAGGTGGATGCTCGTACGAGAGAATTTTTTTTTTTTTTTTTGAACAGACGTGTGTCTGTTAGTAATAAAATTTTGTTTATGAGCTTTCATGAAATTTTTTATCTTCGAGCTTTCGGAAATCTTTGAAAATATACTCTCGCTTCAAAGACGGATGCTCGTGCGAGGAGCAAAAAATATATAGATATATTTTTCAAATTTACGTGAGTTTCACGTTAAATATATATATTTAGTAAAATCAATGTTTTGATTTTGAACAACTGTTGAAAGTAGACAATCATACATGGTGAAATAATGTATGTATGTGAGTTTTCACAATTGTAGAATGGACGTCTGTCCAATTTTGAAAACCAGTAAATGTTCACATAGTAAAAATTTATGTGGGTTGTTCACGATTTTATGAAAATCAAGTCATGATTTTGAATAATGAATTTTGTTCGTCTTTGCAGGTTTGAAGGAGCGAACGAATTCTCGAGATTGTAATCACTACAGCTAGTGAAATTGTAAATAGGTAAGAGTTGGATGGTTACCATTTTTGTAGACTCTGTTGTGAGCACATTTATTCCATGATTCATTGTTTTGTCGAAGCCTGCGCTTTGTATGAACGATGTCTTTGAAGTAGCCACTTTGCGAGAATGACTGACTCCCATGATGATACTTCCAAAGATGGTGTTTCCAGAGATAACATCTCTACGGACGAAACTTTAAGAAATGGTACTTCTGGAACCTCTGGGTGATGGTGAGAGATCCTTCATACTGAGTTGTACTCCTGGTTATTTCATTAGCTTTACCATAGGATGATCGTGTAGTGAGATCCTGGATCAATGTAGACTCCACGGAAATGGAAGAAAGTCCACGAAAATGTAGACTCCATGATGTTAGAAAATGACGTGTAGTCCCCAGCCGTTTCTTTGGTGAGTTGTTAACACTCCTTGTGTCATGACTTTGCCCGTGCAATTAGGATCATGAGACCGAGGTTTGTTATTTCTTTCAGACTTTTGCTCCATCGATTGACGGTCTTCAACTTGTTCCCGGGCAAACAACTCATGAATCCAGCACTGATGAAGAAGTCGATGTAAGTATCCTTTTTCGTGCAGGTGATCGTGGCATCTCCTTGAATGAAATAATAATAATTGTTGTTGATGAATCCAGGAAGAAATCATTGTAGATAAGCATCATGTTGATGAAGCGTGCTCTTCTTTGGGATATGGGAATATGGAGAATTCCCGAAATCCCGAACCGAATGGAGATAACGGCGTTGCCAATGGATATTTCGGCATTGCCGAGCCTTCAAATGATTTAGAGACTCCCCCAGTAAGTATATCTCGTGTAATCTCTTCATAGAAGTATGAAATTTCTGATTTGTGAATGAATGAATGAATGAGAATCCATGTGAGTATACGAGTAATTTTGCTGAAATACGTCACCAGAAAATTTCAGACTTCAGCATTTTAGCAAAAACACCGTAGAATCTTCGTTCAAAGTCAGATTTTCGCGATCTGCGTATGTATATTCAATCCCAGAGATTATCCAAGCTTTATTAAAGAATATTTTTGAGTTTTGAGCATGTTTATGGCCTGAAAAAGGCGAAACAGTAAACTTCCATGAGACTTTCAGAACTTTTTCAGATTGTATATTGTCCAATGTTTCGGCCACATATCCTTGCTCATTTCTTCAATTGATTTGAATTTCGGATATGTTGTAGAGGACAATCATACGAAGAGAATGGTATATCACCCATCCCTAGATTCTTCACCAATTGCTCCCAGCTCGTCGGTTTGTACAGGACAGTGTAAAATCATCTCAGACGAGCTTGCTGTAAAACACTCATGTTGTGCTTTTAGACCATTCGCTTGTGTCTTGAACGGTTGTTGAAGGATTTAATGTCATTGATTCATTTGAGATCAGGACCCTTTGATTGATACATGAGCATGGTGCTTGCAGTGCCATCTTGTTTACGTCGATCGTAGAAACATCACTTACGAAACCACGGTCACGGGACCATAATCGAGGCTGCTCTCAAGAGAGGATGATGTAATGACCATGGTGGCATGTCCCGGTGGTAGCATTCCTTTTGAGATGATTGACTAGCACTGGAGAGCCCGGAACCACGAGTGTTGGACTGTGAAATTGATCGTCATGATCAGTGGACTGTCAGTCCCCAGTATTTTGTTGAATCTCTCTCTTTCATTTTCCCTTCTTACGCGGGACCTAGATAGAGGATCCGGGTAGAAAAATTGATGTAAAGACCCAGGTGGTCGAAGTTGGAGGTACCTTGATGAAGGACTTAGCGAAAAGGCCTGGTGGACACCGATCGACTGTGGAAGTTATGAATCCCGTCTAAGAATTGCTGCTTGCATGTTGTATGCTCAGGAAGCTGTAGGAACCTCATACGACGTCTGAATCTGATACTTGACCCCAATTTTTGAATCTAAGAGACTGAGTTGTCACATGAGAAAAGAATCACTCAATTCGGAGTTGTAGAGGTCAGCCAACGAAGCGTGCACATTTGTGATTTGTAATCCCGTGCAGAATTTTCAGACTTCATAAACCTGGATGTAAAGGCCATATCTTTCAGCTCGTATGTCCGATTAATGCACCCTTTTGGTATGTTGTAGAAGAGACATAGACGAACATCTTTCGTTGAGGAAGCATTGTCCCATTCCTCACCTATTGGTACGTTTTTGCAAACCCATGGTCTGAAGTGTTTTGTATCTCATTTGTAGAGGTGATGAGAACATCTTGTAGAAGACTTTGGATTATGCCCACCAGTCGTGCCAGCTTTGGGAAGACTTTCATGTGAGCATGTTATCAGGTCTACATATCTTGATATGAATCATCGGTTCTTAGAAAAGTCCGCTTCATGTGTAACACTTCAGAGAATGATTAGTTGATGAAGCCCTGAGGATGTTGCTCCTGAGACCGTTGTTGGTCTTTGAGACCATGAATGATTACGCTCCGAGATCCTTGTCGATGCTAAAATCATGGATGGTGTTCCTCTAGAGATTATTGTTGATGTTGATACCATGGTTGAAGTTGCTCCAAAGACCGAAAAGGCTAGAACCATGATTATAGATATAATCTTTGCTCCTTCATCCAGTGAGCCTTTTACATTCACGAACTAGTTGATGAGTTGAGCGTCGCTAAGATGAAGGTATACTGAGAGTTCAACCTGAATGCTCATGAAAGCATAACTTTACCAGGAACTGGCTTTGTCAGTGAGTCGATGTTGTTGCGGTAGATAGCATCAGCAGTTTTCATACTGGATGTGATTGGTAAAGAGAGAAAGTTCCTCAATCATGCAGGGGCTTGTGATGTAGAGAAATCCCGTTGATGAAGTTTCATGGAATCACCTCAGGTTTCCCAGTGTATGTTGAAGGAGTTAGTGTCATCCATGTATGAATGATGCTGCATATGCTTCAGAAGTCTTATCATGGGATAATGAAGACTTATTGATTGTAGTTTAGTTACACTTGATCGTGCTAGTGTTGAATCAATGTGTCATCGTCGAGATATTTGTGTTGTACTCTTTGATTGGGAGTACAATTTGATGGCTTCTTAGATACTTGAGCATTGAAGAGTATATTCCTTAAGCATCGAATGTCTTAGGGGTTTAATCATCTCGGCCCTGGAGTATCTTCTGTTGATTCAGCATCCCTTTTGTGGCAGTAGTGGGATTCGACACTTGTGTAGACATCAGAGCTTTCTGATTTTGTGGAACACATGGACTTGCAGAAGAAACGCCCAAAGTGTTCTTTGCCATGTTTGGACATCAGTAATGAATGTTTCATTGCTTGATTCGGAGAAACGTCAGATTCAACCACTTGGTAAAATACCAATGCGGTGAAGCTACCATTCATAACGTCTTGTAGAGTTGCTAGCATAATTAAGTCCCCATGCTAGGATAGCATGTGGGGAAATAAATGACATACATGGAATGAGACTTGCCTGAGTGCGGAACCTTTTGATGAATGTATATGCATCTTTTGCAGGTTCTTGCTTCAACCTCGTTAAAGTTTGAAATTCCTCAAAGTACTCTGATGATGGAATGTCCGTCAAATCTTCTGGATCAGAACTTTCTTCGTTGGAGAGATGTGTAACAAAAGGCGCTTTGTAAGTACCCATCTTTTCAGCGTGGATCCACGCTCGTCTGAAGGACATGTCATATCCTGGATCTTCCTGATTATGTGAAACTTGTTTTTTGTCCAGGTTGAACTTATGTTCACTTTGAGAGTGATGTAGCCATAAGTATTTCCGAGCGCTCCTTCAAGGTCTCTGATTGATATGGGAGCATGAGTAGCTTCTTGTCGAGTGATGCATGTGGATCCGATGGTTTTCAGTGGAATGTTGTTGATGGCGGTGCCAGCATCGATCAATGTTCTTCCAAATTCGTTTTTTTTGACTGTGGTAAGCAGACCCCAGTCGTACATCTCTTGGTATGTGGCTGGAGGCTCAAGAATTATTTCCGGAATGGACTTCTTGACACAATGTGGTTCAGTGTTGTGAACATGTCTCTCCTTTATGCCTTCGATAGATAGAGAAATTCACGTTCGACCAAGGATTGAACCGCCTTTTTGATAGGTTGCTCAGAGAGTGTAAAGGTTCTGACCGGGAGAGGATTCTTGTGTACTCCTTCAGTCCCCAGTTGAATCTATTGTGGATCAACCTTCTCTTTAAAAATATGCTTCAAAAATGCGCAGTTGCTTGTGGGATGATTGACGAACTGTGGAAGCGGCGATAACGAGGACTTTCCATGTCTTCTTGATTGGTTCTTTCTTGACATATGGCAACTTGATTGCACCATCTTGGACCCAGACATCCAGGAGTTCGATCACCTCTTCAATGGAAAAAGGAAAGTCAGGTGCTTCTTGATCAAGAACTCTTGTGCGTTGGTAAGAGGCTTGTGCATCTTGCTTATCCTTGCATTGTGCTTTTGAAGGAGCTGAGGTATGCTTGTGCGGCAGTTTGGCTTTCCGTTTGCTCCCTTCTGCAACAGTGTTTGTGGAAGGCTGGAGGTTTTACTGCTTCTTGATTAGACGTCTGCTACTTCGAGTGTCTCGCGGTCCTTCATAGCTTTTGTTCTTTCCAGTAAAGCGGGAGCAGTAGTTGCCGATCTCTTCGCCGCTTCATGAAGCTCTGAGAAGGTCTGGAAACGAAGATTTTTCAATAAAGCTCTGTAGACCGGGATCATGTCGTTGATACACAAGTCTACCAGTTGCTGCTCCATGACATTTGGATCATGACAGTCCAGGGCCTGGACTCTGAATCTTTTCACGTAGTCATTGGGATGTTCATTGTTCCTCTGAAACATTCTTCCAAGATCAGAGAGAGTAATTTGCTCTGACACAAAGAAGTACTTTCTGTAGAAGGAGTTAATCATTTCTCCCCAATTGTTGATAGTTCCTGGTGCGATGTTGTTGTACCAGGTGTATGCCCTTTTGGAAGAGGAATCCTTTGCGTAGCATCGAGTCTGGAGGCTATGATGGACATGTGATGTCTTGTCTTTTCCAGGATGTGTTCCAAATGGTGATGATGGACATGTGATGTCTTGTCTTTTCCACTTCTCGGTTCTCCAAGATGTGTTCCAAATCTTCCCAAGTAATAAAAATTTGATGATTCCTTTGTTGATAGATCTATTTGGAGGAGTATTAAACAAAGTCTGCAGTGGTTAAGGGGCTTTGGGTGGCCCTTATCCAAAAGATGTGTGTTGTTAGCGGACTTTGTTGCCATCCACCGTATGAATTGAAACTACTTTAGGATCTAAAGGGTTTGTCTCGAGAAGATGCGAGATGATGATGTTCTTGGAGATGTCTCTTTTTGTAATGGTGATGATTGAAAATGGGTTAAACTTTTCCCTTTCCTTGAGTCTTCTTTATTCGACATCTTGTCGATTATTGTAAGATTTTTGAGATAATTACACATTGACTCCTTTGGATGGAATTGAGAATGGGGGCTTGTATACCAAACTATGTCTTAGATGAATATGATTCTTGGCAAGAGTGTCTTGCACTTTGATGAGATCAGCAATGGTAGGTGGTGGATTTCCTCGACTTCTTCGGGACTGTCGCTCACGGATAGAGGATGACCTTAAATAGAAGTTTTCTACGTGTTAGTGTGAGGAGGAGTAATATCACCAGACTTTTCACATGATTATCGATTGTTTTTACCTTAAAGACATTCATGATTGATTGATAGATTGTTTGGAGCACGCTAAATGTTAGAGGCTGAATTATTTCCTTAATGCATTCTCGAATATCCTCATTGTTGTTGTTGTTTTAATTGAGTGGAAAATCTTGAATTAATTTGTTGTGGTACGACACGCATCAGAGTGTCTTGCACTTTGATGAGATCAGCAATGGTAGGTGGTGGATTTCCTCGATCTTGTCGCTAGTTGCTAGTTCGTTTGCATTGGAACCTGTAACTAACCCAGACCTAAGACCAGCCATCTTGTGAAACCGTCAGATTGCAACCGAGAGATTAATCTCCCACTGTGGTCGCCAATCTGTAGATGGGGAAAAACGATTTGCTGGTTTTTACGGAATTGAGGAGATGATCGCGTGGAGGAGACTCCTTGAACCGAGCAAAATGCTTAACCTCACAAAGATGCACTGCAAGAAGGGAGTGATTTGAATTCGAGAGATCAATCTGTAGTACTCCGGACTAAACCAAGACAATGGCCGTTCTAGAGTAAATTCGGTCACAAGAGAGGATGGGTCGGTTTGTATGAGGGAAGCTGAGAAATGTGTGAGATCAATGGTGATCGAAGATTGTAGGTGTGTTGTGTATTCTGAAAATAAGATAAGTTCTAAATGATTGAATTTGCTCTGTTGAGAGTTGGATTGTTAATCTCGTGTTGTCTGTTTGACGTGAGATTATCCTTGTTTCAATCATGATTCAGAGATTTATTTATATTGCTAGAATTAAAAACACCATGATCTCATGAAGTGTGACAGTTGATGGAATCAAAGAATGGGGAAGTGGAAATCGTGTTAAAACCAGTTGCTCAATGTGCGGAGACTTGGTTGATTTTCCATCCACTACTTTGTTAACTCCTTCAAGTGATTGCACGACTTGCTCACATTCTCATCGTGTGTATGAACACACGTGCCGTAGACCGCCATACCAAAACCCTAGTTAATATCCCCCCTTGTAACACGATTGATGTCTCGTGTGATTGTGGAGTCTGCAAAGGCGGACATGTATTTAGTTAGTCGATTCTTTGACTTCATGACTTCATGGGACGATGAGTCCTTGTTTTGTTGAGTCGAACGTGATTTGGAAATGTTCTGAGACTCATGAATTGAACATGTTTGTTGAGACAGAGATATAATACGTGAATAAGCTAACATGAGCAAATATTGCTCATTCGATGAATTGTTGAATATTGATAGTTGAACCAGTATTCCTCGGTTTAAGCAAATATTGCTCATCTGAGCAAATGTTGCTCATTCGATGAATTATTGGTAGCATGACCAAATAAGATACTTGCAATTGAACCGAGTATGATAAATAAAATGTTGATCACGGGATCAACGTAAAATTATTAGCGTTTGAATATGGAATTATGAACCTTGGACTCAAAACCCTAATTTGATCAATTGATGATTAACTGATGGTTTATTGAAAATTAACCATGGAGCGAAGGAGGGACCAGCTACATGGGATTATGGATCAACCATGTAGCGCCCAGATGCTCACGTGAGCAAATATCAAGGTCTCCTGAAGACCAGTTGATTTGATGAAAGGATGATTAAATGCTGGTTTTAATCATTTATTAAAATAATGCTCGTCTGAACCTTAGGTAATAAAACCTAATTAATTATGAAGATGTGAGGGACCAACCAAGGGGTCATGAAACCGGCCCTGGGTAGTCACGGGATCGAATATTGATCATCTTATGAAGTTCCAAGTTGTTTGGAAGAGTTTCGGACCTAATACGTGCAATTGCGCAAATTAGGTCAAAATTGTCAAAATACATGGGACCGGCCTCTTGCAAGCCAAAGAGCCAACCCTGGTCGGTCAAGGTAACATGATCACGTCACCAAAGTGTTCGTATCTCAGTTATGAGAATTTTGATATTTTCTGGTGTGCGTTTGAGCAACATTTTGAGAAAATATGGAGAAATCAGGGATTTTTGCTGAGACCGTGAAAACTTCATGAGATGAAGGAAAAATAATAAAATAATGAAGGAATCATAAAATGTGGGACCCGCTATGGCCAAGGCATAGCGAGCCGGCCAAGGGGCCGGTCCCATGGTATTTTTCCTAATTTTATTATGTTTTCATGATTTTAGGGAAATATCATAAAACCAAGGAGTTTGTTAAAACCAAGGAGTTTTGTTGAAATCAAGGAGTTTCCATGAGATGAGGAAAACATAAAAAATAATAATAATAAAATAAGGGACGTGTGGGACCGACTTGGGCATGGTTGGCCGGCTAGGGCCCGGTCCCGTGAGTTTTCCCTAATTTTATGTATTATTTCATGATTTGAAGGAATTTTCATAATTTGAAGGAAACATCATGAAATCAAGGAATTTCATGGGATTAAGGAAACATGAAAAATATAATAATAATAAAATAAGACGTGTGGGGCCAGCTAGGGCATGACCGGCCGGCTATGGCCCGGTCCCACGGGTTTCCCTAATTTTGTATTATTTTTCATGGGATCAAAGAAATATCATGAGATTAAGGAGTTTTCATGGAATTAGGGAAATAATAATAAAATATTGAGGATTCATGAGGTGTGGGACCGGCCATGACTAGGGCATAGCCGGCCAGCTAGCAGTCCCGTGACACCTTTCCCAATTTTATATTATTTCATGATTTGAAGAAACACCATGAAACTGAGGAGTTTCCTTAAAACAAAGGATATTTGTTCAAATGAAAGGATTTTCATGAGATCAAGGAAAATAATAAAAATATGATACAATATAGAATTTGGGCGTGGGACTGGTCACGGCATGACTGGCCAGCCGGTGAGCCTAGTCCCTAGCGCCTTGATTAATATTTTATTATTTATTATTTTCTTCCTATTTTGCATAGGTTCATCGTCTCGTCGTATTCTGAAATACTCATTCGTGTGTTCAGGTGCTCGTTAGTGCATTATTGTTAAATACACTTGCACCGTGATCGGGGCTTACTCAAAGGTAGCTCAGATGCCCATGTATTGAATATTTATTACTAACCCATGGAATTCTGCTGGGAAAAACCAAATTGAAGTAACGAAATATTATGAAAATATTGAATATTTTCCAGGGATTCAGTTAATGAATCTATTGATTTTGAGAATAATTAATTAATGGCTCTATACTAGTACGATCGTCTAGGAGCATTAATTATTCAGGAATCTAGTGTTATGAGCTTGTTGAAGCGTCATATTTCTTTCATATAGTCAGGGAAAACATTGTTACATCCTGAAGACGTTATTGCTCTATACTAGCAGGCAAGCTGTCTAGGAGCCATCTAATTTTTCGATTCTATGTAGAAGTAGTTACTGAAATTGCTCATTATTCATGAGATATGCCGTTGCCTCAGCTGAGAGACTACATATCCATATATACTCTAAGAGACAGTATTCTCGATCGAGAGATTCTTGTGGCATGAGCTTTCATGCTTTCGATAAGAGATAAGAGCCTCAATATTCGTCTGATTGCTGGATCAGGAATACTTATAATTATGGGTTTATGATTTTAGCCTTTGTCGAAAATCCACCATCTACAGAAGCAAAAATGATTTTGATTCACTAGAATCAATTCATGAACTTTATAGCCACGGTTTGCAAATATGCATTCCTTAGTTTATATAAGTTTAAGTTCACGAATAAACCGTTTTTAGAAAATAACATACTCAAGTATGCATACCGGTACGCATACTTAAGTACCCGGATTAAGTTTGTTTTTAGTTCACAAACTCCAGCAAAATTTCACGGAACGTGAACTTCCGACAGTACGCGGACTTTAGTTCCGGCTATCCTGAGCAGCAAAGTACGCATACTTTGGTTCAAGGATTTTGGACTTACACAAGTATGAGTTCACATACAATGTTTATATCCATTCAAGGTAATACATTCTAAACTCTCATTTCAATCATTGAAACATTCTTAGAGGATGTCAAATAGAGGTTACTCACACACTATTCTTCATCAAAGCGATTTTCAAGATATTGAAATTGTCTACATGACTTTCGTCACTTGTAAAGATGAACTTTGCCAAATCGAAAGCTTACCAACACATATTTCGAGAAGTAGATAAGTGAGATAAACTCGGCTCGAAATAGCGAATGTGTATAATCGAAGTCTATATAGCAATACGACTTTTGTCTCAAGATAGGAGATAGAGTAGATAGACTTTTGAGTGATAGATAAGTTCAAGTCTCCACATACCTTTATTCGATGAAGTTCCACCATTTCCTTGAGTAGTTCTTCGTCTTTGTATGATGAACGTCATGGAGTCTAGAGCTCAACTACACTTTCTATCGCTATAAGCAGACTAGAAATCAAGACTTATAGTTTTGGCAACTAAACTTGACAAACAAGCTTGAGATAGCAACGCTTGCGAGTTCGATGGAACTATCTTTCTTCCTGAAAATACTTAGCATCCTTAACCAAGGTGCTCTCAAGTTTGGGGGATAGTAGAAATGATGCGAAAAATGTTAGAAAAAGTATATCCAAGAGATATATCTCTTTCTTATGTTTCACAATGTAATCGCAAATTAAAATAAAGACTTTTAAAATTGCTCTCGAAAATTGAAACAGAAGATGTTGAATGGATTGTGTTTATGAGAGCAAAGTATAAAGATAAAAAAGGTGAATGGATAAAGATTAAATGGGTGATCTCACGATTATGAAGAAAAATTGTGGGTGATGGAAAAGATATATCTTGGAATGATAAATGGATTAAAGATTATGCCAAATTGAGAGGTATCTTGAAATCTATGTGCGATATTTTGAGGTTCTTGAATTGCCGATCACATGATAAAAAGATTTGGTCAAAAGATTTAGTGGGCAACTTTACCAAATGAGGATTGGACTCACTAATTGAAGATTCTAAGATGTGCACTACTCAACAGTTTCAAAGTGTTATTTGTGTGGTAATGCTCAAGATACAATGGAGCACATTCTTTGGCAATGTTATTATCCACAAAACTTTGATGAAGTTTTAAATCTTGCTAAAGGTAAAAGCCTAAGAAATTTGGTTCATTTGTGCTTTTAGAAAAAAATCTCGGGGATACTGATTCAAACCAGTGAGTAAAACAATGTTAAAAATCAAATTTTGATTTGTTGTGATGGAGCTTCCAAAGGCACCCGGGGTTGGCGGGTCTTGATTTATTGCTAGGGATCACCATGGAAAACACATGGGTTCGACCTGGTACCAAAGATCAATGTTCAAGTGTCAATCAATTTCAATCAACCACCAAAATGGTTGGATTTACTAATTGATTGAACTACTCATTTTTTTGTTTTCTTTGTTTCTTTTGTACAACTTTCCTTTGTGATATTTCAATTATATAGAAAATATAATGAGAAAAACTTGAAATACCAAAGATCAATGTTCAAGTGTCAATCAATTTCAAGTTTATTAACGAGGAAACCGCAAATGCAGAAAAACCCCGGGACCTAGTCCAGATTTGAACACCACATTGTATTAAGCCGCTACAGACTCTAGCATAATACAAGTTAACTTCAGACTGGAATGTAGCCCTGACCAATCTCACACTAATTAAGGTAAGGTCGCGTTCCTTACGCTTCTGATTCCTAACATGACTCTACGCACTTGATTCCCTTAGCTGATATCACCCACAACTAAGAGTTGCTACGACCCAAAGTCGAAGACTTGATAAACAAATCTGTCTCCCACAGAAAAGTCTATTCTGATAGATAAATATGTCTCCCACAGAAATACCTACGAAGTTTGTTCCGTCTTTTGATAAATCAAGGTAAAAAGGAACCAATTGATAATCCAGTCTTATATTCCCGAAGAACATCCTAGAAATATCAATCACCTAACTATATGGTAGTAGAACAAGTTATTGTGGAATCACAAAGAATGAGACGAAGAGCTTTGTGATTACTTTTTATATCTTACCTATCGGAGATAAATCTCGAGAAAATATTAGAGAAGATAGTACTCAATAAGATAGAACAAGTAAGATCGGAACACGCAACTACAGATAAAATAGTTGGGGCTGGCTTTAGAATCCCATTGAAGTCTTTAAGTCATTAACCTATAATGGTTTTAAAAAAAACCTAGGTTAAAGGAGAATCAACTCTAGTCACAACTAGTATCACACAGGAGGTGTGGGGATTAGGTTTCCCAGTTGCTAGAGTTCTCCCTTATATATTCTTCAAATCTGGGTTTGATAACTTTGAGACAAAGCAATCAATATTCACCGTTGGATGAAAAACTGATTTAAGATTCAAGCTAATATATTCCACTATTAGATGGTCTTAGCTTGTTACACACAAATGAAATATACTTTCATTTAGATATGGGTAACCGTACCTAAACGTGTATATTGAGTTAGGTCAATAACAGTTAACCGAAGTTAGCCATATGAACACTTTTGTGTTAACCATGTTCATCTTAACACTTCTAGATCAAATGATAATCAAATGAATCTAATTGTGTTACTCATAGAGTTGTTCAATTTTTTATATTTCCATAGAAGTATACAAGACACAATTGAAGCAAAGTCGGATTTGATTCACAAGAATCAATTCATGAACATTTAGCCACTTTTTACAAAGATTGCATTCCTTAATATATAAATGTATTTGTTCATGAGTATGAAATCATACTTAAACAATTTTAGAACTTAACCTCATAAGTTTGCAAACGCGTACGCAAACTTAAGTTCCAGACTTTGATCTTTTCCGACAGTTCGCAAACGGGTATGCATACTGTCGTTCCAGACCGACTTCAGGTGAAACAGTTAGCAAACGGGTATGCAAACTTAGTTCCCGGACTTTGACAGTTAAAACCATTCGCATACGAGTATGCATACTTGGTTCCCGGACCTGAATTATTCTTACAACAGTTTGCATATGGGTATGCATACTGCGTTATATCCATACAATGGTTAATTGTTCTAAACTCCCATTTTAATCATTGAAATATTCTTAGAAGATGACAATATCTGTCTCACACAAACTATTAGCTTGTAAGCAATTTTCAAGTGATCGAAGGATCAATACGAAACATTCCGAGTCTACATCAAATGACTGTCTCATACAAATAATGTAAGATGTTACAAGGCGATTTTCACATGATCATCTTTTAACTTTCGTCAAGAATAATGATGAACATAGTTAAAGCAAAAATCTTTCCAATACATATTTCGAGAAAGATATAAGCATGTTAAACTCAGTTTGAAATATCAAATGTGTATAATGTAAAAGTCTATATAGCTATACGACTTAGTCTCAATAGAAGATAGAATATAATAGACTTCTAAGTGATAGATGTGTTCAAGTCTCGACATACCTTTTGTTGATGAAGTTCCTCCAAGCTCCCCTTAGTAGATCTTCGACTTCGATAGATGAACGTCGTGAAGTCTAAAGCTCAACTACACATTATTTCCTAATCCGAGACATAGCTATAAGTAGACTAGAAATCAAGACTTATAGTTTTAACAACTAAACTTGACAAACAAGCTTGAGATAGCAACGCTTGCGAGTTCGACCGAGCAGTGCTCTAACAGATTCATTACAATCAACAGGGAAGTAGCCGCTTATGTTGGATTGATAATGCAAGCCAAGAGAGGCCAGGAGAGTGGTCTTGTGGATGATAATGTTGAAAGACAGGTTCGTACAGATTGGTAGGGAAAAAATGGCAAACAGTTCGGTTACGAAAGTTGTTATCATATTTTGAAGGTGTTGAACAAATCTAATCCAGAATTGTTAGCATCTAATAAACAAGTACTTGAAAGGTCACCATACAATTCTTCTCCCTCAACACCAAATTCTTCACCATTTTCACTAAGTCCATCAAATTCTTCACCAGATACCCTAAGAAATCCAAATGTGAACTTAGTTCTCAATAATGATGATGGTAAGAGAAAACTTCCAGGGAGGAACGCTGCAAGACTAGCTAGAAAATTAGCTCAAGAAGGAGGAAGTTCTAATGGATATAACATGGCGGACTTTATGGAACATCAGAAGACTGTCGAGAAGCAAAGAGCAATTGATAGGGAATTTCAAAACAGGGAGAGTAAAAAAAGTAGCATTTCTCAAGAAAAATTTGGGTTTGACTATGACAAGCATAACATTCTTCAAGCTGACACTTCAATTATGAACCCCCGGCAAAAACATCTGTGGAAAATTGAATTTGACAGGTTCAAGCACAGATTGAACAACAAGCTGGATTTACTAACAACCAACCTGGTGGTGATGAGGATGAGGATGAGTTCAATGATGAGTTCGATGTAGTGCAACCTCTAGATGATTGATATATTGATTTAAGTTTTAATTTGAAGTATTGCATTTTAATTTGATATGTTGTTATTGCATTCTACTTAATATTAGTTAGGAATGAAAAGTTGTTGCAGTCTACTTAAATAAGTTTCGCTCATTAACTTAAAATTAAATAAACAAAATACATAACTTAATAATTAAACAAAAATACATAACTTAATAATCAGTCTCTTCCATGCTCTGCCCAAAGATTCACTCTCAGATCATCTCTTTAACTTTCATACAAATTTTGGTTCTGAATGTAATTGGTCATTTGATTCTTGCGTGGACGCCTATTTGTGGTTGAATCTCAGGCCTCAAATCTTCATCTTCATAGTTAGTCCACTCCTTATCGTGACGGGTTTCCTGAATTACCATGTTATGAAGAATTATGCAACTGAGCATAGTCTTGTACATTTCACGAGGACTCAACCCATGATATGGCCCACAAATGATAGCGAACTTCCTATTCAAAATTCCAAAGGCGCGTTGCACATCCTTCCTCAATGTCATTTGGCGATTGTTAAAATGCCGGTATGAATTTCCCAATGCATCGGCAGGGGGTTGACGGTAACATTGAACCAAAGTGGACCATTTTAGGTAGATACCATCCGCAAGATAATACCCATGAGTGTACGGATGGTCGTTGATCATGAAACGGACTTGGGGAAAAATTCCATACTTCATATTTTCAAACAGAGGCGACTTGTGCAAACCATTAGTATCATTTTGTGAACCCGGAATACCAAAAAAAGCGTGCCATATCCAATAATCATAAGAAGCATCAGCTTCAAGGATAACGGTTGGTTTCAGATAGTGACCCTTATATTGACCGGCCCAATAATGCATCAATCAAGACTACCTAGCATTCCTGGGAATCCCCTTTCCTCATTCTCCCCTAATATTTCTCTAATATCTTCCTCGGTTGGTTTACGTAAATATGTTGGACCAAAATGATTAATGATTACTTCACAAAACAATGAAAGGTAAGTGAATGAAGTTGTTTTACCCATATGAAAATACTCAACGTTCGAATCCGCTGGTTTTCCATAACCTAGAATCCTTAAAGCCGAAGTAACGTTTTGTTCAGGACTATGACCTCTAATATTCAGTGCATCAAACTGATAATTAAATTGAGGTTCTACTCGACAAAGCTCTTCAATAATCTTTTTCACCAGATGCCGAGGCACTCGGAATCGACATTGGAAATCTTCATCAGAGTATACATAATTGGGAAGAAAATAATCGTGCATCAGCTTCTGGTGGTAAAATTCCCTCCCTCAATACGTATATCTTCTTGAGAATACTTATTGCGGCTCTGTAACTCTAGGTATTTAGCCCATATGTATGAGCATGAAAGTGTCGATTAGTTTATTGTATTTAGCTTCCTCATTGTCAAGTTCTTGCAACCTTCTTTGATGCATTTCTTACCGTAATCTAAACCGATTCATAATAACATTCATCTCTTCATTAGATCTCGCCATTGATGATTATGAAATTTAAAATTGAGAATACAAATAGAGAAATTGGTGAAATATATGTAGAATTAGGTGTGAGTAACTTGAAGAGTATAAGGGCGTATATATAGGAACCAGCAGGGGGTAATAGTCGTTGCAAAATAACTAGTGATCGATAATCCTAATATCGTCAGTGATACAATTTATATCGCGTAATTGGATTTATGACGTCAGCGATATTCAGAATATCGCCAGCGCTCTGGATAATAACGGTCGATAGAAACTCTGTCGCTTGGGTAAAAGACATAGTGTTTGTGGAGGTAATTATGGTGAGTGGTGGAGGCGGTGATGCATGTTGGTGACTAGTGAAAGCAAGAATGGAAATGATAAAGAGAGATTGGGGAGGTGATGAGTGTTCGGTGAATAAAGGCGGTCACCGTGTAATTCTATGTCGTTATGATTTGTGAAATATCATATCATGAAAGATGTGGTTGATTATCTTTGATGTTTAAATAAACTTTGTTACATCATAAATGAATATATGACAACTAAAAATGCACATATAATAATTATCACTTTATACAACAACAATAAACAAATCAAAATTGACACAAAAAGATTTTGAATATTATTAAGCCAGTGACAAGAGTCATGTTTTAGTGAAGTGACAAAAAATTTTTATTATGAAGTAAAAGAGTGGTTATGTTGGCAAGTCCATAACAACCTTTTTAGATTTGGGGATATTTTAATGAAAATAAGTTAGATCTTATACTCATTTTGTCAGGATTTAACAAAGACATAAATGTCATGCATGGATGTATCTACCTGCCGATTTCAATACTTGAATAAATATTTGCTCAATGATACAATTGGAAGAAATGATTTTTACATACCCGTCGATTTCATCACTTGGTGATTTTTTAAGCAAAAGAAAGAGATATAATTACCAGATACAAAACCGAACATCTCTCGAGTATAACAACTTTTGAGGCCATAATATATTAAAGTCTCATGGAAATTCAATCGACATAATGGTTAAAAAAGACTTGTCGATTTGAACACTTGTTGTTAGATCATTTCTCGGTTGAACCCACCAAGAGTTGGTATAACAAGTTTGGTTCTTCAATTTAGTTCTAAGACTCGAAGCTGCTTGATTTGATTATTAGAGTCAACTTCGTTTGGTTATACTATAAAACATAAAAAAATAAAATATAAAGACTTGCCCTTGTTACTCTTGGTGGTTGGTAAAACATAAAAAATAAAAATATAAAGACTTACCCTTGAATAACCTGAAGACGTATCAGCATAAACAAACACATCATCCTTCAGTTTGAGGTTGGTAACAACAGACTTGACTTGTTTCATTTCTACCTTTGTTCTTTCAAGTCAATATTTATTGAAAAATATAACATATGAAGTAAAGCTTGTTTACTTGTCTCTAGTATTAGTGACTTGGTCATTATACTATGATCAAAGTATTAAGGAATGATATACTAGTTGTTTTATACATCTTGAGTATATGAATTTACGATGTATAGTTTATATATAAACTTCGTGAATCGGTATTCAATAATTGGTAGCTTGTTATTATTTAGTGTATTAAATTTCCGGGTGAATCCAAACCCTTGGAATTATGTTTGAAAGCAGTTTCATAATTATATTTTAAATTTCCATAAACCAATCCTAGGATCGATCCTAACAAAGTTCAATCTATTTTATATATTTTTGATACATTTGTTATCTTAGGGTTTCTGGAAACATCGAGATGTACACTGATTGAAATTAGTTAGTTCATAAAATATCGACATAGTAATTTGAATATGTGCTAATTAAGCTCTTATATCTTAATGTTTAAGTATTGACCTTTGATACTCAAGACAAGATACCCGAATTTCAATATCTTTTAGATATTCGAAAAATATATGCTTACCATATCTCATAGGTTTGCATATC
Source organism: Papaver armeniacum (assembly GCA_023531295.1). Lineage (NCBI taxonomy): Eukaryota > Viridiplantae > Streptophyta > Magnoliopsida > Ranunculales > Papaveraceae > Papaver > Papaver armeniacum. Next base: position 298,073 of record JAJJWW010019303.1, on the reverse strand, counting down.
TCTAGTTACTATATCAGTAAATTATATGAATGTATTTTGGTTAATATTAGTCGTCAACTAAGAGTGATTTCGGTTTATGAGTTGGAGTATTTGTTAATTTCAGAAATAATATTATTTACATATCTTTGAGAATTTTCAGAATTGATATTACATTATCTTCTTCTCAAGCCTTGGATATAACACTATAAATAGTGAAGCTTGTATTCTTACAAACTCATCCCTTGGCATACGCGAGGGAGTCGCAGAGGAGCTAAAATAAACGACGCAATGAATAACGACAGCAAAACATAAAGAAGACGTGAGACCAAGCGAGGGTTATGAAGTGTCATGAGAGTGAATGTTTGTGCATCTGCGACACTTCACAGACATTCCCGAAAATAAAGGGGAGCTTAGCTGTCATCCACTATGTATTACCCTATATAAAGGGCTAAATGAGTCTGTAAGCAGGGGGGATCTCTTTGGAATTGTTGGGCAAGTCATTAGGAGAGAGAAAGTTTAAGCATGCTTTAATTTCTAAGTGTAATTCTATTTTCCTAGATAAACATTTCATGAATTAAATCAATAAATACTCTTGATCTTACATCTTTCAATGGATTAATTAAGCAAAATCGAGTAAGGGGTGTAGTGTGGGAAATCTGCTACTACATATGCGCTAGAAACAGGGGGGCGATCATTTGTAAAGGAGAGAAAATTGCAATTGAAGTTGTTTGAATCTGGAAAATGAGCAAGGAAAATCTTAAATTGAGTGAAAAAGATATGGCATGCAGCACAGACACAAGAGTAATGATTAGTGAATTTCATGAAAATATCAGAGGAAGAATACACAAAACGAGATTTTGAAGGAAAGAAGATTACGAGATAGAGAAATAACATCACCTTTGAAGGATTGGGAAAAGCAAGAGATAACTTTTACGATCGAGGAAATATCCAAAGAAAACTTGGATCACGCATCTCCACTTTGGTAATCGTAATAAACGCGTACAAGGAAAAAGAGAGGAACTAGAGAACACAGTGAAAACATGGGTAGTGAATGGAGTTTTAATTGATACGGGAGTCTGTGAACATCATGTTTTATCACGCTTACAAAAGATGGGATATAAAGATGAAGATATGATTTTTCCAGCGGCGTACAATATTCAAGGTTTTGGTAAATCTATAACAAAAGTTAAAGGGGAGATAAAAATACATATTCCGTTAGGGGAAATTGAAACACAGGTGACGCTGAGTGTAGTGGATATGGAATCACCGTATAACATATTACTGGGAAGACCATGGGTACATGCAATAAAAGTCGTGGCGCGACGCTTCATCAATGTATCAAGTTTCCTACACCAACCTAATCAGCGAAATCAAAGGGGATGCTGCTAAAGGAAGAATATACTATCAAAATGAAGTAAAGTGTTGCGAAGAACAAATAAACAAGCGAAGGAGTATATCAAAGCATCGCAAAAAGCTAGCAAAAGCGGCTAAGAAAGAAGAAGAATTCGAGTTTACATGATAAGAGCGAAGGAAGGAAAAGGCATACCTAGCGAGATCTCGGGAGAAGAAAATGATCTTGAAAGAACCAAAAGGACCGACCCTATGGGAGAACCGAAGGCCAGTTACGTCGCGGCAGAGCAAACCAAAGAAGTGAATATTGGAACTAAGGAAAAACCCAAGATGCTAAAGATTGGAACTAACATGGGAGCGGATGAAGAGAAAAGAACCATCGATCTATTGCGGGATTATAAAGATATCTTCACGTGGGATATGGATGAAGTGCCTGGTATAGATCCATCAAGATGGCTCTGTCACAAGTTGGAAATCGATAAAAATGTGAAGCCATTCAAACAAAGAATTAGAAAGATAGCAACAAAGATATCACACTCGATAGAAGAAGAATCAAAGAGAAGATGCTTGGACGCAGGGAATTATTAGACAAGCAAAATACCCTGAGTGGATAGCGAATATGGTTATAGTTCCAAAGAAGAACAAGGGAATAAGGATTTGCATTGATTTCACTGATCTAAATAAAGCTTGTCCTAAAGATAGTTTTCCATTACTGGACATCCCACAAATGCTAGTCGAATCGGTAGGGAATGAAAGAGTATCATCGCTGGACGGATACAAAGGTTACAATCAAATTCCTCTCGCCGAAGAAGACCAAGAGCACACTGCTTTTTTCGCTCCAAGAGGATTATACTGTTATACGAAAAATGCCTTTTTGGTTTGCGAAATCTTTGGAGCAACATATCAAAGGATGGTAGAAAAAGTATTCAGACTGGATACATAAAACACTAGAGGTATACGTAGATGACATGCTAGTAAAAGTAAAAAGGTGAAGATCATGTGCGAGACTTGAAAGAAATTTTTGAACAAATGAGGCGTTTCAACATCAAAGTCAATCCAGAAAAATGTACCTTTGGAGTAGCGTCAGGGAAGTTCTTGGGTTACATTATATCAAAGGAAGGAATACATGTTGACCCAGAGAAAATAAAAGCAGTTCGCGATATGCCAACACCTGTGACGACAAAAAGGATGTTCAAAAGTCAATGGGTTACTAGCATCACTAGGGAAGGTTCATCTCGCGGTCATCTGATAAGTAAAAACACTTTTTCAGTGTTCTGAAAAAAGGATCGAAATTTAAGTGGACGGACGAATGTGAAAAGGCTTTACAAGGGATTAAAGAGCACTTAATGGATATATCCATTATGCAGAAGGCAGAACCAGGAGAGGAATTATTAATATACCTCGCGACAACATCGCATGCCTTAAGTGCAGTTTTACTGCGAATGGACGCAGGAGTAGAAAAACCAATCTATTATATCAAAAAACTTTTAATGCTGCGAGAAAGAAATTATTCAAGATTGAAAAACTAATCTCCGGCGTTAGTCTATGCGTCGTTTAAACTTCGCATATATTTTCGAGCACATCTTTGTTAAAGTGGTAACGAAGGTACCAATCGAGTCAGTAATGAAAAATTCAAAAAGATCAGGAAGAGTCGAAAGATGGAATGCTCAAATAAGCCATTATAAACTCAAATATGAAATATTATCTTCAACCAAGTCACAGGTTGTCGCAGATTTTCTGGCAGAATTTCCTTTGGAGGAAGATGAAGCAGTGGACGAAATGATGGATGTAGAAGAAGAGCATGGAGATCCAAAAGATTTGTTAACTGAGCCAGATCGGTGGGAAATATTAGTGGATGGATCATCCAATGGAGAAGGTAAAGGAGTGGGAATTGTTGTGATTTCGCCAGAAGGCAATAAGTTAGCTTTTGCTTTTAGATTGGAATTTGAGTCTACCAATAATGAAACGGAGTATGAAGCTATAATACATGCTCTACGATTCGCAATAGAAATGAAACTGGAGAATGTGAGGATTACCAGTGACTCGCAATTAGCAATTTGTCAGATAACAGAGAAGTATGCTACAAATGATCCATCTCTACAGAAATACAGGAAGCTTGTAGAAGTGTTGTCAGCACAGATACCAAAAAATAAAATGGAGGCACATATCAAGGAGAGATAATAGACTCGCAGACGCTTTTGCCTTTATATCAAGTATGATGACAGACCCAACTGCGAGGAATATCAAAATACAGACGCTACTGGCGCCATCAATTAATAAAGAAGAGGGACAAGAAGCAGATATAATGATGGTGGTAGATGAAATGCAAGGTCGCGAGGAAGACTGGAGAGTGGAACTTCACACGTACATAATGAAAGGCGAGGTACCAAGAAATAGATTGGAAGCACACAAGTTAAAAAGCCGGGCAACAAATTATGAATTACGAGATGGCGTGCTTTATCGACGTTCTTTTGAGGGGCCCTCGCTTCGATGTCTATCAAGGAAAGAAGGAGAAACCATATTGAAGATGCTGCATAGTGGGGATGCCGGAAATCACAGCTCAAGGAGATCTTTGGCATATAAGGCAAAGACGCAAGGATATTATTGGCCATATATGCATGAGGACGCGAAAGCAATATCCAGACGATGCGAAGATTGTCAAAGACACGGAAGAAGATACATGCACCTGGAGCACCGTTAAATTCTTCGAGAAGTGTGTGGCCTTTTGGAAAATGGGGTTTAGACATTGTGGGACCATTCTTACCGGAACAGACAAAGAAGATACTTAATTGTCGCAACATGAGACTACTTCACAAAATGGGCAGAGGTGAAAGCGGTCAAGCACATTCGCGATAAGGATATTTTTACTTTCATATTTGAAAATATTATATGCAGATTTGGGATCCCTGCACAATTGGTATCTGATAACGGGAAGCAATTTGAAGGGCAAAATATAGAGTGGAAAATGTGGAAAATCAACTCCATTATATCCACAAGCTAATGGTCAAGCGGAGGCAACAAACAAAACAATTGCTGATATATTGAAGAAAAAGTTGGAAGGACACAATAGGGGATGGTGCGAACAAGTACCCAATGCTGTATGGGCTTATAATACAACTAGAAGAGAAGCCACAGGAATGTCCCCTTTTTGCTTAACTTACGGAGTGGAAGCAAAGATTCCCAACAGAGGTCGTGATTCCGACAACTAAAAAGAGGTCTGGGAGAAAATCTTAGCGCAGGCAACATTCTAATCAAGTTGGATGAATTGGAAGAAAAACGAGAAAAGGCCTTGCGACACATGGAGAATTATCAGCGGACTGCTAGAGAATATAACAAGCGTGTCAAAATACGTGAGTTCCAACCAGGAGACTTGGTGTTGCGAGAAACCCCAATATATCAACGTGAAAGTGGAGGCAAATTGGCGAGAAAATGGGATGGACCGTATATCATCAAAGAAGTAGTTGGTACAGGGGCATATAGATTGATGGATCCCGAAGGAAGAGATGTGGGACAAAAGTTGGATAGACCATGGAATAGGTTATATCTAAAGAAATATTACCCGTAAAAATGAGAGAGGAAAAAGGAATCAAGATGAAGTACTTCTTCGCAAGATATTTGCGACATTCAGTAAAATGCAGAGAAAATACGCGAAGATCTCGCGACAAGAATAACAAAAAAGTCATGAATGGCTTAACAAAACAACAAGAGATAACGAATGATTAAATGAATGAATTGGCGAATATCTCGCAAGCAAAATAGCAAATGATGAAGAATGATTGAATAAAAGAATGAATGAATGGGACGAACCTTTATGGCGTACACCCTAGTTCGCGAATAACATTTCGTAAGAGGCAAATGTAAGACCTAAAGTGCGTCATATAAGGGGGTATCTCTCGACATGGCTCAGGGGGAAGGTTACACCGCTCCCGAAGGCTTCGAGTCATGGAAATTTGGGGCCCATGAAAGCCTATCCTAAGAGGTACCTTGGATTCCAACTATATATGTAGGTTATACCCTGGTTGGGCGACCGAGGGTCTCTTTCAAGGAGTCAGTGTATGCTCAAGGCGCCGAGGTACACGGTTGAGCCAGAGTGCCCGGGATGGATGAACCTACCCTGGCCATTCTTGGCAAGTCTTGGCATATGTTGCACTAGCCCAAGAAAACTCCACTTAGGGTGCAGTCTCGTAACCATAAACCATATAGGTATAAGGGATAAGAGGCTGCGAAAACAACAGTTGTTGTTAAGACCGGATGGGAGGAGCTAGTCTTGTATGGCCGATGTTTCGCCTCCTTGAAGGGGCAACCTGGGGAGATGATAAGGCGACACTCTCCATTAGGGGGTGTCAAAGCAGACGAAATGTCATAAGGCTATGTTTTCAAGAAAATTTAGGCTCGTCATATTTGTGCAATGATCCTGCAGAGGCAATAATACTAACGCGAGGGTAAGGCGAGATCAATGGGTCTTTACACGAAAGTGTCTGGGACGTCCCACGATTTCGTCGCACGACGGCAATGTCATGGGGCTATGTGTTCGCAAGGATATATAGGCCTATCATATTGTCGCAACTAAAACATCTGCGAGAGGCAAAAATACTTGGAAAATGATAAGGCAAGATCAATGGGTCTTTACATGCAAGTGTAAAGACGTCCTGCGATTTTGTCGCGATGAAAGGTGGCAGGGGAAGACCTCTAACTAGGGAGGTCTAACTTGGAAGACCACACAAAATGATAAGGCAAGGTCAATGGGCCTCTGCATGAAAATGTAAAGGCGGCCTGCGACTTTGTCGCAGTGAGAAGAATTAAAATCAAATCCCTGATTGGGATGGATTTACTTAATAAAAGATTCAATGAGCGAACATGCTCGTAAGGTGGTCTTAACTAAGAAAGGAAGAAAGAAATATGGAAATTACTCAATCAAAAGAGTTAAGTCACTCAAACAACAAAGAATTCTAACAAATTACAAAGAGAATTTAACCCTCTACATCTGCATTATCAAATACAGAGGATGGTTGAGGCTTTTCTGCGTCTTTATCAGCTTCACATCCGCCAGTTGATGGATTTTCTTCAGAAATGTTTTCATCACCTTTGTTCTCGCCAATTGCTGGACTTTCATCAGAAATTTTTCTATTCGGATCTTCATCGACGACTTCCTTATCAGAGAGATCTTCGCCGCTTTCATAGTCATAATCACTATCAGGAGGATTAGGGACTTCATCATCACTTACTTCCAGAGGATCAACATGTATAGGATCAAGAGACTTGGACAGCAAAATATTATTCACAAGAACTTCCGCTTTAAGAGGGAATTGGCGAAGCAATGCCTTTTGACGATTCTTACTATCAATGTCCTTACAATAAGACATATAATCAAATCTTCGCTCTGCACGGTCGCGAGAACGAGCAAGAGACGCGGAGAGTAGTCCGTTTTCCTTGCGAATTTTAGAATAATCAGACCTGAGGGTGGAGATAGTGGAGCGAAGCTTTCTCTCAGAGTCTGCATAACAAATACACAAGATCAGAGAAAATTCTTATCGAACATTATTGGCATTTTCAGGGTAATAAATCATTCATGGAATAAATACATAAATTAAGATAGTCAAATAATTTGACTACCTTCCTTTTGAGAAGTAAGATGTTGAATTAAAGCTGCGAAATTATTCCCCAAGCGATCCATGACATCATCAAATGAATCTCCCACTAAGCCTGTCAATCGAGATCGCAAATTCTTTTCATTGGAAACAAGTATGGAGTTTTCGGTCGCCAGAGTAGAGTTGGATTTTTCTAATTTGACACATTGTTCTTGGAATTGCTTCGCTTTTACACTCAACGTTATTCTACCTTGAATAAGTTTATCTCTCTCGGCAGTAATTTCTTCAAGTTGGTTTTTCAAAGTATGTTTAGCTTGTTCGTGTTCTTCACATAACTTTTGACAAGCATTATACTGCTGCGAGTAGCTCGCCATCTTATTCAACAGAGAACGTTTCTCTTGAGAAAGAGTTCGATTCTCATCCTGATAAAGTTTCCAACTCCAAATTAGTTTTAGTCAAAGCATAAGAGAGGCGAGATAAGTCATTACTTAATGAGACTTGCTTTTGCGATAAATCAAAATTCTCTTTAGACAAGTTATTTATTTGATCGGCTGCATAGGTATGAAGATTATCTAAGAGATTATACTGCTCCATCCAAGCATCTCTTTCAACTCGAACTTCTTCAACGATAGACTCCGTCTGATATATCTCCATTATTCGTTTCTGGTTTAATACTTTAAGGACGAGCAAGGGTTTGAGTTGTAAAAAAAAAAAAAAAAAAAAAAAAAAAAATGGGGGGATGGTGAGAGCATACCTTTTAATTCTTCATTCTTCTTGCGAAGATTATCACGATCTAGTGAGATACTGAGAAATTTTTGATTTTCAAGGTGGAGGTTATTGCACTTCACAGCCATAACTTGGAGATCATCCTTCAGCTTATTAATCTCTTGAACTAAAGGTGCTTGCGAGATCCTCTCAGGACCAAGATGCTTACTTAAAATCTCGCAGACATTCGATTTGACAGGATCAGTAGAAGTCTTTTTGGCATCATTCACGAGATCAGAAAGGACCTTAAAGGCCACATCTATCCCCTCCAAATTTTCCGCAGTTAGAGGAATTTGTTCAAACAAAGAAGACGAGTCGTCCTTTGTCAAAGGAACCTCATGAGAAGAGGAGGTTTCAGGAGAGAAGTGATTGGAGAAATAGCAGGGATATTGATAGCGAGGAGGAGGTATAAGATCGTTTGTAGTAGGACGGTTATAAGGAACTTGGTCTATGAGGAGTTGAGGTATAGAAATATTGTCGTTGGTAATATTACCAGGGGAAGGGGGCACAAAATTATCTTGCGAAGATTTCGCAGCAGGAGATGAAGGTGCGAATGAAGGAAATGGAACGTCGGGAGTAACAGGTTTGGAGTAGCGAGGCCTTTTGGGAGCATGACCGGTGAGTTTTATCATCCTACGAATGACAAATTAAATAAGAAAACAGAGGCAACAATGTATTGTTGATAAAAAATAAATGTTTCTCGAATACCTTGTCACTTGCAGGCCATGTCTTTTGAAGCCATAGATTTTGCTCGCATAAGTGAGCTTTGGTTGTGCGAAGGATTCTTGTTGCGAAGTAGATTTCGATGGCGAGCCCAGAGAAAGAAGAGGGTCCTTCACGATAAACTTATTTCTGGGTTGGTTCTTGCTAAACAACAATGGCAGAAAGAAAACTACAAAGTTAATCATACCAGTATGATTTCAACAAAGAAAGCTAATCTCAAATTTGATCAACCACAAAATCAGCCAGATGTGGCAAAATTAACAAACACAGGACGCCATGAGAGTAACAACCGGTAGGGAATAGTTAAGGTGGTGAAGAAGACGATAAGAGACAACAATAAGCAAACACTTGCAGAACGATGAAGAAGAAGAACACTTGCAGAAGATGAAGAAGATGAAAAGGAAAAGGAAAATTTTTCACAAGGGATGCTCCTATAAATAGATGAGAAAAATGTTATGACCGGATAACATTAAATGCACCGGTAAAAGAGGTAAATATAGACACGTGTAAGCGGTCACTGCTAAATCCAAGGAAACCTGACGGAAAGAACTTTAGTAAAATCCAAATATACAATGTATTTCTTGATAGGCGAGGAGAAATTGCGAAATTGATTATTTTCTGTAATTCCCGAGACAAGAAATGGCACTTCGCATATGTATTACAAAGAAGCTTCGGAACTTCACAAAAGAATAGAGGCAAGTACGTACTTTTTAAGAAAAGTATTCTTTCGCTCGTTCCTTCACCAACTGAAACCAAGGAATATGACAACAATGAATTTTTCCTTCAAATCGCTCTTCAAGCAATATTCAAGGAAAAATAGGCAAGATGTAGGATCATAATATCGCAACGCGCAAGGCTCGCGGGATTAATGAACGACGGCGTCGCGAGGGAGTCGCAGGGAGCTAAAATAAACGACGCAATGAATAACGACAGGCAAAACATAAAGAAGACGTGAGACCTGGCGAGGGTTAATAAGTGTCGCGAGAAGTGAATGTTTGTGCATCTGCGACACTTCGCGAGACATTCCCGAAAATAAAGGGGAGCTTAGCTGTCATCCACTATGTATTACCCTATATAAAGGGCTAAATGAGTCTGTAAGAGGGGGGATCTTTTTGGAATTGTTGGGCAAGTCATTAGGAGAGAGAAAGTTTAAGCATGCTTTAATTTCTAAGTGTAATTCTATTTTCCTAGATAAACATTTCATGAATTCAATCAATAAATACTCTTGATCTTACATCTTTCAATGGATTAATTAAGCAAAATCGAGTAAGGGGTGTAGTGTGGGAAATCCTGCTACTACACTGCCTAACCATTTTTTTGTGGGAAGGTTTTTTCTCTTATTGCGATTTTAGGTTTTTCCCAAAACCAAATCTTTTTTTTTTTTTTTGTGTGTCTGATTTATCATCTCATTCCAAGATGGTGAATCCAACTCATATTCCACATGATAAACAAAATAAGACTAATGGCATGAATCAAGTTAACATAAATTAGGTAAAATCTCTTGTGTTTCCTTTATTTAAACTACAGTAGAACCTCTCTATATTAATACTCTTGGGCATCCACAAAATTATTAATATAGGGAGGTTATTAATATAGAGAGGTACCCATAGAAACTATAAAAATTTAAGGTCAATGTATTTGCAGTTGTATTTAGATTATGTATATACATTTTTTTAGTTCCAACTGTTAGAGCACTGCTCGGTCGAACTCGCAAGCGTTGCTATCTCAAGCTTGTTGTCAAGTTTAGTTGCCAAAACTATAAGTCTTGATTTCTAGTCTACTTATAGCTAAGTCTCGGACTAGGATAGAAAGTGCAGTTGAGCTCTAGACTCCATGGCGATCATCATACAAAGACGAAGAACTACTCAAGGAACTGGTGGAACTTCATCGACTAAAAGGTGCGTGGATACTTGAACTTATCTATCACTCAAAAAGTCTATCTACTCTTCCTCCTATCTTGAGACAAAAGTCGTAATGCTATATATACTTTGATTATACACATTCGCTATTTCGAGTCGAGTTTATCTCGCTTATCTATTTCTCGAAATATGTGTTGGTAAGCTTTCGCTTTGGCCGAGTTCATCTTTACTAGTGACGAAAGTCATATTAAGTTTCAATTACTTGAAAATTGCTTTGACAAAAAATAGCTTGTGAACAACAACTATATAACGTCCTCTAAGAATGTTTCAATGATTGAAATGGGAGTTTAGAATATATAACCATGGTTGGATATAAACATTGTGTGATAACTCATACGTGTGTAAGTCCTTATTCCTTGAACCAAAGTATGCGTACTTCGCTGCTCACGAAAACCGAAACTAAAGTCCGCGCAGTCGGTGCATTATGTCGAAGTTCACATCCCGTGAATTTCTGAGAGTTTGTGAACTGAAAACAAACTTATTCCGGTACTTAAGTCCAGCGTACCAGTATGCGTACTTAAGTTGGTTATATTCTAAAAATGATTATTCGTGAACTTAAACTTATATAAACTAAGGAATGCATATTTGCAAACCGTGGCTATAATGTTCATGAATCGATTCGAGTGAATCAAATCGTTTTTGCTTCGATTGTGTCTTGTATACTTCTATAAGATCTAAGCAATTGAACAACTCTCTAATTAGTTCATTTGAGTCATTTGAACTAGTTATGGTAAAGAAGAATATGGTTGATATGAAAGTGCTTATATGGCTAACCATTTAGTTAACTACTGTTGAACCAAATAAGTGTACATGTTTGGGTATGGTTACACAAACCTAAATAAACGTGCATTTCATTTGTGTGTAACAAGCTAAGTTTCGATCTAACGGTTGAAATATATTAGCTTGAATCTAATCAGGTTTTCATCTAACGGTGAATATTGAATGCTTTGTTACCAAGGTAACTTAGATTGCAAACCCTGATTTGAAAGACTATATAAAGGAGAACTCTAGCAAATGGGAAACCTAATCCCCATACCTCCTGTGTGATACTAGTTGTATTACCTAGAGTCGATTCTCCTTTAACCTTAGGTTTCTATCGAGACCCTATAGGTTAACGACTTGAAGACTTCATTGGGATTGTGAAGCCAGGCCCAACTATTTTCTTTGTAGTTGCGTGATCTGATCTTGTTGTTTCTATCGTACTAAGTACAATCGTAATATTGGCTTGAGATTGATTTCTCCGATAGGCAAGATAAAAAGAAGTCACAAACATCTTCGTCTCATCGTTTATGATTCCGCAATATCTTCTTTCGCTAGTCGATTAAGATTATTGTGAGTTGATTGATAATTCTAGGCCGTTCTTCGGGAATATAAGTCCGAGTTATCAATTGGTTCCTGTTCACCTTGATTTATCAAAAGACGGAACAAAAAACTCGTAGGTATTTCTGTGGAAGATAGATTTATCTATTACCGTAGACTTTTTTGTGTGATACAGATTTGTTTATTAAAGTCTTCGACTTTGGGTCGTAGCAACTCTTAGTTGTGGGTGAGATCATCTAAGTGAATCAAGTGCGTAGTATCCTGCTGGGATCAGAGACGTAAGGAGCGCAACTGTACCTTAGATTAGTGTGAGATTGATTGGGGTTCAACCACAGTCCAGACCGAAGTTAGTTTGTATTGGGCTAGTGTTTGTAGCGGCTTAATACAGTGTGTGTTCAATCTGGACTAGGTTTCAGGGTTTTTCTGCATTTGCGGTTTCCACGTTAACAAAACTTCTGGTGTCTGTGTTATTTATTTTCCGCATTATATTTTGTTATATAATTTAAATATCACAGGTTGTGCGTTGAATCGATCAATTGGGAAATCCAATCTTTGGTTGTTGATTGAAATTGATTGATCCTTGAACATTGGTCTTTGGTACCGTTCAAGTGATTTCTCTTGTATTTAATTAGAATCGCAGATTTCTATTTGCTTGAGTAAGTATTGAATCGAGAAAGTGAGATATAACTCTTTGATATACTTTTATTAAGATTGAGTCTGACTGTCTAGTTGATTCTCTTAAAAGTATATTGGAGTTAGTCCATACAGATTGCTAAGCGAAATATTGGGTGTGGTTGTTAGACCCCCCGGTTTTTCAATTGGTATCAGAGCAGGCAAACACTATAAACCTAATAAGTTTGTGTTTGATTGATCCTTAAGAATTTGTCCTATGGGAAATTTCTTTGGAAAACTTGCTCTTGGCATCTATAACGCACGCTAGAATTCCTTAAAGATTGTTCGAAGATTATTGCAGATAGATCCTCTGGTGTCTCATGATAATCCATATTCATCTAAGACTTTGGAAAACATAGATGATGAGAAATAATCTAAAGGAAAAATTAAAAGGAAAGGAAGATTGAGAAAACGTTCTTTACGCTCAAAGATATGGAATCTCACTAGATTAACTCTTAATCTTTTTCAGGATTACTATCGTAATGGATCAATTGACAAAGATCTATTTGGAGCTTTTGAAAGAGTTTTTAGATTCTTAGGAAAACTTAACTCCGCTAAGTCTAAGAGTTGTTCCGATAAAAGTTCAGCACTTCATGGTGTACGAACTAAACTTGGTGTCAACACAAGAAAATTCAATAAAACGGGTTTGTCATAAAACTCCAGTTTACATACTTTGTTAAGGGCACCCTTCCTGATTATGAAGGCACCCTGGTAATAAACCAAATTATTGTAGTTAAAATCTTTTGACCGTTAGGTTGTGTCTGTGCCTATCACACGTGCTGTACACGCTATTGTGTGTGAAGGTATAAGTCTGTACTTTGGATTCCCTTTTGATTATGAAGAATTATTAATCAAAATTGCTTTTCTCTCTCAAACTTCTCCTCTACCTATTTTAAATCTTTATCCTTAGAGATTTGAGTTGCTTCTGAGCTAAATTACAGTGTAGATCACTATAATTGGTATCAGAGCACTCAATCTGAGTTTTCCTATGTTAAAAATGGTGACCCAAAAGGAATTCGATGCTCTCCAAAAGCGTGTGAATAAGTTATCTCAAGAACAGACTGAAGATTTCAAGTATTTGAGCAAAAAATTTGATAAAGCTCATAACAATCTATCATTAGGACTCTTAGCAGGACTGGGAAGATTATTCGAGACTCAGATGGCAACCCTTGAAGCAAAGATGTTGAATAAAATGAACGACGAAGATGGAGTACTGGAAACCCCAAACAAACCTCGTAACCATTCAAGGGATATTGATCCTGGAAAAGGTAACTACCAAATTCAAACTAATCAGTTCACTAATACTCATAAACCTAAGATAGATTTCCCTAAATTTGATGGCAATAAACCTAGATCTTGGATCCGTAAATGCAATAAGTTCTTTCAGTTGCATCGGATGGACGAAGAACAGAAAGTTATGATTGCCTGTTTACATTTAGAGGGTAGAGATGATGTGTGGTATCAGGATTATCAAGTGGGGAAGGAAGTGATATTATGGGAAGAATTCTGTGATGATATCAATTTCAGATTTCAAGAGTTAGGGCATGATGATGTGGTGGGTGAATTCAAAAAACTCAGCCAGGAAGGTACAGTTCTAGAGTATCAAGAGCTTTTTGAAGAGCTCAAGGATCTAATGATTGCTAAGAATCGCTATTTGAATGAAGCTTACTTTATATCCAGCTTTGTCAGTCGGCTTAAGGAAGAAATCATATTGGCAGTTCAGATGCACTCACCATCTACACTCAGCCATGCCATGTACTTGGCTAGGATGCAGGAAGTTGTGTTGGAGAAGATAGCTAGGAAGGCCAAGTTTGTCTCAAGGCTTCCCCCAATCTCAATGGCCAGCAGAAGCTCTAGAAGCTTTGTAACTCCTCCAAAGTCTAATTCACCATCTCCAAAAGATGGAGGCTCCTCAAAGTTACCTCTCATTAAGAAATTAACTTATGCTGAGATGAGGAAAAGAAGAGAGAAGGGATTGTGTTATAACTGTGATGAAGAGTACAAATATGGGCACAAGTGTACTAAGCAGCAGCTTTATATGTTGGTTGGTGATGAAGAGGAAGAAGCTTCCACTGAAGAAGATTCTCCTGGAAGCTCACCAGTCATACAAGAACTGGAAGAAGAAGTGTAAGTATCACTACATGCTTTATCTGTTAATGTATCCCACAACACTATTAAAATTCAGGAAACTACTAAGAATAATAGAACCTTCACTGTCTTGATTGATAGTGGCATCAGCCATAGCTTCATAGATCCAGAAATGGCTAGGCTTAGTGGGGTATTGATAAAAACTACTGCAGTTTTACAAGTAGTTGTAGCTGATGTAACAAGGTACTCAGTGATGCTAAGTGCCCACAATTTAGCTGGAAAATGCAAGGACACCCCTATGTTTTTGATGTCAGGGTCCTGGAATTGGGAGGGTGTGACATGGTTTTGGGAGTGGACTGGATGAAAAACATCAGCCCTGTGAAGTTTGACTTCAAGGAGATGACAATATCCTTTACACAGGAAGGCAAGGAAATGGAGCTTAAGGGCATTACTGAAGAAGTGAGAGTATCCTCTATGTCAGTTGGAGCTTGTCAGAAATACCTAAAGAAGAACAAACATGGGCTTGCAGGTCGCTTATTCTCTATTACAGCAGTAGAGCCCAAACCTGAGACCCCAAAAGTTCTTGAACCCCTTCTCACACAATACTCTTCCATTTTTCAAGAACCCATTGCTTTACCACCCTTAAGAAATCATGACCGCCATATTCCCCTCAAACCTAATGTAGTACCACCTAACCAAATACCTTACAGGATCCCATATGTACAGAAGAAAGTAGTGGAGAAATTGGTAGAAGAACTGCTCAAATCTGGAGTGATTAAACCTAGTCATAGCCCCTTTTCCTCACCCATATTGTTAGTCAAGAAGAAGGATGAGAGTTGGAGATTTTGTGTTGACTACAGGAAGGTGAATGAGATAACAGTGAAAGACAAATACCCCATTCCAGTGATTGAGGAATTACTAGATGAGCTCAAGGGATCCTTTGTTTTCTCCAAGATTGACTTGAAGGCAGGGTACCACCTGATCAGAGTATTTCCAGGGGATACTCAAAAGACAGCATTCAAGACTCACCAAGGGCATTATGAGTTCATGGTCATGCTATTTGGCCTGATTAATGCCCCAGCCAGCTTTCAAGCCTTGATGAATGATGTGTTCAGGCCTTACTTGAGGAAATTTATATTGGTATTCTTTGATGATATCTTAGTGTACAGCACAGACAAGGATTCCCACCAAGAGCACTTACATTTAACTTTGAAGACCCTTAAAGAGAATCAGCTATTTGCAAATCTCAACAAGTGCTCCTTTGGGCAAGGTAAACTGGAGTATCTAGGGCACATCATATCAGGTGAAGCGGTTGCTGCAAACCCATCCAAAATAGAGTGCATGACAAGATGGCATGTGCCTGCAAATATTAAAGACTTGAGAGGGTTCCTAGGATTGACTGGGTACTATAGAAAATTTGTAAGGAACTATGGGCTTATTTCAAAGCCATTGACAGAGTTATTGAAGAAAAACAGCTTTCAGTGGAGCACCGCAACACAAGAGGCCTTTGAGAACTTAAAGAGTGTAGTCACAACCACACCTGTCTTGGTGTTACCAGATTTCAATAAGCCTTTTGATCTATCTACTGATGCATGTGATACTGGAGTGGGAGCAGTGATGATGCAAGAAGGAAGAGCTATAGCCTTTTTCAGCAAAGGTATGGGACCAAGGTTCCTAGCTATTTCTACATATGAGAAGGAACTAATGGCAGTAGTGATGGCAGTAACCAAATGGAGGTCTTACCTTCTAGGGAACAAGTTCATCATCTACACTGACCACCAAAGCATCGGGTACTTTATGGAGCAGAGGATCCATTCCTTATTACAGCAAAAGTGGCTTGCTAAGCTATTGGGGTATGATTATGTGCTAAAGTATAAGAAGGGAACTGAAAATCAAGTAGTTGATGCATTATCAAGGGTTCAAGTAGGAGAGCGACTTCTTGTATCGGTTAACTCAATTAGAACACTGGATGGTACCTAGAAGTGCGGGATAGCTACAAAAATGACTCACATGCGTCTGATAATTCCACAGTGAATGTTCAAGAAGGACTGTAGAGAATTATAACTACCAAAGAAAAGTACGAGGTATAAAGGAAGGGTCTACATTGGATGAATGTTAACTTGGGACAGAAAATTATAATATCCACTCATTCCTCTTCTGTTTGTGGACATTCTGGGGCCCAGGCTACCTATCAAAGAGCTAAGATGTATTTTTTTGGGTTGGAATGAAGGGGGAAATCCAGGAGGCTGTTAGAAATTGTGACATTTGCCGCGGCAGACAAGAGTTTCAACACTTCTCCGGCGGGTATGTTGCGACCACTTCCAATCCACTGGCGTGCATGTGAGCACATCAGCATGAATTTCATCTCAGGACTTCCAAAGTCAGAGGGAAGGGAGGTTATCTTAGTTATAGTGGACAGACTCACTAAATTCAGTCACTTCATAGCTCTGAGCCATCCTTACACTGCAGCTTCAGTTTCCAAGAGACAAGCCATGAAGCTTTTACTCAAGGAATCTCTAGAAACAGCTCAGCATAGGATGAAGATCCATGCAAACAAGAAGAGGTCGAGAGGTCTTTTGAAGTGGGAAGACTGGTGTACCTAAGGCTACAACCCTATAGGCAATCATCGATTCGGCTAAGAAGGAACTGAAACTCTCGGCCAAATTTTTTTGCCCTTATCAAGTGGAAGATAAGATTGGACAAGTAGCTTATAGACTGAGATGAGGCGAGTCCGAAATTCATCCTACTTTCCATGTTTCCAAGATCAAGCCAAAGCTATGAGATGGAGTACTCCCTCAGACAGCCTTACCAACCATGACCAAAGAATGAGAAATGAAGGTAAGACCACTGCAGGTGTTGAGTACAAGGGAGATCGGAAAGAACAACCAAAATGTTACTCAAGTACTAGTCCAATGGGAGGGAGTAAATGCTGCTGAGGCTACTTGGGAGTACAGATGTTTCATGGAAGCACAGTTTCCAAAACTAATTCTTGAGGACAAGAATATGGAGAAGTAAGGGGGTTTGTCATAAACCTCCAGTTTACATACTCTGTTAAGGGCACCCTTCCTGATTATGAAGGCACCCTGGTAATAAACCAAATTATTGTAGTTAAAATCTTTTGACCGTTAGGTTATGTCTGTGCCTATCACACGTGTTGTACACGCTTTTGTGTGTGAAGGTATAAGTCTGTACTTTGGATTCCCTTTTGATTATGAAGAATTATTAATCAAAATTGCTTTTTTCTCTCAAACTTCTCCTCTACCTATTCTAAATCTTTATCCTTAGAGATTTGAGTTGCTTCTGAGCTAAATTATAGTGTAGATCACTAGGGGGGTTCTCATGGTATTGACACGGTTTCATGTGATCGGAAAAACCTTCTTTAAGTCAAATAAAAAGGAAGATAGAAAGCTCTAGTAACCCCGATTATCATCATTACTATGATTATCTCACCGGCACTCGCTCACAAATATCAACCAGAATTGTGCATGAAAGTCTCTCGCACATAGTGCCCCTTGGTAACAAGTCCGGCTCTACCCCATTAGTATATATATCTTGGGATGGGGCAAGAAATGGTTTGATTTGTGTACAGTTGGTTAAAATGTTATTCTATCCTTCTTGGATTTTCGAATAAGCTTTCTAACGCATCCGTCTCCTCTCACAAATTGTGTTGTCACGGAATGCACAACCTTGATGTGCGAACGTCAAAGAAAATCCCACATTCCTTTTGTGGGTCGCGGTTCATAAACAGGTCCAAGCCCACTAGTGGGGCATATAAAGAAGAAGTACGCGTACCTTCTTCTTCATCCCATCAGTCCGCGTACGTGAACTTTCTAGGGTTCATGAATTTCCTCCATTAAAATTCTTTGGAGGAAAATAAGACAAATGGGTGGTCAAGGTTCATTCCAAGTAAGTGATTTCCTCTTGTTTCTTTCCAATTTCTAGATCTCATGATGAATTTCAAGGTTTCAAAAAGAACTTCAAAAAGTTTGGGTTCTTCTAGCATGAATCTTCCTTTAGACCAAAATTCTCTTAGGATTAGGTTTGTCAATGATTCTTGTGCTGATGTTTTTGAAAGGATTTCATCTAAGGGTTTTATTTTAGAAAAGAAATTGGATTCATTTAGTGGACATAAAGAGGATTTAGCTTGCTTTGAAAAATTCAATCTTGGAAACATCTTTGATGGTCTTGGTCAAGGATTTGATACTCTCACAAGAATTTTCTATGCCGACATTCATGATGTTGATCTCGAAAAAATGGAATTCAAAACCATGATAAATAGAGAAAGGTTTCTTGTTAATAGAGAGTTGATTTCGAAAATTACCGAAATTCCGTTGGGTAATATTCGTCTACCTAGGCCAAGTAATGAACGACCATCATATGAAGACATCTCTCATGGTCTTTGTGGTAAGAAGGTTGCTTGGAATCAAGGGAAGTTTCCTACTAATGTTCTTAGTGTGGATTTGATGGACTTGGTATCTCTGATCTTTGTCCCTCCACAATTGAGAATTCTCGGCGGAGTCGCGAGTTTGCGGAATTGGTCTATTTCCTTGAATTGGGTGTTCCAAGTCTCGATATTTGTGGTTTCATCATTTTTTCAAATGACTTCGATGACTTCACCCAACAAGAATTTAGGTTTCCCTTGCTTGATTAGTCAAATTTGTCGTGTACGTGGTTTTCACCCAATTGGCAATTCCCTTGGAGCTCCCAAACCTGTTCGTCCCTGTACTTTCAGACGTATAAGGGAGAATGTGTGCAAAAGACAAAGATGATTCCCTTGACGGTTCTTGTGATCCTACCACCTTGAGTCTTCTTCAAAAAATTCACAAGGGTGTGTGTAAGATCAATTCAAGGGTGAAGTGCGTGCAAGAACATGATTCAAGCATCTAGGATTGTTTCCGATGATGAAGATGATAAGTAAATGTTTAGCTTGTTGATTTTATTTGTCTAGTAAATCTTCTGATGAGAATTTTATTTTCTTGTTTTGTTTATAAGAATAACTAGAGTTTGGAATAGCCATTATTGTGATTACACATAGCTATATCCAACGTTTTCATCTTCATGTTTTTTTAGATTTATTGGTTTAAATTCTAAAATTGTTTGGAAGATGATTTTTGCAGTATTAATCTTTATGGTTTTATATATTGCAATTTGTTATGGGATATGTGTGTTTGCGTCCGTGAACTATGATTGTCCCATACTTTGTCAAAAGTTAAGTCTTTCATATGTCGATATGCAAGTATTGATAAAAGAATGAATGAAGTTTTGACATTACAAAAGTTTTAAGCCTATTGTATGTCATTATGCAAATATTGATGAAAGATATGATGAACTTTTGTTTACGAGGATTATGTCTATTGTATGTCATTGTGCAAATAGTAATGGAAAATAGTATGAATCCTTGTCTATTCCGCAGTATTGATTTTCCCTTATCCATATTTTTATGTATATACTGTGCGGCTCCGTAAGTTCTCTTATGTTGAGCATTTCAGATTAAATTAATCATGGATTTTCTTGTGGTTAATTTAATTGAGTATTTTGGATTCAAATTCATATTCGTATGTGATTTGTTATGTCCAAATAAATCCTTCTTTTCTTGTGAAATTAAGGGGTTTTACCTATTCACCACCCACCCTTTTCCTATTTCCCACTCACCTTAATTAGCACCTCTAATTATCCTATTTGCCACTCATAAATTTTTTGATATCCCTAAATGCTACCCATTGACTTTTATCTAAAACCACCCAACCCAAAAACTAACCTAAGTTCTTCTTCTTCATCTCCACTTGCCCTAAATGCGACTTCTCCCCAACCCAACTAAGTTCTTCTTTCGTCTCCACCAAAACCCGCCACCACCTTCAATCACCTCTTTATACTTCTTTTATCTTTATTTCTTGATCTTGTTCAAAGCGATGTAGCGCGTTTGTAAGAGAACAAAAAACGTCCAACTAGATTTAGCTCTTTAATCCGATAATTATAAGCATTATAGGACTCAGATTTCAGAAAATTGAAGGGGTATTTTTTTTTTTGTTAGTACTGGATGACGGATGGAATGACGATTTCATGGATGGGGGAGAATTAACGAGATACCATGCCTGTACCGGTGCCAAAAACATCAAAATATTAATCACGACGTTAATCAAGACGCACAATATAAAAGTTGCGTCTGTTGATGGGTTGATACTTATCATTCACAAAGATGATGTGTGTTGGTCGGTTATGGAGAATATATCATCTCGAAAAGAACGTATACTGACTCTAGAATGACAGATACAGAAGTTGGCCTTCCACTGTACTCGAATATTTTAATTTTCTTCACTGCACATCACCACCACTTCGGATCTTTCGAAATCTCGATCCAAATACTTTCATGAACATTATAAAATGATCATGAGAACTACAACTGATTTAATAATGTCAGTTCTTTGAGATAGAAAAATCCAAATATGAATTAATTGTCGAAGACTTTTACTGTTGATGCACCGAAAATGAAAATAATCCTATTTGTATCAAAATTTGGAAGACCCAACACGTTGACTCGAAATCACCAGATGATCTTCTGATCATGCATTGCTCCAAACTAACCAACTGGGTCTTCGAATCAAACTCGCAACATGAGATTCCAAACCTCAGAAGAAAGTGAGATGAATCTAAAATTGAAAACCAAAAGTTGGTGACGTTATGGATGATTTTGATTGTTGTGCGAAATTTGCATCTAGAGGATTATTAAGTTATAGTTACAGTGATACAGTGATAGTCAAATTTAATTTGACTTTTGTAGGTGGTAAATAGGAAAAAATAGAATTCAAAAGCAGAATTATATTAGAAATTGTGAGATGGGTGGAAAATAGGGAAATCATGGGTGGTAAATAGGTAAAACCAATTAAGGTCGCTCTTGTTGTTCTTTCGAGAATGACATTTTATGGGGGAGAGTTCTTAATTGAACTTGTGCTTAATTGTCAAATCTTTGTGGGGAGTGCGGCTGTGGAATATTATAGGGGTTATCTTGTATCTTTATAAACTCCTTGATGAAAGCATTTAGCTTCGGCTATATGATGACATCTAAAAAGTTGATATGTGCTTTCTTTTGGTCATGAAATGTCCCTATGGAAATTTCATTAGGATCTCACTAGTTTTCGTACCTTTGCCAACTTTATTGACAAAAAGGGGGAGAATTAATGTGTAGTTCACACTACAAATACATATGGTTTTCGGATCATTATGTAAGGGGGAGTGGTTTCCATGTGAGATGGAGTATTGACTAAGGGGGAGTGATACATATCACCATAGTATTGTTGTCGAAGTTGTGATACAATTGAACTTTGATGTTGTGTAATAATACTATGACACTGTGTAACAATGATCGAGAACTCTTGTTTTCTCATTGTTATGGCTACGGATTTTCAACAACGATGATGCTAAACTTATAACCTTTGGAATCATTTGAGTACTTGGAAGTGACGAAGATTTCGAGTAATGTTGAAGAACCAAGAAGATCAGGCATGTGGAAGAGAAGCTACAAAAGTTTATTTATTTATTTTTGTATTCCATATGTATTGATAGTTTTGTCACTAAAATTGACAAAGGGGGAGATTGTTAGAGCACTGCTCGGTCGAACTCGCAAGCGTTGTTATGTCAAGTTTAGTTGCCAAAACTATAAGTCTTGATTTCAAGTCTACTTATAGCTAAGTCTCGGACTAGGATAGAAAGTGTAGTTGAGCTCTAGACTCCATGGCGATCATCATACAAAGACGAAGTACTACTCAAATAACTGGTGGAACTTCATCGATTAAAAGGTATGTGGAGACTTGAACTTATCTATCACTCAAAAGTCTATCTACTATATCTCCTATCTTGAGACAAAAGTCGTATTGCTATATAGACTTTGATTATACACATTTGCTATTTCGAGCCGAGTTTATCTCGCTTATCTATTTCTCGAAATATGTGTTGGTAAGCTTTCGCTTTTGTCGAGTTCATCTTTACTAGTGACGAAAGTGATAGACACATTTTTGTGTCTAATTTGTCTCGATTCTATATATTGATAGTGCTCATTTTTGTACTTATTATGGTGTTTTATGCGTGTGTAGGCATTTTTGGCCAATAAATATTTTTTGGAAAAATCGGCTCGAAAAGTTGATAAAGGCGCCCGAAGGACACCTACTATTCAGACTCTCAGTTTGGATAAGGGGTACTTCAATTACTAAGGGGAACCTTACTGCTGTTTGCACCCCAGATCTACTATTTTCACCCCAATGGCTAAACGCACCCCAGTCTGGATAGGGGGTGGTTATCATCTCCGTTTGAAAAATCAAATTTGGCGGGAAATTGTTTTCTTCTCCTGCGTGCTTTACTGGCAGAGTTGGATTCGACTTTTGGACGTGTCTGGCAGAGATTCAATCACGAAGCTTGTTTGGGTTGGACTATACTTGACTAAACAGGGCTGTTATAAGAGATTTAACGGATTAAACTGGGCTGGATAATCGGTTCTCGGCTAAACAGGGAATAAACTTATTCACCTGCGTAAAGTTTGGATTGATTCTGGAAGAGATTTTCGCGAGCTTTGTTTTTGGATATGGATCAATATGGGCTTGATACGAGTAGAAAGGAGCGGTGACGTGTTTTGGGAAGTTAAAAAGGAATCAAATCCTTGTTTTCTCGGGATTTATCTAAAACATGGGAGGAGTAATACTCGGGTGTTGTTTTTAGTTATTACGTGAACTGATGCGAGAAAATATCTTCTGTTCGATTTGTTTCTATCCTAAGAAAAGTTTTGAACAGCTATGATTTAATCAAAGCCGCATATGGAAGATATATGGGGAAGAAAAGTTCGAGACTTTCGTATGAAGAAAATAGAGAATTTAATCGGGTTCGCATGGTATTGTGGTATATATAAACACTACTGGGAATCGGGAGAGTTTGGGGTCGATAGAATCGGAGCAGAGAAGCGCATGTGAAGTTGCAGGAATATTCACTTGTTGTTGGTGAAGAAGAGAAGCTGAAGAACATTGGACAGACGAGGACAGTCGTAGAGGCAGTCTTATTCAAACAGCACAATAGAAGTATCGTTGTTCAACAATAATAGATCACATATATCATAAGCTTGTCATCTTTTCTCTGTAATAGTTCAACACCCGTTGTAAGAGATGTTTGTAATGCCACTACAACGTTGCAAATTGTCTGCTTTATTAGTTTTCTCTTGTTTTTCACCTATTTGAGCTATGAACAACTATTTTGAGCACGTGAATAATATGAGGAGCTAAACCCCAACACTGGGATGACGGAGGAAGCCATATTTCATGCGCGTGGTAATTATATTTAATTCCTTCATGACTTTTTGCATGGATTATTAATTGTTTTATGGTTTTTATTGGATGGTTGTGATTTCAATTGATGGGTTATACTTAGGTTAAGTCTTTTGATATCCCATGCTTTAGATATACAGTCGTTGCTTTTCAAAAATCTACCTTGGCAAAGAAACAGAGTCAATATTCTATTTGAGCTATAATTGTCTAGAATAAATATATGAATCGCATGAATGAATTTATTAGTGGAATCCTGAGTCCCAGTCTCTCGTAACATTGTTATCATCTTTTACAAATTTTCTAAGTGAAATCAAAATTAAGTCTAAAATCGAATCTCATCAAGTCTGAGTGAACGACAACTTTATTTACCACTTA
Source organism: Papaver armeniacum (assembly GCA_023531295.1). Lineage (NCBI taxonomy): Eukaryota > Viridiplantae > Streptophyta > Magnoliopsida > Ranunculales > Papaveraceae > Papaver > Papaver armeniacum. Next base: position 273,992 of record JAJJWW010019303.1, on the reverse strand, counting down.
AAATACTACATCAGAAAGTCATAATAAGTTTCAATTACTTGAAAATTGCTTTGACGAAAAATAGCTTGTGAACAACAAATATATAACGTCCTCTAAGAATGTTTCAATGATTGAAATGAGAGTTTAGAATATATAACCATGGTTGGATATAAACATTGTGTGATAACTCATATGTGTGTAAGTCCTTATTCCTTGAACCAAAGTATGCGTACTTTGCTGCTCAGGAAAACCGGAACTAAAGTCCTCGTACCAGTGCGCACACTGTCGGAAGTTCACATCCCGTGAATTTCTGCTGGAGTTTGTGAACTGAAAACAAACTTATTACGGGTACTTAAGTCCGCGTACCATTATGCGTACTTAAGTTGGTTATATTCCTTAAAAATGATTATTCGTGAACTTAAACTTATATAAACTAAGGAATGCATATTTGCAAACCGTGGCTATAAAGTTCATGAATCGATTCGAGTGAATCAAATCGTTTTTGCTTCGATTGTGTCTTGTATACTTCTATAAGATCTAAGCAATTGAGTCATTTGAACTAGTTATGGTAAAGAAGAATATGGTAAAGAAGAATATGGTTGATAGGAAAGTGCTCATATGGCTAACCATTTGGTTAACTACTGTTGAACCAACTAAGTGTACATGTTTGGGTACGGTTACACAAACCTAAATAAACGTGCATTTCATTTGTGTGTAACAAGCTAAGTTTCGATCTAACGGTTGAAAGATATTAGCTTGAATCTAATCAGGTTTTCATCTAACGGTGAATATTGAATGCTTTGTTACCAAGGTAACTTAGATTGCAAACCCTGATTTGAAAGACTATATAAAGGAGAACTCTAGCAACTGCGAAACCTAATCCCCACACCTCCTGTGTGATACTAGTTGTATTACCTAGAGTCGATTCTCCTTTAACCTTAGGTTTCTATCGAGACCCTGTAGGTTAACGACTTGAAGACTTCATTGGGATTGTGAAGCCAGACCCAACTATTTTCTTTGTAGTTGCGTGATCTGATCTTTTTGTTTCTATCGTACTAAGTACAATCATAAGATTGGCTTGAGATTGATTTCTATGATAGTCAAGATTAAAAGAAGTCACAAACATCTTCGTCTCATCGTTTATGATTCCGCAATATCTTCTTTCGCTAGTCGATTAAGATTATTGTGAGGTGATTAATAATTCTAGGCCGTTCTTTGGGAATATAAGTCCGGGTTATCAATTGGTTCCTGTTCACCTTGATTTATCAAAAGACGGAACAAAAAACTCGTAGGTATTTCTGTGGGAGACAGATTTATCTATTACCGTAGACTTTTTTGTGTGATACAGATTTGTTTATTAAAGTCTTCGACTTTGGGTCGTAGCAACTCTTAGTTGTGGGTGAGATCAGCTAGGTGAATCGAGTGCGTAGTATCCTGCTGGGATCAGAGACGTAAGGAGCGCAACTGTACCTTGGATCAATGTGAGATTGATTGGGGTTCAACTACAGTCCAGACCGAAGTTAGTTTGTAGTAGGTTAGTGTTTGTAGCGGCTTAATACAGTGTGTGTTCAATCTGGACTAGGTCTCGGGGTTTTTCTGCATTTGCGGTTTCCTCGTTAACAAAACTTCTGGTGTCTGTGTTATTTCTTTTCCGTATTATATTTTGTTATATAATTGAAATATCACAGGTTGTGCGTTGAATCGATCAATTGAGAAATCCAATCTTTGGTTGTTGATTGAAATTGATTGATCCTTGAACATTGGTCTTTGGTACCGTTCAAGTGATTTCTCTTGTATTTAATTATAATCGCAGATTTCTATTTGCTTGAGTAAGTATTGAATCGAGAAAGTGAGATATAACTCTTTGATATACTTTTATTAAGATTGAGTCTGACTGTCTAGTTGATTCTCTTAAAAGTATATTGGAGTTAGTCCATACAGATTGCTAAGCGAAATATTGGGTGTGGTTGTTAGACCCCCGCTTTTTCACCAACATTCAGTGCATGTATATATCTTGGAATTTGTAGTTCCAAGAAGCTTTCAAGATTTAAATACGCTCGACAAGTTGGAAATATTTTGTTTTGGCTTCAACAAGAAGGTGTCTATATTGATGAGATATTACGCATCTGCAAGTTAAAAGTTGTCGTAGTAATCCAAAAAATTACTTCATTTTCTCAAACAACTATTGATAAGTATTTTGTTTAATCATAAATTTAATGTAACTAATATATATATATATATATTTTTTTAATATAAAACTAATTATTACTATTTGGAGGTAAATTCTTTAAGGCGAAACTGAAAAAAATGATTAATATTAAACTGGAGAGGTTATTACTATTTCTCACTGGCCCAAGTTGGGACCATAAATTTTTATTAATATATAGAGGTTATTAATATATGGAGTATCAATATATGGAGGTTCTACTGTATTCTTAGAGATCAAGAAGCTTTCATAAATGCCATCGGTGAGAAACTAAATTGTAATGGTATTTTAGTTTTCAATTATAGATTTGATTGACTAACGGTGTAGTTATCCTTGATATGTCAAACTTGTTTATTCAAGGGTTCTTCTCTTCTGATATAAGGCCATTCAAGTTTGTTTAAGGATTGACTATTATAGATCTAGTGATTCAAGATATGTAGATAGAACTATCAATCATCCATTGTTGACAGACTCTGTTTTGTGTGTGATTGATCATTAGTAGATATCAAGTTGTTTGTGCAGTAACCAAAACAAAAAACTTTTTCTTTATAGGTGTAATCCGTTGGACATAGATCCAATTTGGTTACTTTGAAGATTAAAGATTATAGATTGAAAACTTGAAACTTGAAACTTTTTCTTTTTGGTATTCTGATCTTTGTGATTATTTTTCACACTTTATTCCTTGTGATCCAAACAAGATGTTTATTTCGATAAACATCAGACTTGTTGTAAAGGTCGAATAAACTTGTTAGAGCATCGCTCGGTCGAACTCGCAAGTTTTGTTATCTCAAGCTTGTTGTCAAGTTAGATGTAGAAAACTATATCTTGATTTCTAGTCTATCAAAGTCAAGTCTCGGACTAGGATTAGAATATGGTAGTTGAGTATAATACATCACTGAGTAAACCTCGAAAACTGAAAACTGAAGAACAAACAAAGACATTTGTGAGAACTTTATCAACAAAGAGGTATGTGAAGACTGGCCTAACCTATTTACTCACGACATTTATTATTCTATCTTACGAGACTATGTGGTATGATTTTACTACATTTAATATTGCAAAGAAGAAATTTCGAGTTCAAACTTTTCTTCGTGAAACTATCGAAATATGATTTAAGTAATGGATGTTCGTATAACCTTAACAATCTTAGTTTAAAAACAATTTATTGTTCAAGTAATATTTTTTTTCTTTTCAAGTTGATCATTTGGAAATCACCCAATCAACAGTTGATGCGTGTCGTAGGTGCAATCAAATTAATCAATGTTTCCACTAAATTAAAAATAATATAATGGAAGTCAAGTTCGTTCCCACGAGGAGCAAGAGATCTTAGTTGTAAAAGTTGTCACGAAAGGGGGGTGTAAAAAAAAACAAAAGAAAATAAACAAAGCAATTAAAATCGAAAGTTGAAAACAATAAGAGAGACAAGACCAAGGAATCCTTCTTCGTTACGAAACAATGAATCAAGTTATGTTCTTTTCTACTTGTTATTAGTCACAAATTATCACCAACCGTAGGTAAAGCAGCTAGATCAGTGCTAAACCCCTAAATCCCTTCTATCACCGGACACGGAAGTTCTCGACTACCGGATTCTATTTACCAAACCACCTAGTAGTAGATCACTCTAGATGTAATTTAAAATAAACGCATTAAGATTTATGAACTTATTAGGTCAATATTAGTAGTTAGACTCTTAGATCAAGGTCTACTTGCTAACGTTGTTTTCACACACAATTGCTCCACGGAATCCCTCCGCAAGGTCTCGTGTTTGCTACTTATGTAAAGAGTCAAGAAACGATTACTTATCCCCTAACTTTCACTAGCTTTAGATCAAATTAACAAATCAATTTAGCGTGCACTCCAAACAATCTATCATTCAATCATGAATGTCTTTAAGATCATTCCTATTAGTAAAAACAAACGATAATTATGTGAAAAACCTCAAGATAGAATTGAAAACAAAAACTTAAATCATATGTTAAGAACTAGGAATTCATCCTCAATCAATAATAAAATTAGCTACTCATGTTTTTGAAATTCACAAATAATAATAATAATTAAAAGAAGAATTTTCAAGTTCACACAAATAGTTAAAAAGAAGAATTTTCAAAAGCTAAAAAAAAACACAAGTGTTGTGTGTGTAGAGAGGTGTGTAGAAGTTGTAGAAAACTTCTCTATTTATAGGCTTCAATATTCTCCAAATCTTCCAAGGAATAGAATCCTTTTTCTTTTGCAATTCAATTTCCAAATCCAAGCTTTTCTCAACTCTTCCACCTTCTCTTTCCAAGTTTGAGTCCAATTATCCATCCAATTCCTAGCCCAAGTCTTCACACCCATGAGAGAAATCCATAGAAAATTCTGGAATTTTTGGCTCGCCGGAAAACTGGGATTATGGCCGAAATTTGACCGGAAAACCTCACCGCCGGCCACCTGAAAATTTCTCCGTCAGTGGAATATTCGACGGAATATTCCGTCAGTCCACCGTTAGGACTAACGGTCAAACGGGTCAACCGTCAGTCAACTGTTAGTCAGCGGTCAAGGGGGAAGAATGAGTCACCATCGAGTCGGCGAGTCGGAATAACTCACCGGGATCGGTCTAATCTGTGGTGAGTTGGATCGTCTGGATCGTTGTCGGACTCACCGAGTCGACTCGGTGATGCCATGAGTCGAATCGAGTTAGCTATCTCTCCGGGCTGATTGGGTGAGTTGCCGTGGCCAAGCCATTTGCACTGCCAAACTCTTGTAATGCACAATCCTTTGTCTCTTGTAGCATTACCGGATCCCGCACCAACCTCTCCACTGCATTGCATAACTCAATCACCACAATTCCATAAGCTCAGCCTTGCCTGCAACAGCTGCAACCACCAGCAATACTACACAACCCTGGCACTTTCTTTTACAGTTGCACATCCAGTTGCCATCTCCAGCTGCTTCAAGCACCAGCTCATATTGAGCTCAACATCAACACATCTCAGCTGCAATCTCTCCCTGTAATGCCATAACCAGCTCCAGGCCCTCTAATCAACACCAGCTGCAATAACAGCTCCACTTTAACCTGCTGCTCCACCATCTTAGCACCAGTACATTGCACTTTTTTCCACTGCCTCAAGCCACCATTTCAACCCATTCTATCTCCACTACGCCTCGTAATTTTACCTCCATGCTTCGGCATTGCAACTTCATTCTCGGCTCCCATTCGCAGAACATATTCTTAAGCTCGGTCTAACAAAGAAGACAAACCTCCATCGTGCCCGCACATTCCATTCATATACACAACATCTCATAATCCTGAATCCTAGGCATACTTGAACCATTCTTTTACCTCATCTTCTCTCTGCCAAAGACACGTGACACTACCACCCCCGTAACATCTCCATTGTCTCAAAGATCATTACACCTTACCACTCGTACTCGCTTAGTTCCATTGCTTGCAGCTAAGAACTAGTACCAGCATCTGCAACAGCTGCCATTTTGTCACCTGTCTTAGCATTCATCTAAGTTCAAACCACAGAACCCATCTTCCTTTATCTGAGCTTCTTCAGCTCTCAATCTCTGAATTGCACCAAATGCAATGAGATCACAAACCCGAGTCATCCATTAACCCATCTCAAATCGACACCGAATATCAACCACAATCCAAATTCATTTCATACCCATCTTGATACTTCTCATGTGCTGATTTCGAAACCCACAGATAAATCCATCGATCTCTTTCAGGGAAACCCATTGTTCGATCTTCTCTCAATTTCAGTCTGGCAGCGACTTCACATCTCGATTCAATCTCTCGGTTCTCAACACCAAAAACCCATCTCTGTGTTCTTCATACCCCTTAATCATCATCCTCTTCTTCTCTGTGTCGCTGTACTTCTTGAATCCATGAAAATCATCAGCTCCATTATCACCACTTCCAATCGATGCACATATCAATTTCTGGGATCTGAGCTTGAAACCCTTGCCACCGTCATCTGTTGTTGCAGCGATCATCTTCCTTTTGAACAGACTCCAACAAGTCCCATCGCCTCAGCTACAGCTTCTTAATCTAACTCTCCTCTCAATCTCTCGATTTCTCTGTAACAAAGCCGCAGCCATATGTTCTCATATCTTAATTTTAGGTCGAGTATAATGAGGAAGAGAAAAACATTCTCTACATTTAGGGTCTGTGTAGGAAATGAGAGTGATATAGCCACCCATGTAGTACTGGATAAGGGCCAACCAGCTGAACTATCAATTTCCCCTCAACTGTCGGTCCTACGAGACCGATATCCGCTGTAATTCTTGTTCTTTCGGTTCCCTAGAACTGACAAGCTGACTCCATCACTCGCCTATGAATTGATCTTTTGTTCCCCTAAAGCTCCAAATGGACGTTTTCTCCTTCTTTTCGTTCGTGCGACTCCATAGTAGCTAAAAAACTCAAAACAAGCGTAAAATACATAATTTACAAGAAAAATAGCGAAGAAAGCATAAACAATAGATAGTAAATAGGATGTATTCTACACCCTATCAACAGTGCATACTGTCTACGGCTATTGGGACTGTTTCAAATTAATTATGTGAGAAAAAGAATTGTTTGGAGATAGGTAAACATACTTGAGTCTGAATTTTACAGACGCTAGAGGTTCGTGAACCCGAATTACAAACCCTTTACATTTGAGTTCGGGAAACAGGTAGGTTTGCAAACCCCTGTGGTCTGACTTTCGTGAACTGTCAAGGTTTGCAAACCCTTGTGCCATGACTTCGCGAACTTTCAGAGGTTTCCAAACCAGTCCAGTTCTAGTATTAGCCGAAGTCACGAAATATTCTATATGTTTATGTTCGATTTTCTGCAGTTCTTAGAGATACTTATAAGAGAAATTTATTCACAAAATCATTTTGTGCTTGTGGATAATTGATTAGTGTTGATTGTTATTAAACACCATTATGTGCTTGTAAGTTCAAAGCTATGTAGCCACTATGAACCATCATTGTGGACGGTTCAGAACCCTAGACCATAATGCATATTCTTCTGTGTAATTTCAATGCGAACTTGAAAACCCGGGGGTACCAAAATACACCACCAACTTTTTCTTAGGAAATCTGTATGGAAAAACTCAACACAATTCCGAGAGTTCAACTTAATGAATCTCAATGAAGGAATAATATCTAGAGTTATATCTCTATCTCTCATAATCGAAAGTTTACGAGACTAGTCCGTGAACCTCGATTTACGTGTGAGAGTACTTGGGTGATTCCAAAGATCAATTTCCCAAGTAATCAATCAAGTCGTATCCAACAAACAAGGTCGACGTATCTACTATGATTAATTTACGTACAACCCGTGATATTTCAATTATAAAGATATACACTATAATGCGGAAAAGAAATAACACGCATAATTCGAAATTTTGTTGACGAGGAAACCGCAAACGCAAAAAAACCCCGGGACCTAGTCCAGATTGAACACCAAACTGTATTAAGCCGCTTATGATACACTAGCCTACTACCAATTAACTTCGGACTGGAATGTAGTTGACACCGAATTAAACCCTCATAGCACCCTTACGCTTCTTGAATCCCAAAGAGACTCCGCGCACTGATTCCCTTAGCTGACGTTACACCAGCTAAGAGTTGCTTCAAATCAATTGAAGACTTTGAACCAATCTGCCTCCCACAGATAGCCTATATATGTGATCTCCTTTTTGATCGTATTCTATTTATTTCCTCAGTGGTATTTTTGGGGAGTTTAAAAATACTCATCTAGTAGTTGGCCATAATGGAGGTGGCATGCTTGATCATAATAGCCTTAACAACTAGGTTTATTGTCTTCTTTTCTATTTTCCAAGTCTAGAGTTCAGTTTATTTATGACAAAGTAGAAAGATTTAATCTTTTATTTGCTAGTGAAATGGGAGATCCAAGGTAGTTTTTCATTAAGTGGAACTTGTCGAACTCCCATGACAGCAATAATATCCTCCCTCTGGGTAGGTAAAGTGTTATTAGTAAAGAAGATTCCTGACTTATTCAGGTTAATCATTTGTCCAGAGCATTGACTAAAATTATCATATATTTTGAGTATATTTCTAGATTCCTCCTCATTTACTTTGTGAAACACTATGCAATCATCAACAAATAAGAGGCAGCTCACAGAAGTGGCTTTCATCAGAGTTCTAGAAATAGCTTTCATGCAAAGGATGAAGATATATGGGGATAATGGATCCCCTTACCTCAAACCCTTAGATGGTTTGAAGAATCCACATGGGACTCCATTTAGTAGAATAGCTAAGTTAGTTTACACCACTTATCAGAGAATCTCATTTGGTTTAGAACCTCAATTAGGAAATATCATTCAACTCTATCAAAAGCTTTTGACACGTCGCTCATGAGACCCATCCAATCATGTTTGTCATTTCTAGTTCTCATGTTATGGATAGTTTGATAGGCTACCATGGTATCGTCATTTATCTGTCTATCTTGGATGAAAGCAGATTGATAAGGGGATAATGATCGATTCAAAAGTGGTTTCATTCTCTGGGCTATAATTTTAGAAATGATTTTATAGGTGGCATTGCAGAGGGATATAGGTCTATAGTCCACACGAGAAGGAGAGAATTGAACTTTAGTAATAAGGGACATAAAATTGGAGTTCATTTCCATAAGAATGTTGTCTGTTTCAAAGAACTTTTGCACCATCTTAATGAGATTAGGTTCTACGCAATGTAGTCGATTTTGGCCTTCTCGGCCAAGATCTCGTCGATTTTTCTGATCTCGGCCATAGAGGAGGCGATATCGACAATCTCGCCGAGATGAGATTCCACCGGAAAACTTGCTGGAGTTGTTCAATCTCAGCTGAACTCGTTTTTGGCATTAACTATTTCATGGTTTCTGAATCAATCAAGCTCTTCAATTTTCATCCGCTGCATGAATCCTATTTTTTTAATTAAAACTCAAATACATACTAATTCTTGAGAGACGTATTAAAAAGAGAAGAGAAGATACGCAAATCAAGATTATCACCACTACCCAATGAATCAACTTCATTAGAGACAGGCGATTCTCTAATTAGTGAGGAAAATTTCTTCGATCCAACACCATCATCACCCCTGTTAATATTAAAAAATCTCTCATTATTGATCTCCCTTTTCCGCTTTTTTACTTTCTCCGAACTAATTTTCCATTAAACATGTTGTTTGTAATATTCCAGTTAGCAAACCATGGGCGGATGTATGCATTGACTTCCCTGGCTTTAGCTGTGGTGAGTTAAAGAAATTTTTTTTTGGGGGTAGTAAATGATAGCCCAAGTTCGTCATACTTCGGTTGCACCCCTCAAGCCAGGGTAGAATTTTTTTGCTGCCAGGGTGTGAATCAATGTTTGCTTCAATTTATTCCATCCGGAAGCGAAAGAGATCGTATCAGGAGGTAAGGTTATTCGATGAAACCCTAGGGGTAACAACAGGTAAGGGGTGAATCAATCATCAATGTCTGATTAAGAGATTGTGAATCAACCTGATGTTGTTTGCTTCAATTTACATAAACCCTAGGTATTCGACGAAAAAATGTGGGTTACTAAATGAAAAAGGGCATGGATTTTCTTAATTTAGGTTATCATAATTTATTTCTTAAAAAAAATGTTAATCTTTGATGTCAACTACTAGACAACTTCAAAACACCAACTGGTTCAGTAGAAAACGAACCACCACCTTGCCACCAAAGACTAAAGGAAGCACCTAAAACTGGGACATGGTTAAAGATTTTTTTTTGGAAGTGTTGTCGCTGGGATGGAGCTGCAGCTTATCAAGGTTGATATTTAGGTTATCCTTTAGAGGAGAAATTGTTGAATGAGTCGTCTAAGATTGATGTTAAGAAGGATGATGGATTGGAGGAACCTCGGAGAGTTAGAAAACAAGTGGAGACAATAACTTTGGGCTCTGATTTGGATGATGTTGAGAACATGATGAGAGTGTTTCTTTGTGCGGTGAAGATATTCATGGTTAAATGGAAGAGGCACTACCACTTATTTGGAAGTATCATCAGAAGACGACCTCAACAAAAATGAAATTGGGAATAGCGTGCAACTGCTGAAACACGGCTTAGATGAGACCCATGCTTTTCAATAAACTGCCACAAATGTTGCAGTTCAATAGGTTGAGACATTACCAACCCACCCGATCATCTAACCTTGGAAGACAGAACAAAGGTAGGGTTACATATTTTCTCACTTTATCTATTTTGATGCATGCATGTATCGAACAATTTAGTTTGAAGTTGTTATGTTCAAGAACAACTTTCGTGATAACAATATATTTTACGCAAGAAAAAACCATACAATCATGCTTATGGTGTATTTTAGTTAGATGCCAGCAAACCATACAATTATGCTTATGCGATAATTTATGTTTACATATTTGCCTGAACATGTTTAGTTTTCTGCAACCTTACTTTTAAAAACCACAACCATTTGTGTGAATTAGGACTTCAGCTGAATCTGCGATTATCAAGTTAGTTGAATGTGTGCTAAGAAATGCAACTAAGCAGGATTTTAATTAATACGGTATCTTGTAGATAGCATCCAATGGTTGTAGAAATTAATTTATAGAGTGTAGTACTTAACCTTTCTAATATCCTCTAGATATGACATCCTCTTGAACATGAAAGCCTAAAATACCACCAAAGGTAAGCTTTTTTCTTTGGTGCGCAGTCCACCAGAAACTCAATACTATCCGTACGCTTATTAGAAAGGGAATGGACATGATTATGCATTGAATCCGTAAAGTTTATGCGAGTGGTTTTCTAATATTGGTTGCCTCTCTTATGTTTTCGTAAGCTTTTGATATAATCTATGTGAATGATGCATCGAAATTAGGGGCGTTAAGGGATACCAAAGTACTTATGGTTAAATATTGATTGGTAAGGGCATCACTCCACTCTTGCAAAGTGTTAATTAGGTGCATAGCATGGTAATTGAATCACAAAGCTCGAAACAATGAAGTCAGTGAAGGCGTTATTGAGAGAGTTGAACCCAGAGAAATATGTATCCAAAGAACGGATCAATTGGAAGAAGTAAGAACTCAAGCAATTGAAGATTCGTACTGTATTCATTCTTCGGGTTTCTATGGAAACTACGTAAAGATCTTTCTCCATAATGAAATTTATTACATAAGCTACTCGCAATAAAATGGAAGAAGATTTTCTAAGAGATATGATCGAACAAGCTATTGCATGATCTGCAGATGTTCTTTTAATAGGTAATCTCTTTGTTTTGCCACTGCGTAAAATTTTTAGCTATTGCATGAGCTGCAGATGTTCTTTTAAGAGGTAATCTCTTTGTTTTGCTACTGCGCAAATTTTTTTTTTTTCCCAAGCCCCCTAATCTTGAATCCCTGGTTCCGCCACCGAGCAAAACCAAAGTCCTGACTGTTAGATTTCAATTAAATTACTTCAGCTCTATTCTGTGAGAAAGTTTGAGTTCGAGAGAAAGACAAAATTCAATTCTTCATTCTTCATAGTTCATAGTAAAAGAAACATAAGAGAGTAACGTGTAGCAGTACATGAGAGTTAAGTACACTTTGACACATGTAATTATACAAGTATCCATACAAGTTTCTACCGATTATCTCGGCGAGATAGTTTTGTCTTGGTGTCTCGACCCTAGCCGAGATGGTCCCAGATACCAGATTGACCACATTGGTCCTACTACGGTTTCCCAATAAATTAGGATACACAAATTATTACAAGAACTGTGGTGTCAACTGTGTAATTTTGAATATTGTAATTTTTTTGGAAAAGGCAATTGTTGAACTGGAAATCAGTTAAGGGCAACATGGTTTATAACCGAATTACAAAAAAAAAAAATCCACTTAAAACACCTTGGCCCTCCAAATTTGTTGGTAATTTAGAGGAGGAGAATGAATCTGACCAAGTCTTCTCTAAATTTAACAGTTTCTTCAAACAATCTCAAATGGAATTCTGCTTTGTTCTTCTCCATTTCCCAATCACCCACTCTGTTGCCGTGTTTTGTTACGCGGCCACAGCCACGGGTGTTCATTAGTTGGAGAAAGAAAACCAATTTACAGTGTCATCAAGACCCTACCTCTTTAGCTCTTCTTCACAAATCTCCAGCCATCTTCATCATCATCTCCATTAAAACTTCGAAACCCTCTAAGAAAAGAAAGAAAAAGAACCTTCAATGTCTGAAACTTAAAAAAATTAACAATGAGAGCCAAAACTTAATGGGGTGGCAAGCGTTGTTTATTGTCGTGCTTCTATCAGTCGAATATAATTTCACCGAAGGGCAGGATTATGATTTTGGTGGTGATACGAAAAAAGCCGCAGCTCCACCGCCCGAAGAAAACAATTGTAATGGGATCTTTCTATCATACGTTTTCATTTCAAGAGAGAAAGAATTTCCTCATCTCAAGAATGCGACGGCACAAGCTTGGGCATTTAAATCTATCGCGACAATATTGAATGCAGGAGAGAAAGATCTCAAGGCATGGAAAATGTACATAGGGTTTCAACATAAAGAGATTTTAGTTTCAGCGGGTGGAGCAGTGATAATGGATGGTGATGATTTACCAGCTTTTGTTGGGAATGGGACGTACTTATCTGGTTACCCTCAGGCAGACTTAAAAACATCGATTGAAACAGCAGGAGATTTAACCCAAATTCAGGTAGAGATTCAACTGGAAGGAACACAGTTTGGACTGAAACCTCCAGCTGTTCCAATGCCTAAAACAATTCGTTTGGTTAACGATGGATTTAAGTGTCCTGCAGCAACCCGCAAAGGTCAGTACAATTTGCACATTCATCTGATTCAAGAAAACTTCATATACGTTTATTGTATCTTATTAGGTTAATAAAAGATAATTAATCTCTAATGAAAACTTAATCTGCACTTCTTAATGCTTATATAATTATCAGTGTTCCATATAAATGAGAAAAACATATATGCATATCCAAATGCTTCATCACTATTCAAATGGCAGAGACAGAATATCAAATTCGGTTCCCATACAAATAACCATCCAAGAAAGAGCTAGAGCAACTTGATTTGAATGATCAAAGAAGTGCTAAGTTTTTTGATTTGTTATGTTTATACTTCTGCCTGGTCTGTATGGACTTGGTGAAGGCATCTAAAGGCAGCTAATTAAGCTAGTTCTTGGATTTTGCTTTCACAGGAAGCTCAATGTTTGTGTGTTGTGTTACGGACCCCAAGTTTAAAGCCAACATCACAAAAACGAAGTACATGCCTCGTCAGAACGGCGATCTTACTATAATTTATGATGTTCTTCAAGCCTTTGAAGGGAATTATCTTGCTCAAGTTACAATGGATAACAATCACCCACTTGGAAGACTTGATCACTGGAACTTAACCTGGGAATGGATGAATGGTGAATTCATATATTCAATGAGAGGAGCCTATACGCATAAAAGAGACTACTCGGAATGTATTTATGGTCCTGCTGGAAAATACTACAAAGATATGGATTTCACTCCTGTTATGAACTGCGAAAAGAAACCTGTCATAGCTGACCTCCCTCCTGATAGAAAAGACGACGAGAAAGTTGGAAAATTACCTTACTGTTGCAAAAATGGCACTCTCGTACCAACCACCATGGATCCAAGCAAAGCAAGAGCAATATTCCAATTACAAGTTTTCAAGACGCCACCTAACATGAACCGCACTGCATTTTTCCCTCCTCAAAAATGGAAAATCAATGGTGTTCTTAATCCAGATTATAAATGTGCGCCTCCAATTAGGGTAATGCCAACAGAATTTCCAGATACGACTGGGCTTGCTGCATATTCTACAGCGGTAGCCAGTTGGCAAGTTGTCTGCAACATTACCCGGCCAAAGGAAAAAGCTTCAAGGTGTTGTGTTTCTTTCTCGGCCTTCTATAATGACTCTGTCATTCCTTGCAATACTTGTGCATGTGGTTGTAAAGACACAGATACTTGCAATCAGAATGCTTCTCCATTACTTCTTCCTCCGGAGGCTCTTCTTGTTCCTTTCATCAATAGAGAAGAAAAGCAAAAGCTTGGGCAAAGATGAAGCACCGCACTTTACCTAAAGTGTTACCTTGTGGCGATAACTGTGGTGTTAGCATGAATTGGCACATAAACTCTGATTATAGAAAAGGATGGACGGCTAGAGTCACTCTATTCAATTGGGAAGACATCAACTTTGAAGATTGGTTCGCTGCAATCGAAATGAAAGTAGCCTATCCTGGTTATGAGAATATTTACTCATTTAATGCAACAAAGCTTCCGCAAGTTAAAAACACCATCTTCTTCCAAGGGTTAGAAGGATTGGCTTACTTAATGGGAGAGGTAAATGGGACAAACCCACAAACTGATCCACGAGTACCCGGTAAGCAACAATCAGTGATCTCATTTCGAAAGAAGCACACACCAGGAATAAACATAGTGAAAGGAGATGGATTCCCATCAAAGGTGTATTTCAACGGTGAAGAATGTTCACTTCCTAAAGTTTTCCCTACGGGAGCTGCTCACAAATCTCATATTAATCTTCTTCCCGTAATTTTCCTCACTATTATCACTTTTGTGCTGATGACGGATCATTTAAGCTGATGATGATGATGATCATTTCAGGACATTTATTATTACTTTGATGACTCTACAACTTTTGGCTCTGCCCATATGGGTTCAATTTTATTTGCAAACTTAGATTACTTCCTCGTGACTTTGTAGGGATACTAGCTTTTGCACTTATACTTTTATAGTTTGGATACAAGTTTATACTTCATACCATCTGACAAATCTAAACTTTATTTTAATGGATAGTTTTGTTTTATATTTAGAAATTGCAGACAATCTTGTCTTTTATGGCTTTGTGGGTAGAGGATGGCTATAACCAAGTTTCAGAAGTGTATATGTTTGCAACAGCTTGTTAAGAAAATCTCCACCAAGCCAAGGGACGATTTTTTGGCCTTGTAGCCTGCTAGGTTCATAGATTGGTCTTATATATTGACATGTATCTCTTGGGAAGTCAGCCCAGATTCATATTGGTTGCCGCCCAGAGACTGACTTTTATGCTCAAATTTTGACAGTTAATGAACACAGTAATCCAAAAGCCAAGAATGCCGATCAAACTAACCGAAACACATTGATTTCTTCTCCCTCAAAGTAAAAAAAATTGTTTCAGAAGAAATATCTTGTTTTGAATCCTCATACCTTCAATATTATATATTCTGTTTATTTACAACCATGAGAAGGAATGCTAATAAATATCTGCCAAAATACACCAACTTGATGTACTACTCTGAACTGACCAAGTAGTTTCAGCGATACCTATTACCACAAAAGAAGATAATTAAAGAGGCAGCCAGTCGACTATCACCTTAAGTACTATACTTTCATCAGTGCGAAGTACAAGAATCATCATGAGCAAAGGCTTCAAAATATGCTGTGGTCTTAGTTTACTTTTGGTGATAATTGTTTTGGTTGTTCTTATTATCGTTTTCTTTACTGTTTTGAAGCCTAAACAACCAGAAGTTTTTGCTCATCCGGCCCACCTCACTCACATAAAGGTTGGATTTTTTCCTGCCTTTGAACTTAATGCGACATTAGCTCTTATAGTTACTATTAATAATCGCAATTATGGTAGTTTCAAGTATAACAATGGTACAGCTTATGTCTACTATCGTGGAACCGAAATAGCTGAAGCAGCAATTGATGCAGACAATATTCCTGCGCGATCAAAACACAATATTAGTACGAACGTTGATGTTATCGCCGACAAAATGGTATTTGTTCCTAGTTTTTGGGACGATGTTGGTGCTGGATTGTTTAACTTCTCATCATCAACGACCTTGCATGGAAAAGCTAACTTGTTAAAGATATTCAAGATAAAAGCAGTTGCTGAAACCAATTGCACTATATCTATCTTTTTTCTACAACAGAGAATTGATTCAAATTGTTATTCCAAAATCAAGTTATGATTACTAGCTACAACTACTACATGAGTATGTGCTCGCTTGTCTGTGTGTTAGACATCCAGTGCTGCGCTATACCAGCAGAAGATTTATTTTGTTGCTACAAAAAAGATACACTTTCAGACATGATGGGACAGTCTATCACAGTAGGAGAGTTTTAGAGAATGTGCATGCGGAAACATCAGCGTATTATGTAATTTTATTTTGAATAATTTTCTGATTTAGGAGGCACTCAGAATAGAGGCTTGTAATCTGATACTCAGTCTTCTGATACATGAGAAGATTCATTTGTATTTTACTTACAAATAAAGAACTATACTTTTCTGTTTGTTCCCTCGGTTTGAAGCAAATTTGGTTAAAAGAATTACATTAACAAAATGTACTAATCATTACTGTTCTTAGATTATTGGGAAAGAACATGTACTAATTATTCCAAACCTGAAACAAAAAAAAAGTTCTCTTCCTAGAGATTTATCATAACTAACTAGAAATAGATAGCTTCAAAAATAATTTTACTCAAAACTTATTACTTAAGCTAAGCCAACACTACAATTTAAAAAAAAAATAGAAATAAAATAAAATTATGTTATCATACTGTACCATTCCATCCAAAAGAAAAATGAATATGGGGTTATGTAACCTAAGACAAAAGAGAAAAGATATTCTGAATATGATGAAGGAAAGTATAATAGCATTATTATCAAAGAAAAGAAAGTTAAGAAAGGGATCAAAAAGTAGAGGCAAACAGAAGAATTACAATTCAGAACAACTAAGCTGTTTCTTTTATGCTTTGGACTAGAAGTTAAGGAAAGAAGAATAACAGAAAGACGCAAAAGCTTGATAAGTATGCTTCATTCTAAAAGTTGATGATTAGAATGCCTACAAAAGCAAGAGCTCATCATCACTTTCATTAAAACCTGACTGCTTATTCCTCTATCTCTATCTCAGTATCTCTATCTCTCTGTTTAGCCCTGTTTGCAATGGCCAAACCCTTTTCAAGATCACTAGAGCTTCAAATAAATAATATTACGAAGAACTTAATGCAAGGTTTAATAGTATTTAGTGTTGTTTTGTTGGTAATGGTTCAAAAATCAGCTGTGGGTGCAATTGAATTCAAGGTTGGAGGAGAAAAGGGATGGAGTTTGCCAGGTGACAATCCTAATGCACTTACTTACAACGAATGGGCAGAGATGAATCGGTTTCAAGTTGGAGATTCTTTATGTAAGTTAACCCAAACTAGCATTGGTGGTTTCAGTGTTCTCTGGGTTTAATAATGCATGAATCGAATTTATAGTTCAGACGAAAATGCCTTCAATTCATATTCTGATTCCATTACTCTCTGTTTTTGTTGTAGTATTTGTTTACCAGCCAGATAATGACTTGGTGATGCATGTAAACAATGTCGACTACACAAACTGCAATACAGCGACACCCATCGTAACTTACAGTGATGGAAACTCTGTGTTTACATTCAACCAGTCCGGACCTTTTCATTTCATAAGTGGGATTAGAGAGAACTGCCTCAAGAATGAAAAATTGATTGTTGTAGTCATGTCAGATAGAAGCGGTGACCATTCTTCAAACTCGAACCAGACGACCTCAGATTCTCCTTCTCCTGCACCTTCAGATAGTACTACTTCCCCTCCTCCTACAGGCGAAATTGAAATTGTTCCAGCTCCTGATGGAATGGAGTCTCCCTCTACTCCTCCAACAGACTCGATTGTTATTAGCCCTACTTCAGCTCCTGCAGGACTAGAATCTCCTCAGTATTCTTCATCTCCATCTCCAGTTAAGTTTGCCAGCTTCATAGTTTCGGTTGGAGCTTTTGTTGGTTTCTCGGTTCTCCTAGACTTGTAAGTGACCAAGTTCATGCATTTGCTCACACCATTTCTCCTTTTGCTTAATGCTTCTTTTTATTCATTTGGTGCGCCTTCCTGTTGACTTAATTGCATTTGTTTGTAAAATTCGAGAATCAAGCTTTATGAGCTCTACTTACAAGATGTTGTATCCTAATATAAATGCTCAGGCTATTCACTATGTAAAAAAATTGTCTGCAAAAATATAGCCCTGGTTACTTGTACGTTGTTTTATCAATCACCAAATAATGTAAGAATTTATCTTCTTACCTAAACCATTACCAATTACATTGCTGGGATGAAAGTAAAACTGCAGTATTTTCTACCATACACCAAGCCAAGAACATGGCAAGATAGTCAGATACGACATTAGGAAGGTAGTCTAGTTATCTTGCCTGTTAATATACAAGTCTCTTAAAATATTGGTGCCAGTCCTTCATGATTAACAAGATGAACACATTAGGCACACCAATATGTAAACATAGGTCTGATGGAGGTCTCCCAAATCACACTATGTAACCCGGAAGGACTTGGTGGTCACCCTACGGTCACATAGTTGAGATTGGATCAACCTACCTGAGCACTGAAAACTCTGAGGGTTTCAGAGCCTGGTGCTGTTGCTTCTTTGTCAAATGATTCCTGCATTTCGAATTTGAAGACTTCTAAATCATTTACTATACTACCAACTGAGCATATATTACAGTTAATACTTGTTCTGTTTTAGTGGTTCATCTCCTATAAGGAAATGGGATACTGCATTTCCTAAGAAAAATCTCCAGACTTTATAAGGTCCGGTAGAAAAAAGAAGAATTAAGGTTTTTATTGTCGCAGTAAAAGTCATCATATTCTATCAAAAATTCTTGCCTAACTCAACTTTCTTCACCAATCTCATCGTGGTATGCAACATGGAGTCCAATATCCCGGCAACCTGAAAATCCAAGGAAAAGTATTCAAGACTCACAAATTCATAAACAGATACATGCAGAAACAAGAGAGAGAGAGTATGACTAACCGTGAAAACACCCCCAATAATAGCACAGACGTTTGTTATGAAGTGCGAAAATGACTTTGAGTTTTCTGTTATTAAGACCTGATATAATAAGAAAAGAATATGTGATTTTTTTATTTTTTTATTAAAGAGAATATGTGAAATTGGGTGAGAAGACAAAATGCAATTCAATGGCCTTGCACAGACTAGATGGTCAACAAACCTGCATAGGAGACAACTCGAAGTGGAATTTTGCAACAGGGATGTGTCTATTCTGTGCTAGACTACTGTGGGCAGTGTACTCATATTCCTCAACTAATTTGTGTTCCCAGGAAGTTCTTCTGGATATAACTTCTGTCTTAACTACTTGAAGGTAATGCTCAATCTGCAATTTCATGTCAGAGAAAGCGTTAAATACTGAGTCAATTACATTGCTACAAGTTTATCCAAGTTCTTACGCGTCAATAACAGCTTCTTCTTTTTTCCTTACAGAGGACAGCTAACAGTAACAGCAAATAGGGAAAAGATAGGCGCACCAACTTACAGTAACATTTGCATCTCCATCACCTTGGTGAGTAATGTATTGCCGACCATTTAATCGGTTAATGTTTCGACCAAGATAAGGTGACAACCGCTTGAACTCAGACATCAATCTTGGAGTGATCTTCTTACCAAATGAAAGATTGTAGATGACATGCGACATGTTCATTTGAGAAGCATCAAAGGAGTGAGATCCTGAACGGGCTGATATGACAAGATTACCTGGGACCTGCAAATTAGCAACGCAATCACTAACCTTAAAGTACTACATATTTCAACTAGGATACAACTGCTGCTAAATTATGAAATTACTCGACGGGGAAACTAAGTGTTTCTTCTATTCATATCAACCACATTAGTATCAAAAACTTACCTTCTTAACCCGTATAAAACCCTCTACTCTACAACCTCCTGCTGAAGGGGCTGGCCTTTTCACAGAGGCTGTTGCGTTCTCAGATTTGTCCTCTAATGCAAGCTTACGTGCCTCCAAATGGATAGGAGCGACCAAAGTTTCCATTGCCTGCAAAAAAATCCAAATCAAGCACTACCACCTAGAGGTTTTCTTTTTAGTCGGATTAAAGAGATTATTATAAGCCATAGTTTGAACTTTTCTGTGGATAACAATGATCAACATCATGTAAGCATACCTGGACTAGACTCTCCGTATCTCGCTCTCCATAGTAAGATTCGTGATCGTGGTGTCCATGCTCATCTCTATCTCATTACAGAAATGTATCAAAAGCATGTTAACCTCATAACTCAAAGCTTATTAACAAAGCCTACAACATCATGTTTTAATTCTACCCATAACAAACAGAAGAAGCATTCTTGAAAGTGAGAATTCTGATTAGGAGATGACTTGCTCCCTGTTACTTTTTGTGGTTGGTACAAACAGATGCGTTTACTTTTCAAAGAAAGAGAATGATGTCATAGCCTTTGCAACGACCTAAATTTCCACACTACACGAGGTCTTAATCTCCTATTCATGTAAAGACTAATAGTACCGCAATTTACCTTATATCACTTCCTTTACGAAAGATTCGAACAGATGGATACCCCTGGATATGATTCCTATACGGCCATCAAAAAAATTATGTTAAAGAGTAGTTCAATTAAAAACCAAGCAGTCAGATATGAAACACTCGACTTGGAGAATACCTCCGGCATAAATCACCTTCTGCAGTGCAATCAACACTCGCCAAGAGAATACGTCCGTCCAAGTCTGGATCATATCTGAAAACATAGGAAACACACACAATAAGCTAAAAGAGAAATCCACCAAAATACAGCAAGGGTAATGAATTTTTTGTAATGGAGACGATTAGTATTTACAAAATAGAGGGTACGCACCTCTCTTTTATTATTTTAGCTGTCTTCTCCCATGAGGGTTTCTGAAATAAATAACTAAAAATGAGGGAGGAGAATAACAGACATCGTTCTAGCATGTAACCAGTAAAGATTTAATAAGATTTTCCACCCAATGAAGTTATGAGTAATTTAACAGTATTTTTCCATCAAGTAAAGACTTACCAATCAAAAAGAACTAAGTTAAAGAGCAAATTATCGGAATCGCAAATGAGGAAAAGAAAAGGATAAAGAAAATCATTTGAAAAGTTCGAATCAATGGAAGCACAAAGTGATTATTAGCAAGGCTGTATTGCATCATCAAACAAATTCAGGAAAGGTTATTGAAGTAGTACTATGAGAAGAAAAATTTACCAAGCGATTACTCCAGTAGCACCAGGGAGCATAAAAGTTGACAACCAAAATCGGATATCTGTAAACAAGAAATAAATATTTGAATGATGGATAGAACTACCCAAAAAGAAATAAATCTGAAAATGTGTAGAACCAGTTGCCACCAACTTACTGATGTGTATATCTGTCAAAAGTTGCGGAAGTTAGTGCAACAGAGCCTTCACCATATTCTCCATCAGCTTCATCTCCATGCTTAGTAACAGTTGGGATAGGTCCTGGGTGAAACTCGGAACCAGTAGGATTTAAGTTGGGATCTATTGAGAACTTTCTGATTGTTTTTGTTATATTCAATCTGTTCTGCAAACAAAATCACTTAGATTCAGATTTCTTCTCAGAAACATAATGCATTAAGGATAGCAAATGAGGTAAGAAAGTATACAACAAATGCAATTGGAGATAGTCAAAGAACTGACGGAAATAACAAAAGCTTTGGTTTCTAAACCTTATATAAGCTCTTTTGATTGAATAAAGGTCACACCAGAATTACAATTACTAGACTTACTGAGAGGCCTTGCCAAATAAAGAAATAAAGAAATATCGAAAAAGGCTGAGGTAAGAGACTTACTGTGCCTAACACATCACTAACGTCAACTGAAGCAAATTCACATGAGAGTGCTGGGAAACTACAAGAAGAAAATGACAAATTAAAAGTGAGAGAACAGAAACAGCAAGAAAATAAGAATAAAGAATAGTTGTAGAATATGCCGAGCATAAACATAAAGAAGATTTATGAGTGCGAATCAAGTGTCATTATGTCAGACATACAATCCGATGGTTCAAACTTATCATTTATGCAAGTTTGCTAGTAAAAAAATCCAACTGGTACAGGATATTTGCCAGTAGCAAAAGAAAATATTAACTTTAGCTCAAAAGTGAAAAGAACATGTAAAGACCCGAATACTAGAAAAAACTCAAAATCTGAATGAGCCCTACATACCTCATATTTAATTCAATTCGCAAAAATTCCCCATCTGAACTGTTATCAACAACAACAGAGGTAGACGTATTCACTGTCATATAATCACTAAGTTCCTGGAAAATGAAAAATCATGGAACATTTATTCAGCAAATATACAGGTCATGAGGACCACAAGTCACCAACTGTACAAGAAAAGAGAATAAACGTAATTCTATAAATGTAACTAACGAAGAAAGGGGCTGGATACCAACATCAAGAAAATATATATACAGAAATGATAACACTTGATTATAATAAAACCTAAATGTTCAGACATAAAGAAGTGCAAAACCTACCATTCCAAATAACAACATCATGGACAGGGCAGCTATGATAGATAAGCCTGCACCAGATAACGACGCCTCGGTTAAATCTCTGGGAATTTTTCTGTGAAAGGAAAAAGAAAGGATAAGTAGAAAAAAAATCAGATACCAATACTACATTCCAGACTGAGTTATAAAAGGCGGCGCCTTGGCGCGACTAGGCGAAGCGGCCGCCTAATTTTTTACCGATTTTTTGAATTAGGCGTTTGACCGCCTAGGCGTCGATTTTGACCGATATTTGATAAATAGGCGCCGACTTTTTACCGATTTTTTGAAATAGCCCACTAAGAAAATTAGCCCAAGTTAACCTTAGGGTTTATCATATCTTCCCTGGTCCTTCTCTTTCTCCAATTTCAGCTGCACTTCTTCTCCCCTTCTTCTCTCTATTCTTCTTCTTCTTCATCTCTTCTTTAGAGTTTTTAAAAAATGGCTGCTACCAACACAAGATAAACGCTGCTGATGTTGAATTAGATGGGATAATTGTTGGTGATGCTGAAGAGACAGTGGACTATGGCAATGAACGAGAAGAAGATATCGAACTCTAAATCTAATAAGACTATTTAAGTGTTAGTTTTTAATTCATAACTTAGGACAGCTTTGTTGTTGTGTTGTTGTTTTAGGTATTTAGAAACTTAAGAGCGGTGAGTAACAAAAGTATTGAGTCTAAGTAGCAAATCTTAAGGATTATTGAATGATATATCTATTTAGTACATGGTTTATTTAGCCCTCCATCTCTTGGTAATATTATGTATGCATTATTTTTTTCCCGACTAATCCCCGACTAGTCTCTCCAGGCGCTTGGCGCTACTCAGCCGCCTGACACCCGCCTTACGACTTTTACAACTCAGATTCCAGATAAAAAAAATAAAAACACAGTACCATATAAAAAGTAAAAACATAATACTTAACAGATAACATATTGTGTAAGCAAAATCTGTACAGGTAGTGGCCTCATTTAGATGAACTAATATTTCGATAGGATGATCTCCTGGCTATGTAGATTATCCTCACATCATACTAAAACACTTAACCCATGAAGCTCTTGCTGAACCTCTATGCCTTTTCATACAGCTTAGTGTACATTTAGGTAGTTAAAACCAGATGTCATGCGCACAGTTATTAGAGCTTTGGGTCTCCAACAAGTAAGGTTTGCAGTATCTTACTGAAGAATTAAGACAGATGCATAAAGAGAATTCATTAAGACTATCAAATCAACTACTGGAAACAGCTGGAGACGTCTTAGATTGACCAGTTATTGGAGTCTATGTATTGTGTGGTAGAATTAACTTTGGTCAGGTTCAAGGTTCTTAACATTGTATTTAGTTACAAGGAGTGTTATCGTAGAGCAACTCATCAATCAAATCCTACTCTTAATTTCTGGCACAATGCCAATTAGAATCCTAACTGACCTAATTAGCCAGCATTTCGGGATAATGAGAGAGACTTACTAGAGAAAAAACTAGAATAGGTTACTCAAACAGATAAACACAATATCTGGTTAAGTGTCACAACTTAATTCTTATGTTGAAACCCTAACTCCACACTAAGGACTTAGAATACTAAAGAAATTTCCATGTTTCCTGATATAATTGTAACAGTCATGAATGTCAAATATATTCAAAATTAACTGAAAAAACATGACATTACCAGATCCAAAACTAACAGCCAGACAAAAATACGATACCAACCAAATTCAAAGTTCTAAAAGATAAAGGCAAAGCAGATACGAATTAATAAGAAAAGTGGAGGGATCTAACCTGTAGAAATCAACAGATTTGATCTTACTACTGGACAACATTTTGACAGATCCAAACAGGAACAATCAAAATGTTTTGCTGAAGTTAAGCCCTAGAAATGTGATCAGCCAAAACAAGATCAATCTTACTAGACAGAGAGAAATGAGATTTCTCTTTTATTCTGGTTGCTAGGGTATCATCACAGGAACGAAATGAATCTAGATATGTGTGGTTTTGTCACGAATCTCGAATTGTTATTTCCGTTAATTGTGGGAATTAATATCAGATCGGTGTTTATTACGATATATATTACCATCGTGTCCACATATTACTACCGCAGTTTATCACTACCCTTTACGGGTGTTGTACTAAACCCCGTTTTCCTTGCGATATACTCTTAAGGCCGGTTCCTATGGGTGGCTAACCCACCCATTTGCCATGCCAACTGGTCTGGCAAACTGGCCGCGCTACTATGGTAGAAAAGATAAGCGATCGAGTCTCCACCGAACGGTTGAGATTACACCGCTAGCGGTGTAGAATCAACTGTTCGGTTGATTTCAAATCTCCAACGGCTCTTTCTCCACCGCTATAAAAATGGCAAAAAATCACACCAAATTTTTTACATAAAATTTTTTTATCTTTATCTATCTTATCTTTCAAAATGGCAAAGTTTGAATCCCAACTTGACTTGGCTACCTAACTTGATTTTTTTGGAGTGGTGCTTGAATCCGCCCTTAATAAAATATGTAAAGGTTACAAAGAAATAGGTTAAAACCCAAGAAGTCTACAAGTTTTGGATATTAACCAAATCAAACCTCCAACTAAGAAAAGACAAAGAAAAGTTCAGGGGAAGGAAAATTTGAAGGCAAAGAAGAAGATAAACAAAGGAGACTCCGTTCATGAGCTCATTGATCGGAAGTTTGGTGAAATGAAGAAGATAAACAAGATGAAGAACATTGTCCCAAATTTTTACTTTTAGTCTTTATTGTAAGTTATGTCATTATCTAGATGAATGAAAGAGGGCACTTAATGTAAATTAAAATTCTAAAATTTTAATGAAAGATGCACTAATTTTATATTATATTGATAATATCTTAAAATTAAAATTTGATACAAATGATAGATGCATCATATTTAGGCAGCTAATCTAAACTGATCATATCCGGGCAACACCCTCAAGATAAGATAACAACCATCAAATTGAAAATATTTTCCCACTCTGCTGCGCCATTCGAGCCACACATTTGCTCCACATCAAATGCGTTTTGGCCATGTTGTCGGTTTAGATAGCCTTGATAAAAGTGCAGAAGAACAAACAACTTCACCTCCCGTTGATTACTCGAAAGCGTTGACAACATCCATTTGCATCGCGATTATTGAGGTTCATTGTATCTTCTTGAAATCTATGAAATATGCGACTCCATACAATCTCTTGATGTTGATGTTGTCCAGCATTAGCCAAATCTTGCATAAAAAACAACATAATGCCTGCAAATGGATTCATCTTCAGCTGTGTTAAATTTTTGAGCTCGAACTCGAACTGACATGTTGGATTTGTGGAGTGAAAGAATGGAGATTGAATAAATGGTGTGAGTTGAAATGAAATTTGATATCGTATTTATAGGATGAAGAAATTATGACCGTTAGATGAAATGACACGACTGGTCGAGTCTTGACCGCTGGCGGTGGAGACTACACCTACCGGTGTTTGCTACACCTAGTGGTCGAGTTTCGACCGCTCGGTAGACACTTGAACTGGCCTGGCTAAGTGGCAAATTTGCCACTTAGCCAGGCCAGTTTGCTAGTTTGTCATCTCCATAGTGGGTGCAAAAATGGCAAACATGAATGTTTGCCACACCCATAGGAATTGGCCTAAGGGCCCGTGAAACTTTGAACTCTTATATTAGAGCAACTCCAATGGCCACATCAAGCAGCTTGGTTTGATGATTATACACCTACAGTGAGGCTGGTAAACCATTAAAACGGATGAACAATCCTTCAAATAAATGGGTCTGTTCATCACGTCTCAGATTGAGTCGATCTGAGACGATTGAATTATATTGAGGCGTATCTCGGTTCATATTCACTATTTTTAAAACAAAAAAAAATCCTAGAAGTTAGTTAAAATTAGTTTTTTATATATTTTATAACATTTTTTTAATGGACGGGTCCTACGTAACATTATAAAAATATTTTTTAATATAGAAACGGGTCCCATTAGTTAAAAAAAAATTGTTTATGTATTAAAGTAGATACTTTAGTTAAATTTGTCCATTGACTACTGTGAGAAATTAAGTTGGCCCGTCCACGTGGACAAGCAAACAATCAAATTAGATGAGTCCCATTGGACTTGATCTTACTCAAAAGTTTAGCTCTAATGTTGAGGGTTTCAACACTTGCAGATATAGAGAGTTAGTTAGATGGAACTTCCTTGTTCTACTTCTCATTTCTGTAAACTCAAATTTGACGCATCATTTCTCAAAGATGATAAGTCTATGGATTATGGTTTAATAACTATTGATGATGTAGGAGCTTTATGTGGAGTCCGGAATATCCCAAAAGTGGAAGAGGAAGAAGAACAGGTTTAGGCTATAGCAACTTGTGACGCAATCAAATGTGAAAATAACATCCAAGAGCTGCATGTGGGGAGAGATTGTCTGAACGTAGTCAAGGTCATAAGCGGTAGTGTAGGATTTGTTAGATGGACAAATATCTCCATTATTGTAGATTGCATAGAGATTCTAGAAAGCTTTTGTAGTAGACTTGTGTCCATGCGCCAAGAGACACAAATGATGTAGCGCCAAAGAAGCTAGGATTAGTAGTTCTCCTGTTTCTTAGAGACCGATTCCCCATAATGGTTTAAATCTCTCATTGGAGAGAAACTATTTGTTGCATCTAGTTGAATATAATGAATTTTGTTCTTATTAAAAAAATAATTGTTGTTTGTTATATTGGGATATCGGTATTATATCGGTCTTCATTAATATAGATACGATATTATAGTATTGATTATACTGATTGAAACTAAGGATTATTTTTTTTAATGTCCAATTAAGGTGTCGTCGTCTTCCATCATATAGAGATGTTTACACACACTTTTATGCACAAATAGATTAGTTGAAAATGTTAATTGAACTATTGATTCCGAAAAAAAATGTTGTAATTCCAATCAATTATTACATAACATTAGACTGAGCACAATTCATTGTCTCCACTAGTTATAATAATAATATGGAAAAATATTAAAGTTTAAATTAGCTTCTTCTTCAAAATTAGAATAACTAGCGAGATAGTCGACTTTGCTCTTCTAAATGATATCCCATTATAGACGGTATGTTCTTCAAATGATCCTTTTTCTATCACAATTCTCAAGCACGGATATTGAGTCCGTAGATCAAATTTCATTGATCCTCAATTCGAAAAAGAGTTGACCACTTTGAATGACGGTTAATGCATTTGCTAGCTTAAACTATCAAAAGGCCATCGGAGATGTAAGAAGTCTTAATAGACCTAACGTGAATGTTAAAAATAATAACACTCCTTTTTTTTTTTTTTTACTTTTTCAAATGTGTGTTTGAATCATGCAAGCCATGACGTTCACATAACTTTTCTACTCCGTATTAGTCAGTATAGGATCATATCCATATCTAACGGTTGTTACGGGTCGATTTGGCAGTGATACGACATGTACGGTCAAATACAAATTTTAACTAAAACCCGGGGATACAAATAAACTAAAGGTATTGGATCGTTGTCAATAGATATAACTAAGATACAAATATACTTCGTCTATATAGCTCCAATGAACAAGTCAAAGTTAGTTTTGGGTGAAATAGATACTGAAAAAGCTAGACAAATATACCCTTCACCTTTATCTCCTTTTTTCTAGTTATTTTTTTTTCTTTTTCTACTTTGTAAAATGATCGCCAAAAATAAGAGTTATGTAGTTATCCCATACTTAACTAATTATATTTTTGGTTACTGTCAGTACGCCCATTAATTATAAATTCACTTTACTTTGAATTTTCCATCCAAAAAATCGTTGAAATGATGTTTTTTCCAACTACAATTTGACTAACATAAATACCTTTTGTAAACTGATGAGATTAAACTATATGTGTATTTACTATTTTTATTATATTAGAGAAAGGATTAACATTGTAATTTGTCTCTGACTAATCTTCTCAATGTAAGAAGGACAAAACGATTAAAAGTACTACAGGGGTACCAATCCAGTGGATCTATTAGTGATACCCAAGTAGTAGTTTTTTAGTCTTATACAAGCTAAAAATAACTCGCAAACTACATAATTCATCTCCTTCATATTTATAATTTATACATGCTAAGTACCAACATGACTTGTGCCATAATTAGCAACACATGTTTGATAATAAATAATTTTTTATGCTAATTTTGACTTCATGACAAATGTATATGTGCCTCTTCAATTGTTATGCAATCTTTTGTATTTGTAACAGACTTTATTTTGACGTTAAAGATGATCAATCACATTTCTCACGAACACTACCACCACAACAAACAACTACCTACTACCACCACTTACAACACCTTCCACCACCATTAATGCCACCATCTCATCAACCACTCACCAACTCCACTACATTTACTTTTAACGTTCACAAATATAATTATTAGCCTAATCATTATTGATATTTATTAGCATAATTAAAGAGACATGTAAAAACGAGGGTCTAACAACCACACCCAATATTTTGTTCTAAGAATATGTATGGACTAACTCCAATATAATTCCAAGAGAACCAACTAGACAAATCAGACTCAATCAAGGAAAGATATCCAAGAGTTATATCTCTATTTCTCAATGTAATCATCAAATCAAAAGATAGGAATCCATGAGCCCGATTATTATGAGAAACAACTTGGATGGTATCAAAAACCAATATCCAAGTCTCAATCAATTTATATCAACAACCAAAGGTTGGATTTTCCAATTGATTGAACAACGCACAACCTGTGATATTTCAATTATATAAACAAATATAATGCGAAAAAGAAATAACACAGACACCAAAAATTTTGTTAATGAGGAAACCGCAAATGCGAAAAACCCCTGGACCTAGTCCATATTTGAACACCATACTCAGTATTAAGCCGCTACGGACACTAGCCTACTACAAGTTAACTTCGGACCGAATGTAGTTGAGCCCTAACCAAGTCTCACACCGATTAAGGTACAGTCGTGTTCCTTACGTCTCTCGAATCCCAACAGGACTCTACGTACTTGATTCTCTTAGCTGATCTCACCCACAACTAAGAGTTGCTACGACCCAAAGTCGAAGACTTATAGACTAATATGTCTCATACAGAAAAGCCTATTCTAATAGATAAATCTGTCTCCCACAGAATTACCTATGAAGTTTGTTCCGTCTTATGATAAATCAAGGTGCACGAGAAACAATTGATAATCCGGACTTATATTCCCAAAGAACAGCCTAGAAATATCAATCATCTCACAATAACTTAACTATATGGTAGTAGAAGAAGTTATTGTGTAATCACAAAGAATGAGACGAATAACTTTGAGATTACTTTTTATATCTTACCTATCGGAGATAAATCTCGAGCAAATCTTAGAGAATATAGTACTCAACACGATAGAACAAGTAAGATCAAAAATACACAACTACAAATAAAATAGTTGGATCTGGCTTCAGAATCGCAATGAAGTCTTTAAGTCGTTAACCTATAATGGTTTTAGAAAAACCTAGGATAAAGGAGAATCGACTCTAGTACGCAACTAGTATCACACAGAAAAGTGTGGGGATTAGGTTTTCTAGTTGCTAGAGTTCTCCCTTATATAGTCTTCAAATCAGGGTTTGATAGCTTAGTAACAAAGCAATCAATATTCACCGTTAGATGAAAACTTGATTTAAGATTCAAGCTAAGTTTGCTTAAAACCAAAGCAATATCTCTCCACTGTTAGATGGTCTTAGCTTGTTACACACAAATGAAATATACCTTCATTTAGATATGGGTAACCGTACCTAAACGTGTATATTGAGTTGGCTCAACAATAGTTAACCGAAGTTAGCCCTATGAACACTTTTGTATTAACCACATTCATCTAACACTTATAGATCAAACATGAATGATAATCAAATGAATCTAATTGTTTTACTCATAGAGTTGTTCAATTGTATATATCTCATAGATGTATATAAGAACCAATTGAAACAAAATCGGATTGATTCGTAATCGTACAAAAGTACTTATACCAAATCAATTCATGAACATTAAGCCACGATTTGCAAAGATTGCATTCCTTAATTTGTTAATATCTTTTGTTCATGAGTATGAAAACATACTTAACCGATTTTAGAACATTAACCACTAAGTTTGCAAAAGGGTACACAAACTTTAGTTCCGGACTTTGGTCACGTCCAGCAGTACGCAAACGGGTACGCATACTTCCGTCCCGGACCTAACTCAGGTAGAACTGTTTGCATACTGGTATGCAAACTTGGTTCCCGGACTTTAATAGTTAAAACCGTTCGCATACTCGTATGCAAATAAGGTTTTCGGACCTGAATCATATCAAACAGTTTGCATACTAGTATGCATACTGTATTGTATCCAGACAAAGGTTAATCATTCTCAACTCCCATATCAATCATTGAAACATCCTTAAAAGACGACAATAGTTGTCTCACACAAACTATTAGCTTATAAGTAATTTTCAAGTGATTGAATGATCAATACGAAACTTTTCGAATCGACATCAAATGATTGTCTCACACAAATCATGTAAGATGTTTCAAGTCAATTTTCACATGATCATCTTTTGACTCATTATTTAGTTTCCAACAAATAAATTGTTTCCAACTAAACTCATCAAGAATAATGATGAACGTAGCTAAAACAAAAAGCTTTCCAGCACATATTTCGAGAAATATATAAGCGAGTTATACTCAGCTCGAAATATCAAATGTGTATAATGTAAAAGTCTATATAGTTATACGACTTAGTCTCAATAGGAGATAAAATAGAATAGACTTCTGAGTGATAGATAAGTTTAAGTCTCCACATACCTTTTGTTGATGAAGTTCCTCCAAGCTCCCCTCAGTAGATCTTCGTCTTCAATCGATGAACGCCGTGAAGTTTAAGCTTAACTACACATTTTATCCTAATATGAAACATAGCTATAAGTAGACTAGAAATCAAGACTTGTAGTTTTGATCACCTAAACTTGACAAACAAGCTTGAGATAGCAACGCTTGCGAGTTCGACCGAGCAGTGCTCTAACAAGACATTTATTATGGGAAATTAATCATACATTTATTTGTAATTAGCTGATAATAAATAAATTCAAATGAAAATTGTTAGGTTCACATGATATTTTATGAAATTGAAAAGAAGAGGGTACCGAGTACACCAATTTCTTTTGCAATAACCTATATCATAAAAACCTTGTATAATCCTATTGATCTTATAACGACTAAAGATTACTTTAACAAGACTATCTTGGATATAATCTATCAATCTGATTAAGGAATAGACTACGAGGATCAACCAAGATATTTGATTATCGTACAAGTGCATTTACTTTAATTATAAAGACAAGTAGTAAGCACGTGCGATGCACGTCGGCAACATTACTTTTTCTTAATTTTTCCTTCCATTTCTGAAAAAAGTAGTACTTTCATTTTATTTTTCAATTTGGTTTATTATTAGGTAAAAATGAAAGAAAAGAAAATATCACTTTTGATGAAACGGAGGCAATCTTTCGTATCCGAAACTAAAATCTATAAGTAATTTTATAGTATATCAATGAAGTATTTGAGCATCATATAGGCAACATGTAAAAAGTATATAGGCTCTTTCAATTTACCTTTAAATTATAGCTATTTTTTTGGAGAACTACAAATATATTAAAAAGTAAAAATTTGATATAGTTATTTATACTCGTTGAATAGGTGATTCAAAGAGCTTTCCAAATATATGAATTTCACAAAAATCCGACGTGCCATTTGGAAGATATGAAGTTTTAAAATATTTATCACTATTTTTATAGAAATGGCATTTTTGTAAATAAACGATTTTACATATTATTATTTTTAAGTCCCTATTATGTTAGGCATTTCAGTCCATATTGAGATTTATTAACCAAATGGTCCCTATTCCGTTAAGCATTTTGGTCCCTATTCCGTTTGGTTAACCAAAAATGGGTAAGGATTTTTTATTTAGCTTGGTTGCATTAAAGAGGGGAGAGATAATTAAAAAAGATAGTGCATAATTAAAGTAAATGATATAGACACACAAAATTTTGTTAACAAAGAAGATTCCATGGCTGAAAAAACCTGGGACCTAATTCAGTTTTGCATACTCTCAGAATTAAGCTGCTATACAAAGTAATTACCACAACTTCGTGTAGTTGAGACCGAATAAACTACCCCTAGTTACTCAGATTCCTCAGTATGCCTGCACCTACAACTAATCTAGCCATCACACTTGAATCACCTAACAGAATTCACTACCATGTGTTGTTTTACCTCTGTAAAGACTTGTGCAACCCATTTCTTTTAGGACATCTTACAGATATCAGGAAACAAACTATTTGATATCCACTCAAATCAAATCACAAACACTAAAGATATTATATGACTTAACTCAGAGTCAATGATTTTTATTTAGATCTAAAGTAATTAAGAAAACAAGATATGGTAAACCTGAAATTTCTTGATCAAGATCAACCAAGATAATGATTATCGAAATAATCAATCTTGATTCTACAAGTTAAGTTTTCAAGCAAACAAATTATCGATCTTCACAAGCTTAAATTTACTTTTATTAAAGATAAACAACCCGTTTATCCTAAATAATCAAGTCAAACAGGTAATCATGCCAAAATCGGAACACAAAAGAACTTCGAGTCTTCAAAGTCTTTTTAATCTTCTTAAAACATTGATCAATGGGGATTATATATCATGTTGTGTAGTATTACATACTATGAAATTGAATCACAATTATGTTCGTTTGAATATATGCATATCTAAACTTTTGGGAAAGTATAGTTATTATTGTTTAAATGCTTCAACCACGATATATATTTTTAATATTTTGCAGGACAGAATTGATGTTGAAACCTGGTTCAAGCGTGTGAAGAGAGAATTAAGAGATCATTACTTAATGTAATATCTTTGTTTGTTAATATAGATGGTGAAATTTAGATGAGGGCAAAATTGTCATTTGAAGACCAGCGAAAAAAATGGTAAATTCATAATTAAGGGTTGAGTCATCTTCAAAGTTCAGCAGACTAAGATGAGAGAGAATTGTACGTAGAAAGGAAGCTCTTAAGACAAGTTCATTCTTCATTGCCAAAAGACAAGCTTAGCCTCATATGACAAAACTCAACTCTCGCGGGAGAGTCTAAACTCTTGGTCCTTAAGGCACCCACTACCACGATTTCTAGTATATGTTCCCACTAGACACACTGCTGGTCATGATGTTGAGACTCCTAGCACACATCCTCAACGAGATACTGTTGGTCATGTAGAATCTGTAGAGCGTAAGACGACCCCAGATGACTTATGAACCAGAACAACCATGATTTCAGCATGTCTTTGAGAGACGCGGCTGGTTGTGATGCAACGATTCCTAATATACATCTTCAATGAGATACTGCTGGTCATGTAGGCTCTGTATACGCGTAAAAAAACGTCCCCGGTGGACTCATGACCCAGAGCAGAGACATATGTGTCTCCTATAAGCAAGACTCACCATGTTTAAGATCAATGACTAATTTCTAGTATATCTTCACGAGATACACCGGGTACATCTAATTTAGGCCCCAAATTGACTTACCGAGGCTTCCAAATAATTGCTAGGATTTCTTCGCGAGATACGCTGGTTATTCTCGCCTCTGTTCCTTTTTCGACGGACTCCTAAGAACATTATATTGAGATACACCCTGGTCATGTCCCCCATCATACAAACACAATTGACTCCTAGCACGTCTCTGCAAGATACTCTGATCAAAAGATGAGTGAGACAAAGTCTCGCTGAGACATTATCAAGCATGTAAGCCTTCTACTTCTCTCAAACATGCCCCAACTGACTTAGGAGAGACTCAATCGCATGATCCAAACCATGGACAACCTAAACCACACACGTGAGCCAAATCTCAGACGACCTCAATCACGTGAGCCAAACCCCAAACGTCCTCACACTAATCCAAGATGAACCTGCTCGATTTTTATACAAGCATAAGACTCAGGCAGAAGCCTCATCTAGGGCACTGTCCTCTTTCTCAGTGCCCCAAACACATTCACTGATTATAAATTGGGTATGAACTGTACAAGTCTATCCAAAAACCTGTATAAGCTCCCTTGAGCACCTCGTGCTCAACAAAGGGACCCACAAGCAAAAATACGGTCTCCACAAGACATACGTGACTGGATATGGAGAGGGGGATCCCAATCTCAGCTTCTTTCACACTCTACCAACGATTTCTGAGGCATTCCATGCCTTTTCACTTGGCTTGTCCTAGTCACGTGAATGCCTTTTCATGTGGATTGTCCTAGACACTCTCACAAGTCAGAAAATATCACTCTATCCTAACCAACACCGGTTACAAAAAATATTTGTCTCTCTCAATAAGTCATCACAAAAGCTGACTCAGCTACACACAAATGAGGGGATATCAATTAGGGTTTTGGTCTGGCGTTCTATGGCACGTGTGAGAGATACCCAACATATTTCTCACCGCAGAAGAGAGTAAATGCGGTGGAATAAAGAGATAAACTCAACCTAATTTATCTCCGTTTATTCCTAAATGAAAAGACGAGGGTACCCAAATATACCTCAATCTAAAACTTTTCCACCTATAAGTCCTTTCTCCGAAAGTGATTGTCTATGGACTGAGTCGAGACAATACAACTAATTGGTTCACACTTCGTGTGATCGTCTATGGATACGAGATCGAGACAATACGACAACAACATAACTTGTGTGATTGACTATGGATACAAGATCGAGACAATACAACAACGAAGTATGTTTACTTGATAAAAGGTTCGAACTTAACCAAACACAATAGGATTGCTATCAAGTAAATAGGAATTAACGTTTGTGGT
The DNA here is from genome assembly GCA_023531295.1 of Papaver armeniacum. NCBI lineage: Eukaryota > Viridiplantae > Streptophyta > Magnoliopsida > Ranunculales > Papaveraceae > Papaver > Papaver armeniacum. Next base: position 238,611 of record JAJJWW010019303.1, on the reverse strand, counting down.
AGGAGCTCAAAGAAGCTTGAGGCTCAGGGTGAACGGGCTCGGATCCGGGTCGGGTCTTGGATAGCTTGGGTTGCTCCTTGTTGGGTTGCAACTGTTGCGCGCGCGGGCTTTGGCTATCTGCTCCATAGATGCTCGTCTCCAATTCTTTGCTCCTTTGGATCCTCAGATTCTCCGAACTTTATTTATTGCCTAAAAACACAAAATTAATTAATACAAATATTTATTCTTGAAAACAAAGAAAACTCAGAATCTGGGATAATATCTGATTCTTGAGCACAAAAGATGAGTAAAATGCCAATAAAAAGGTGTATAAATATGCACTATTTAGCACTCATCACTAACAAGGTGAAGATAATGGATTCTGAGCTTGAGGTTTTGGCTAGAGTTCAATTGATGCTGTTCAGGGGAAGAATGAGATTTCAAAGGCATTGGTAATGATGGATTGCAGCTGGTATTGATGTGCAAATATGCAGGGATAGGCTTGAATCAGTGATGCTTTGGAACTGGTGGTATTGGCTGTAGTTGCTGCCATTGAGGTGAACTACATGCAGTGATAGAATCTGACAATGGAGCTGTTGTTGTAGTGATAGAACTACAGGGGAATTGCAAATGGTATTGAGGTGGTTTTGCGGTATTGCAGGAAAGGAGAGTTTGTGTTGCTGCAATGTAAATAATGGCCTGAACTGGGTTTTGTAGCTGCAAGGAGTTAACATGAGCTGTAAGGAAGAAATTGTTGTAAGAGCCTGTGCAGCATTGGAAGCCACAAAATGGCTGTGACTGAGACTGAGACTTGGTGGAATGAGGTGCCGAAGCAGCTTCAGTTACAGGAATAGAGCCGCCGGAGCTGAAGCAATTGGAGCTGAGCTGCTGCTTCAGAATGGTGTTATAATTAACATGAGATGGAAGCAAGGAATGAAATGGGTGTGCAGCTGACTGAGCTCTGTTGCAGGTGCAGGTGCAAGTGCAGTTCTGGTGGAGCTACAAGAATGTGAATGATGCACAAGGAGAATGACAGAGCTGGGAATGATTAATTGCAGCTGAGTACAAGGAATTGGCTGAGTTAGCTAGTAGTAGCTGTAGGAAATTGAACTGGTGGATGCTTGGGATCGAATGGGTTTTGTAATGCTGTTGTCTTGGGTTTTTAAATTGGGAAGTTGGTTGGTAGTGGAGCTGCTGTTATATGCTGAAATTGCAGTGGAGATTATGTGTGCAGCTGCAGAATGGTGGTGACACTGGATTGCAGTTAGGCGTTGCAGGTTGAAGAGACTAGTAAGCATGTTGCTGGTGCTCGCAGTTCACAGTGGTTGAACCAGATGGAGAGCAAGGAACTGGAATTGAATGAATGTCAAATGGAGCTAGAATTGCTTTGCTGTGTGATTCTGGTAAATGCAGGTGGAGGCAGCTGGTGTTGGTTAATGAGCTGATGCAGGTGCAATGGCTGTGCTGCAGAAAATGGGATGATGTTGAACTAGAATTGCAGTCAAGAGCAGAAGGGAAGGCTGGAAGAAATGGAATCGTGGTGTTGCGAAGGCTAGAGTACAAAGAAGTCTGAACAGCTGAGGTGCAAATGGTGGTGACTTGGTTTGTGAAGTGCAGCTGCAGAAACAGTGCGAAAAAAGAGCAGAATTGGTGCTGTGTATGTGAAGTTATAGGGTGCCGCAAGGATTGCGAGTATGGCTTTGAACAGGTGAATTGGTGGATTGCAGGTGGCCTGAGCTGAGATAATAAAGCTGGGGTGAGCAAAGAAATGCAATGGTTGTGACAGAATTGGTATTGAGCTAGAATTTATGCAATGGCTAGGCAGAGTGGAATGGCTGGAGTTGTAGTTTGATTGCAGTTATGGTTTACTCTAGAGCTGAGGGGTGTTGCAAGAGCTGAAGTTACAGTCAAGCTGCAGAATGCATTATTTTTACCAGTAGGAGTTGTGGTTGTGCAGGGCCATCATGACTGGCAGTGAAGCAGTGAAGCACAATGATGGTGCATCACAACTTAAGGCCTGTGCAAGATGGAATTAGCCTAGCTGAGTTAGCCTATGACTCAGGCATTAGCTATCATCTGACTAGCAGCTGACTCCTATGACTGAGTTGACCAGATGACTCGGCGCTGACTCACCGATTCGCCTTGACTCGGTTGACCTGAACGAGTCGACCCGTTTGACCGATTGACCGGGTGGACTTTGCTTGGTCACCGAGATATATTTTTCCGGCCAATTTCCGCCACAATACCGATTTTCCCAAGCGACTTCTTTGGGACATATTTTCACTTGGGTTTTCCTCACACATGGGCTTGGTGGACTTCTATCTATTGGATCTTTGGGACTTGACCTAGTTTTGAAAGAGAGGAAAAGCTATTAAAAGAAGAATTCTACCACTTTTGGGGGATCATCTCTCTTTTATCTTTGCCTCTACTTTGTTTTTCTAGGGTTTAGTAACATGATAGGTTTTCTCTTCCTTCTTGTTATGAACTCCATGAATATGAGCTAGAGTTTTCTTTTGGTTATGGATTAGTTGGATTTCCAAACATGAGTTTTTGTTCAATAAATTAGTTTTCTCTCATATTATCGTTTATGATTCACCATTAATATTGTCATATGATTGAATGTTTGTTTTGTCAAGTTGCAAATTGGTAGAACTCACATGCATGTCTTTTGCTAGGTTAGGGTTATTATACGCAAAAGTGATAATTCCTGATTTGAAGTAGCATAAATATGATTATAGTTTGTAGTGATATATTCTTATGATCATATATGAACCATAACCTTTGTTAAATCGGATTAGTGCTTTTACACGTTCGATTGCTTTGATTGGCCTGATTTCATAGAACCTAATGCATCTAGGGAATTAAACTTGATTAGTGCTTTTACACGTTAGGTTGTGTTGATGGTGGATTTTCGTTTAAGGTTAAATTTGTAAAAAACCAGAAAAAATCATGCGCTGACATCTTGTAAAAGATAAAGCCATTTATAAGTGTTGGATACTCCCTCACTTAATTCACCAGAATGGAGCATGTAGCAACAATCCCATTCTCGTGAATACATGAAATTCCTCCAGGTTGGAGCATGTGGCAACAATCCCTTCCTCGAATTTCATATCGCCCCTGTATTTCCAAAGTACTCATTATCGGTGTGGCATGACGATCGAGTGTTACTCTTACAGAGTAACACGAACTTCCAAGCACTATAATGAAACCATGTACGAAATACCCGTGCAGCCGAATCTCGGTGTGTTATACTAGCCCGATTGAGCCCCTCTCGGTGTGTTATACTAGCCCGATTGAGCATCCGGACCGACCGTATCGGGGCCGGATATGATTCGATCGCAAGCCATCCAACTCCATAAGCATGATTGGATGACCCCGCATCAATTCCATCACCCCAAGCGGTATGGAATACCCACGGCCGACCCCCGCATGGTCGGTCATTGGCCTAGCTTGCCAAGAAACCGTTCATACCAAGCATTATGGACTAAAACCCTAAATTAGGGTTTGCGGCATATTACATGTGTTGCAAAGCAGTCTCAACCATCCATCTTCGCAGGTATAGATGGAGGGTGTAGATGTAGACTTAAAGGGGCCAGAGCATGTCAACACGATCACCGTGGGACCGCCTACACACTTGACCAATCGGTCAAAACCAACAATGTTTGGCCGTGACAAAATCGTCACCCAAACAAGAGACGACGCACGGCTTTGAAAGCCAAAATTAGGGTTTCAAGCCATCACGCGCGTCCATCTTCTCCGGCACGAATGGAGGGTCACAGATTAGATTAAGCAAGGGTCGGTCATACCAAAGATGACCACCGTGGGCCCATCTACCTCCTCATGTGTTCGGCCAAGGCATATCATGCCCGGTTAATCCAAAACGTGCGTCCAAACTAGCATGGCCACGCCTCCCAAACCACAACCGATCTCGACCGCTCAACTTCACCGGATGATTTGAGTGGCTTAGATCACGTTTTCACGGATATTTAGGTATAGGCATGAACACCACCTGCCATCTTCACGTCAAACCCATCGGCCAAGACCGACCAAATTAGGTCGTCTTGGAACGCGCATGAGAAAAAGCATGATGCGCGGCCTTTTGCGGCATCAATTTCCTATTGCAAAATTGATCTCAACCACTCCTCTTTGCCAGTCAAATTGAGTGGCCTAGATCGCACCTTCATGGGACAGTGAGACATGGACATGGACGTGTACACTGGCATGCTATCTACATGCACGCCCGGTCGGTTCTCTCCAAATCCCTTTCCATGCTCGGTTTCGACCAAGTCAAGAGTGATGCTTGCGCACCTCTTCAAAAAACCCTAATATTCATTAACGGTCGCAGATGAGTGTCTCAAAGATCATCTCATCCGTCCAACTTCACCAAATTTTTGGTTATACAACCCTGGTCGGGAGTTATTTGGTCGGTGAGGCGTTATTACCCATCACTTTACCACACCATAATGCAAGACTCGTGATAAAATACACACGATACTTCACAAGTATCGACTCCTGAATAACACAAGTTATTCAATTCAAAGATTACATGCTATCTTTCGTGGATCCATGATCCACACATTCCAGACATCAATCATGTCACAAACTGGGGGATACATACTTTGGGTATTGGTCTCAGCGGTTTACATCGTGCGGCGTGCAACGCGCATCACAAGAACGTGTCGGGAAGTCATGGACGGTTAGAGATGAACAGGAGAAGTGGGCAAGACTGGTCGTGTGGCACCGACGCACAACTCCACTACTCCATCACTCCACTTCCTCCACTTCCCACGAGAAACATGAATAAGGCTCAATGACTTGTATAAATAGGTTATCCGCCCTATTTCAAAACAACAACACAAGTCCAGACGAGATAGAAAACCAAGTGTTAATACAAAACATATTCAAACACCCAGAGTTTGCTTGCATCAATCACAAGCCTGCTCACCTTTTCATTACAAGTCATAAGCAAGCCAACACCTTCACAATCTCAACACCTTCTTCGCTTCCCTCCCTAAGATCAACCCCATCTCCTTCACTTTGTGACCGAAACAAGTCCGGAACGGCCATTTCTTGGTTTAGGCCGGACTTGCACGTATTGATCTCTCGAATTTACAAGCACTCACCGCGCAAAGTGCATTTGTTTAAGGTTTAAATTCATTCCTCATCCACACCCCAAATTACCAAATTCTGCAGGAGTAGTTTTCACCCATAAACAATTGGCGACCACAAAGGGGAGGTTAATCTCTCGGTTGTAAAGTCAATTTCTTCAATATCCGATTCAATTTTATCGATTTCAAAAGGGTAGATCTTAGAATCAATTCAATTAACAATTCATTTCAAGATGGTGGAATTAAGGTCTGGATCAAAGCAATCAACTCGATGGGGCTAGTGTGGTACCAATCCCGGTGTCGAAGTACACTCGCCGGAGCTACCGTAGCCAACACATCTCGAGGAGCCGTTACCTCTATCACCAACACTAGCGGAGCAGAGACATCCCAGTAGGTGTAACGCCACCCATCACTGTGAGCCAGAGCAGCCGCAAATCCCGGCATCTCCTCAAGTGTAACACCTCCAAAGGGTCACCAGAGCAACAACTTTCACTCCCCCATCAGGACAAGGAGCCGGAGGCACAAGAGGAGGACCACCGTCTATTACCGTTGCAGACTTGATGGAGAAACAGGAAGTTCTTGCTAAGACTCAAACAAATATGGCCGCAACTCAGAGGGAGGTACTCACTTTCCTCAAGACCTTGACTGAACGATTGCCGCAGGATTCACGTCAATCTTTGGAGCCAACAAGAGATGCCTTCAATTCACCCGGAGCAGGCGTTTCTACTCGGACAGAAGCTCGTGATGCTCCCGAATGTTCAAGAGAAAGGGACCAGCCACCCAACTTCATCACACGTGAGGATCTAGAACGACTCCTTCAAAGCCGAGGCAAAGGAAATCTGACGGATGCACACCAACACCAACCTCCATACCCTCAAGATATGCAACGAATCCCTCTTCCAAGAGGTTACACCTCTCCCCAGCTTCTCCTCTACGACGACAGCACCGGTAATGCTCGTGAACATGTCTCTCGATTCTTGGAATCCTTGGGGGAACATGAATACAATCATGTTCTCATACCAAAGAATTCTCGAAATCACTTACGGGAGGGCATACACTGGTACAACAACATCGCACCTAACAAAGATATCCAACTGGAGCGAGATGGTCGCTGCTTTCTACAAAGTATTTCTTCGTGTATGAACAAATCACCTTTTCGATCTAGGAAGAATTCTTCACGGAACAACGAGCATCCTAACGACTTCGTCAAAAGGTTCTGAGAACTCAAGCGCTGGATTGTCATGACCCGAACGTCACCGAACGACAATTGGTGGAGTTGTGCATCAACGGGATGATACCCATATACCGCGCTCTGTTAGAGAATCTCGGGCTTTCAAACGTTCTCTCGAACTCCATGAAGCTGCCAAGCGTTCAAAGAACAATCGCACCAAAGATTGCTAGAAAGAACCGTTGTTCGAAGTGAAGATTCACGTGAAAGTCGAGGAGAGCAGCGCCTCACGAACAAGCAATACAACACTGGTCCTTCCGTGAGTGTAGTGGGCGGAGGAGAGAAAAGGAAAGCTCCAAAGATGACGGAACAACAAACCAAGCGGACATCCTCGGCACACAAGACTTCGTCTCGAAAAGGAGCAGACAAAACTCCCTCGCACAAAACACTAAAGTCACGGGTTTTCCTTTTCCCATGAATGAAGTGATAGAGCTCTTGGAAGCGTGGATCCAAGACGACGCCGTAAAGCTGCCCCCTATCGACGTCCTCCAACCGAAGAAGAAATGGCAGATCCCGAGATATTGTTGCTACCACAAGTTCGTCCATCATCCAACCAAAGATTGCAACAGTTGAAACAGATATTCGTGGAAAAGGTAGAGACAGGGAACTCCGGCTTGAAATGAGGGTGTTCATAGAGACCCTTTACCTATCGTGAACCGCATGATTTCTCGGGGATTCTGTTCGCAAGACCGTATAATCTATGATGGAGCACATATGTGAAATCTTGTACTTCTCCAAAGGACAATCAAGACATATTTGCGCCCTCAACCACGTTGTGTCGTAGGCGTTTGCATCCAAAGAGGCCCAGAACCCCGCCTTTCCCGAAAGACATGAGCAATGGAAACTGGGGACTCCTAACCGTCACTGTTTGAGAAACGTTGAATTCGATAGCGTGTTGATTGATACGGCTTCCGAATTTAACATCATTATCGTCAAGACCTTGAGAGCGGCAAAGATTTCAAGCGTGAAGCTACTCATCACCCAACCGTAGTTAAAGATTCAAAGCAGAGAGCTTAGAGATGCATATGGATACATTGATCTTGAAGTCAAATTGGGTGATGCCTCGACGCAAGCCAAGTTCTACATAGTCAAAGATCATCCCAACTACGACATGATCCTAGGGCGCTCTTGGATGCGGGACAACAAAGCCATACTTTGAAGTCTCGTCCTCTACCGGTTTCGGTACTGAAAGAATCTCCAACACGCCTTCGGACCTCCCGATGATTGTTTGCCGCCGCACCAAAGAACGTGCCGATGTGACACAACTTCCGGGGAGAGCCTGTCGGCATACATTGAAAGGTCCCGATGTCAAGTAAGTCTCACCACACAACTCTCTTTGCAACCTACCGCCCTCATTCTGACAAGTCCTGGGGACTGGCTCCAATCAACAATCCAACCCCGGCTAAGAGATGTGAATGGGAGGCCGGCCCTTTCAAGCGTTTTATAAGGAGCGTGGAAGCTGTTTTGGTCAAAGACGATGAGGCCAAGGTCCAAGTATCTGCACGACCAAACCCGTTTGGAATTGGAGACCTGGTGACGAAGGCGACTACGTTCAATGTTGGGAGCGTGACGGTGAAGATGACCACTCCACCCGACTCGCCTACCGAAAGAGAAGATGAACTGCACTGTAGCGTAGATGTTATCCTAGGCGGCTACTGCAAACTCATCAACGCTGATAAACTAGAGGGCATAACGATTCACTCACGATGGCTCAAACCCTACCGAACTTAAGATACTGTGCTATCACTTTCCATCATCCTCCACTCTCTAAAAACGCTGTGCTATTTTTCCAGCGTGTTTCCTTTTACAATTTCATGTCATATTTGTAATTCCCCAGAAAATGATTGCAATACTTGCATTCATAGTTAGGGTTTCAATTTTCAATTTTCAATTGAAGCATTATTTTCATCTGAGAACCTCTTTACTCCTAAAAACACAAAGTCCCGAGTCACCTAAATCAACCCAATCGGAGCAATAAAGGAAACCCTAAGCAAACATCTCACGGGAAGAAGGAAATAGAACGTGTGCACAAAAGGAAAATGATTTGAGACATCTGCCCCAGCAAAGCCAGGAAGATCTTGCATCAGGAGCATAGGTCCGTGGATATTCCATTATAATATTGTTTCTTTTATCACTAAGAATTATGTGTGAAGGCGCACCCTTGCGCCTGAGAAGGTTCGGTTGCAGTCTTGACAAAGGGTTATAAAAGAAAACTTTATTCAAACAATCAAATGGAAGTAAACCTTGAACTCGCCGCCACCATCGAGTACAAGGAAGATGTTCGAGTGTACAAAATATACTTGGAAAGAAAAATAAAATAAAAGAGGTTTTAGTTGTCAAGAGAGCTAGCCTCGCCGCTTTGCACCACCGCTTACGCGTCATTGTCACCGTTGATGCTCATCCCTTCGAATCTACCTCAACTTCGCATCGACATCTCCGCAGCAGAGCACTCCATCCCAACATCATCAGCGGGAGCATTAAAGAGCGCATCAACATTAGGAGTCGTACTAATTGCTTTCAGATATTCAGGTTCCTCTGTGTCAGAGTCAAGAATTATCACGCCGTCCTGGATCGGGTAATTACACTTGCCTTCATTCGGAGGTCGTTCATGCTCAACTCTCCGCCTGTTCAACCTCGCTGCAAATCTCTCGCCTGCGCTTACTAGTGTCTCGCGTTTCCTCGCGCCTCCACCGCTCCCCCATGTCAATCGCAGCTGAAAGTGCACAGATACGTCCTATTGCAATACGAAGGTGTGAAATAGACATCCCCTGTATCGCACGGCCGACTTCGCGAAGCGTCGATCTTAGCCATTACATCTTCGTGTGCACGGTTTTCGGGCTTGTCAACTTCGAAACTTCTTTACGGGGAAGCAACAATGATCGTCACCGCTTCCATGATAAACTCAAAGGAGAGGAGGTTATGAGCGCACAAAAAAAAATCAAAAAACCAAATCAATCGATCACCAATCAATATCGAGCAATACCCGAGATATAGAATAAACGACCACGTGAGATGATTCTTTATAATCTCACAAGTCGGCAAGAATCCCGAAGGAAAAAGAAGTCTTTACTTGCCACCTATGAAGGCCGCTTATTCGGGATAACAATCGATGAGGCTTATCGGATATACCCGAGGAAAGCCGTGTATGATGAAAGAAGTACACCGAAGAAGCGGCAGAGCTCGGATATGTACAAGAGGAACCAAAGTGACTCACCGAGATCAAGTCCCGTTTCCTTCGCATCCTTAACTGAACCAACCAGCCTGTGGCAACGCCCGACTATCCTCCGAAATATGTATCTACTTTAGCCTGGTCATTTCAAGTATATATGTATGTCACCATCTCATGCCTACCACACAATAATGTAACCATTATGTGCTAGGCGGGGGGACTTAATGTTGATGGTGGATTTTCGTTTAAGGTTAAATTTGTAAAAAACCGAGAAAAAATCATGCGCCGACATCTTGTAAAAGATAAAGCCATTTATAAGTGTTGGATACTCCCTCACTTAATTCACCAGAATGGAGCATGTAGCAACAATCCCATTCGTGAATACATGAAATTCCTCCAGGTTGGAGCATGTGGCAACAATCCCTTCCTCGTGAATTTCATATCACCAGATTTCCGGTACTCATTATCGGTGTGGCATGACGATCGAGTGTTACTCTTACGAGTAACACGAACTTCCAAGCACTATAATGAAACCATGTACGAAATACCCGTACAGTGACTCTCGGTGTGTTATACTAGCCCGATTGAGCCCCCTCTCGGTGTGTTATACTAGCCCGATTGAGCATCCGGATCGACCGATCGATCCGGATATGATTCGATCGCAGTCATCCAACTCCATAAGCATGATTGGATGACCCCGCATCAATTCCATCACCCCAAGCGGTATGGAATACCCACTACCGACCCCGCATGGTCGGTCATTGGCCTAGCTTGCCAAGAAACCGTTCATACCAAGCATTATGGACTAAAACCCTAAATTAGGGTTTGCGGCATATTACATGTGTTGCAAAATGTCTCAACCATCCATCTTCGCAGGTATAGATGGAGGGTGTAGATGTAGACTTAAAGGGCCCGTAGCATGTCAACACGATCACCGTGGGACCGCCTACACACTTGACCAATCGGTCAAAACCAACAATGTTTGGCCGTGACAAAATCGTCACCCAAACAAGAGACGGCGCACGGCTTTGAAAGCCAAAATTAGGGTTTCAAGCCATCACGCGCGTCCATCTTGGCCTAAGCACGAATGGAGGGTCACAGATTAGATTAAGCAAGGGCGGTCATACCAAAGATGACCACCGTGGGCCCATCTACCTCCTCATGTGTTCGGCCAAGGCATATCATGCCCGGTTAATCCAAAACGTGCGTCCAAACTAGCATGGCCACGCCTCCCAAACCACAACCGATCTCGACCGCTCAACTTCACCGGATGATTTGAGTGGCTTAGATCACGTTTTCACGGGATATTCGGTATAGGCATGAACACCAAATTTGCCATCTTCACGTCAAACCCATCGGCCAAGACCGACCAAATTAGGTCGTCTTGGAACGCGCGAGAAAAAAAGCATGATGCGCGGCCTTTTGCGGCATCAATTTCCTATTGCAAAATTGATCTCAACCACTCCTCTTTGCCGACCAAATTGAGTGGCCTAGATCGCACCTTCATGGGACAAAGGAGACATGGACGTGTACACCGGCATGCTATCTACATGCACGCCCTGGTCGGTTCTCTCCAAATCCCTTTCCATGCTCTAAGTTTCGACCAAGTCAAGAGTGATGCTTGCGCACCTCTTCAAAAACCCTAATATTCATTAACGGTCGCAGATGAGTGTCTCAAAGATCATCTCATCCGTCCAACTTCACCAACTTGGTTATACAACCCCCTCGGTCGGGGAGTTATTTGGTCGGTGAGGCGTTATTACCCATCACTTTACCACACCATAATGCGAGACTGCATAAAATACACACGATACTTCACAAGTATCGACTCCCACGAATAACACAGTTATTCAATTGATTACATGCTATCTTTCGTGGATCCATGATCCACACATTCCAGAACATCAATCATGTCACAAAACGGGGGATACATCTTGGGGTATTGGTCTCGCGGTTTACATCGTGCGGCGTGCAACGCGCCATCACAAGAACGTGTCGGGAAGTCATGGACGGTTAGAGATGAACAGGAGAAGTGGGCAAGACTGGTCGTGTGGCACCGACGCACAACTCCACTACTCCATCACTCCACTTCCCACGAGAATCGTGAATAAGGCTCAATGACTTGTATAAATAGGTTCTCCGCCCTATTTCAAAACAACAACACAAATCCAGACGAGATAGAAAACCAAGTGTTAATACAAAACGTATTCAAACACCCGAGTTTGCTTGCATCAATCACAAGCCTGCTCACCTTTACATTACAAGTCATAAGCAAGCCAACACCTTCACAATCTCAACACCTTCTTCGCTTCCCTCCCTAAGATCAACCCCATCTCCTTCACTTTGTGACCGAAACAAGTCCGGAACGGCCATTTCTTGGTTTAGGCCGGACTTGCACGTACTGATCTCTCGAATCTACAAGCACTCACCGCGCAGTGCATTTGTTTAAGGTTTAAATTCATTCCTCATCCACACCCCAAATTACCAAATTCTACAGGAGTAGTTTTCACCCATAAACAGGTTATTCTTTTAGATAGAATTTATATTCACATCTTTTAATGTGTTTGTTGATGACAAGAGGAGATTAGCGGGGTATTCTTGCGATCAAGGTATTCTAGGGCCTTTGATAAAAGTTGAGATTAAAATATCAATTTTAATTATTGTGTAGAAAACATGTTTGTGATTGAAGACGAAATCCATGACCAATACTTTCTCATCCTTGATTTGATTTGTTTACCTTTATTGTTTGCTTTTATTTTATTTTAGAATATAAAAATCAGAAAATCCCCCGGTGTTATTTTTAGGAAACCGAAACATATTGACAACCTAGTCCTCTCTGTGGGAACGATCCTTTCTTGCCCTTGCTTCATTATATATTTTGAGTAGTAAGAAAGTGTAATTTATTTTTGTGTCGGTGACAACCTAGGTCAAATTTTGGGCGCATTGGGAGGGGTGGCACGGTTGTCACTTGTTTTTGGTTTCTTATTTTGTTTTTAGTATTATTTTTAGTTTTTCTTATTTTCTAGTTTTGACATAGTTTTGAGAACTCTTGTTTCAGGTACCAATTTCTATGGAAGGAGCATATTGGAACAATGGATACGGTTTTCAACAACCTCAACACTATGAAAATTACCCACCATCTATGGGATACAATCAAAACCAATTTATTGGCTATGATGCATATCCTAGAGAACCTTATGGTGATTTTCATACATACCAACAACAACCTTGTAGTGGGTATGTAAGTCCATCACCTAGGTGGGATAATTCTACTTATAATTGGCTTTATTCGAGTTGTATGCAGATTTTGAATGGATTACAAGACATGCAACAAAGACTAGACCAACTTGACCGTAATAGAGAGAACGTCGCATAAACCAATTTTTGGAACATTTCTTCTTACCCGACTCCGGATCGTAGTTATGATCATTCACCCATTCAAAGGGAAGAGTCATGGGAAAGAGAACCTATTGTAACCAGCGGTGGTAAGCGTGTGAACGTCAAGAAACTTGCGCAGAAATTATACAAGTTGGAAGATGATGGAGCCTCGGAAGAGCTTGTCGATGAAATTAGTAGGACCATTCATATGGAACTTAAACGACGTCGTGATAAGGATTGGGAAACCGACGACGATTCTTATTATGGTGAGTCTGAAAATGAAGACGAAGATGATTATGTTGAAAAGGACCAACCTTTGGAGATATTTGATGACATTAGCGTAGTTGACTCAACTCTTGATCTTTATAATGATCAAACACCTATTCAAAAGGTACATGAGTATGATGAAACTAGTGTGTTACAAAACTTCCTTGCAACAAGGTTTGAGTCTAATGAAGAGGAGTATGTTGAGAATGAAACCGGTATGACCAATATTATGGAAGACCCAATTGAGATTGCAAGTGATTATAATGATGATGTTTATGTCGAAACTTTAGTTAAGGCAGAAACGGACGAAGAATGGTTGCAAGGTTTGATAGAGGACCATGATATATATGAGGTGAATAATTCACTTGAGTTTTTTAAGGATGAAGAGGATTCCGTAATACAAGAGATTGTGCAAGGTTTGTCTAACCCGTTGCCTATTGTTTCTTCTCCTTTACCTCTTATTGGTTTGAATGTATGTGCTTCGAGAATATTGTTGAATGACTTTGTTTCTCGATTTCCGCCATTAGAGATACTTGATTCTCATACTATGCAGGTTTTGGAACAAGAAATCGTGGTAGTCCCCGACTTCTATATTCTTTATACACTTCCAAGTGTGGACAAGAATAAGTGTGGGGGAAACTTTTATAGCTTCATTTACATTTTATATTACTAATATGGTTAATAGCTTCATTTATTTTATATTACTAATATGTGTGTGAAGCTAGTGTTTGCAAAACAAAGTTCTATGGAAGGATCCCCAATTTTTCCGATTGTTAGTATATGGGGAATGAATCTTGCAAGGATATAGTCATGGTTCACAACGACTTTAAACCAAGCCCTTTCTACATATGCTACATGGGAGGCAACCCATAGGTTTTGTATCTCTTATATTTTAGTTTTTCTTGTCTTGTTTTTACTTTTTCTGATTTCTTATCGCATATTGTTATAAAATTTCCCACCTTGACTTTCTTTGGACGATTCAATTTACATTGAGGACAATGTAAAGTTTAAGTGTGGGGAAGTGGTTAAGCATTTGCGTTGTAAATTTTTCAAATTTTTCAACTTTTGTGTAAATAGTGAATAAGAAAACTCCAACTTGTAGTTAGTTTAGAGTCACATAGTATACATGTCGCTAAGATTACATCGAGAATCTCATAGAGTGAAATCTTTGAACTTAGAGATGGATACATAAAACATTTGTCTATGTAGAGATGCTAGTAAAAAGTAAGAAGGCGATTGTTAGCAAATGATTTCAACATCAAGGTCAACCAGGAAAAATGAATAAGGAAGAATACCGCGTACTAACTTTTCAAACTAAATGGATTGTTAGCATCATTAGGAAGTTCATCTGCTACATAAATGTAAACATTTTTGGTGTTCTAAAAGGGATCGAAATGACCCAATGTGAAAAGGCTTTACAAGGGAATTAAGGAGCATTTAATGGATATATCCATTATACGAGAAGAGCAGAACACAGGGAGGAATTATTAATATATCGCGACTTCTCCATGCCTTGTAGTAAAACTTTTAATCTTTATTCAAAGTTGAAAAACTAATCTAGCGTTGATAAATCGTCATTAAACTTAGCATATATTTTCAGGGCACATCGCAAGGTACCAATTAAGTTTATTCAAAAAGATCGGGAAGAATTGGAGCCTCAATCATTTCATTTCTTTTTATTTGCGACATTGTGTGGGAATCAGCGAAGATCTCATGAAAAGAATAACAAAAGTCATGTGCATGGCTTAACAAAACAACAAGAGATAAGGAATGATTAAATGAATAAATTGGCGAGTATCATATTACTAATATGTGTGAAGCTAGTGTTTGCAAAACAGGTTCTATGGAAGGATCCCCAATTTTTCCGATTGTTAGTATATGATATTCTACCTTGAATCTCATAAGAGTTGGTTTTCAAAGAATGGTTGGCTACATAATTTTTGGCAAACATCATATTGCTGCGATATTTATTCAGCAAAAGAGCGTTTCTCTTGAAAGATCGATTCCTCATCGCCAACTCCAAATTAGTTTTAGTCAAGCATAAAGAGGCGAGATAAGTCATTGGGAATGAATCTTGCAAGGATATAGTTAGAGAATTTGCTCTACAAAAAAGATGAATCATCCTTTGTCAAAGGAACCTCAAGGAAGGAAGTTTCCCACCTTGGTAGGAGACTTATAAGGAATCACATCTATGACGACTTTAAACCAAGCGCTACATGGGAGGCAACCCATAGGTTTTGTATCTCTTATATTTTAGTTTTTCTTGTCTTGTTTTTACTTTTTCTGATTTCTTATCGCATATTGTTATAAAATTTCCCACCTTGACTTTCTTTGGACGATTCAATTTACATTGAGGACAATGTAAAGTTTAAGTGTGGGGAAGTGGTTAAGCATTTGCGTTGTAAATTTTTCAAATTTTTCAACTTTTGTGTAAATAGTGAATAAGAAAACTCCAACTTGTAGTTAGTTTAGAGTCACATAGTATACATGTCGCTAAGATTACATCGAGAATCTCATAAGAGTTTAGAGTCACATAGATACTTAACTTAGAGAACATGATCGGGTTTCTTAATTGTATGAGAGTTAAAGTTGGATTTAACCATGCCAAATGGAAAACAAGGTGCAGACTGAATTCGGTATTAGAGTAGTGATCCCCTATAGTGGAGACTACCCATGTTACATAATGTGAGGCACCGACCTTCAATTCTTTGTACCTGTCTAAATATGTGCTTTTAGAGTGTGTGTCACCGTACGTAAACTCCGGGCAGAATGGTGAGCTGCCCAACCTCCCACCATAGAAGCACTATTTTGATCTCTTGAGTGTTATTTTTTATCAACCATGATGGTGACATCGAATTGCTAACTTACATACCACTTGTAATCTTGTTCGCAGTTAGCACCATCCACCTTATCTCTCTCTACACCAACAGGTCCATAGAAACACCATCATCATCAACAAGAGGAGCATCACAAATTTGAAGGAAAGTTGAAAACGTTCAAGGTTTACAAGCAACAATACAGAAATGATCAGATTTCAAATTCAAGTAAAGCAACAATACGAGGAGCAGAATTTTTACAAGTTGAAGACTTATATACAAAAGCAAAGATTATCAAGATGAGAGTTCGAGAAGTTTATGATATCGAGACATACAAGTTGTGAAGAATCATGCGGTAAAATACTTATACCATGGCCATTTGTACTTATTTTTATTTGTATGTTCAGTTTGTGTTTATTTCTCTTGTCTTAAAAAAAAAAAAAGAGACAAGAAAAATTCATTGTATCATATTTTGGGTTTGCATAGTTCGTTTTTAGTTTTGTTCTTTCAATAAAGCCAACGGAAGGAAGAAATATCTATAAAGAAGTTTCAAGCAACAAGGAATTAGAGGAAAGAATCATATTGTCAAGATTCTACGAAGTTCAAGAGTTATCATCGACAGTTGAAGATCGAAGACGAAGATGAAGACACCGATTGAAGACCGAAGACGTTTCCATGGATGATGTGAGAGTGGTGCTAGATGCACGCCGAACAGATACGAGGTAAGTAAGCATATTCCCACCTTCGTTAAGTGGTTGATTTCCTTTCTTAGAGATCGTCAAAAAAATGGGTTTTCAAAAATGATAAAAGATGTGGGTTTTTAAAATACTTCGGAGGGCTTTTACCTTCCTACCATTCAAAGTGTCGCAGGATTCTCTCTTCATTCCTACCTGGACACATGTGTGACCCATAAAAAATTGTTTATTATTGAGAGCAACTTCATAAAACCATTTCTTGTGAGGCAGAGTCGAGACTTTTGATCACTCCGAACCCGAATTTCTTTCGAGAAGGGATGGTTATTTCTCTCTCAACTTTTAAGGATGAGAGTGTGTTCATTTATGTGTCTAACTTCTTATGACTAGTGTGCAGAATCTGTATGTCTCCTTAGCGCGTTGGATGCATCATTACGGAGAACTAGTAAGTTGGAAAAGTAGGTTTTGTGGGTATATCTCTAGTAAACCCTCACGAGACTATAACTCGTCCACTAGGGACACCTAGAGGTTTAAAGGCTTGTTATACGTGCTAAGTGTGACCGTAGCCTCGACGACACGGAGTTGTATGTATGAATTTGTTTTGTTTGATTTGCTCGAGGACTAGCAAGGTCTAAGTGTGGGGGAATTTGATAGGTGTCTTAAACACCTAATTTTATATCTAGTATTTATGCTTTCTTTGCTATTATCCTTGAGAATTGCATCTCTTATGTCTACTTTTGAGTATTTAGGTACTTTGGAGTCATTATGAGCAAAAGAAGGATCAACCATCTATCTGGAGAATAAAGGGCACAAAGATCGATTCACAAGCGGGTGAGGATTGGAGTCGGCTAAGAATATGCGCAGCAAGGAAGTGAATAGGAAGTCGGTTCCGTGGAACTGACAAGCCAAATAATCTGTTGGTGGCCCATATCCAAAAGTGGGTGGCTAGAATCATCCAGGGTACCCCTTATAGAATTCACCTGAGTGGCTATATCCACTTACATTTCTTACAACAAAACCAAAAATTCAGAGAAATTATCATTATCATTTGAGTTTCACTTGAAATTGAGAGTAGAGATAAACCAAATGGCGACGGAGAAAGGAAGAGATGAATTAGTAGGGAGACCGAGAGATTACAGAGAGCAATGAGTTTTACTGATTCCTGGAAGCGTAATTAGGGTTTGAAATGATGAAATTGAGAACTCAGATTTCTTTCTTTCGTTTTCGGCTGTTGAAGAATTAAAAGGGGATCTGGTGAAGTTAGGGTTTGGCTGTGTTGCTATGGATCGATGGGATTTGTTCTCAGGTGTTGAAGACTAAGGAAACATGGAAGTTGGCAAGATTACTGGATTCGAATTGTTGGTTGATGTTGGCTCTGGAGGTGTTGATACAATTGATGTTGGTTTAATGAATCTGAGCTGCAACAGATGAACAAGATTGAGCAGAAACTGAAATTCAAGCTCAGATGCTGAATTAGGGAGAGTATTCAAGTGGGTTTGTGTTGATTTAGATGGAATTTGAGAATGGAATTAGTTATGGATGATATGAGGTTGTTTGCTAGTGGCCGAGAAGAACAGTGGAAGGAGTTGTTGCTGTCATTGTTTCTCATCATTGTGTAAAGGGTTAAGAGATTACTATTTCAGAAGCTAACAAGGTGAAGATAATGGATTCTGAGCTTGAGGTTTTGGCTAGAGTTCAATTGATGTTGTTCAGGGGAAGAATGAGATTGCAAAGGCATTGGTAATGATGGATTGCAGCTAGTATTGATGTGCAAATATGCAGGGATAGGCTTGAATCAGTGATGCTTTGGAACTGGTGGTATTGGCTGTAGTTGCTGCCATTGAGGTGAACTACAAGAAGTGATAGAATCTGACAATGGAGCTGTTGTTGTAGTGATGGAACTACAGGGGAATTGCAAATGGTCTTAAGGTGGTTTTGCGGTATTGCAGGAAAGGAGAGTTTGTGTTGCTGCAATGTAAAGAATGGCCTGAACTGGGTTTTGTAGCTGCAAGGAGTTAACATCAGTTGTAAGGAAGAAATTGTTGCAAAAGCATGTGCAGCATTGGAAGCCACAGAATGGATGTGACTGAGACTGAGACTTGGTGGAATGAGGTGCCGAAGCAGCTTCAGTTACAGGAATAGAGCCGCCGGAGCTGAAGCAATTGGAGATGAGCTGCTGCTTCAGAATGGTGCTATAATTAACATGAGATGGAAGCAAGGAATGAAATGGGTGTGCAGCTGACTGAGCTCTGTTGCAGGTGCAGGTGCAAGTGCAGTTCTGGTGGAGCTACAAGAATGTGAATGATGCACAAGGAGAATGACAGAGCTGGGAATGATTAATTGCAGCTGAGTACAAGGAATTGGTGAGTTAGCTAGTAGTAGCTGTAGGAAATTGAACTGGTGGATGCTTGGGATCGAATGGGTTTTGTAATGATGTTGTCCTGGGTTTTTAAATTGGGAAGTTGGTTGGTAGTGGAGATGCTGTTATATGCTGAAATTACAGTGGAGATTATGTGTGCAGCTGCAGAATGGTGGTGACAATGGATTGCGATTAGGCGTTGCGGAGTTGAAGGACTAGTTAGCATGTTGTCAAGGTGCTCAGATTCACAGTGGTTGAACCAGATGGAGAGCAAGGAACTGGAATTGAATGAATGTCAAATGGAGCTAGAATTGCTTTGCTGTGTGATTCTGGTAAATGCAGGTGGAGGCAGCTGGTGTTGGTTAATGAGCTGATGCAGGTGCAATGGCTGTGCTGCAGAAAATGGGATGATGTTGAACTAGAATTGCAGTCAAGAGCAGAAGGGAATGCTGGAAGAAATGGAATCGTGGTGTTGCGAAGGCTAGAGTACAAAGAAGTCTGAACAGCTGAGGTTCAAATGGTGGTGACTTGGTTTGTGAAGTGCAAATTGCGAAGCAATCATGAAAAAAAGAGCGAGACTGGTCTTGTGTATGTGAAGTTATAAGGGCTGGCAAGGATTGCAGAGTATGGCTTTGAACAGGAATTGGTGGATTGCAGTGGCCTTGAGCCGAGATAATAAAGTCAGGGTGAGCAAAGAAATGCAATGGTTGTGACAGAATTGGTATTGAGTGGAATTTATGCAATGGCTAGGCGAGTGGAATGGTGGAGTCGTAGTTTGAGTGCGATTGTGGTTTACTCTAGAGCGAGGGGTGTAGCAAGAGCCGGTTCTGATCAAGTCGCAGAATGCATTATTTTTACCAGTGGGAGTTGTGGTTGTGCAGGGCCATCATGACTGGCAGTGAAGCAGTGAAGCACAATGATGGTGCATCACAACTTAAGGCCTGTGCAACATGGAATTAGCCTAGCTGAGTTAGCCTCTAACTCAGGCATTAGCTATCATCTAACTAGCAGCTGACTCCTATGACTGAGTTAACCAGATGACTCGGCGCTGACTCACCGATTCGCCTTGACTCGGTTGACTTGACCGAGTCGACCCGTTTGACCGGTGACCGGGTGGACTTTGCCGGTCACCTGAGATATATTTTTCCGCCAATTTCCGGCCACAATACCGTTTTTCAAGCGACTTCTTTGGGACATATTTTCACATGGGTTTTCCTCACACATGGGCTTGGTGGACTTCTATCTATTGGATCTTTGGGACTTGACCTAGTTTTGAAAGAGAGGAAAAAGCTATAAAAGAAGAATTCTACCACTTTTGGGGATCATCTCTCTTTTATCTTTGCCTCTACTTTGTTTTTCTAGGGTTTAGTAACATGATAGGTTTTCTCTTCCTTCTTGTTATGAACTCCATGAATATGAGCTAGAGTTTTCTTTTGGTTATGGATTAGTTGGATTTCCAAACATGAGTTTTTGTTCAATAAATTAGTTTTCTCTCATATTATCGTTTATGATTCACCATTAATATTGTCATATGATTGAATGTTTGTTTTGTCAAGTTGCAAATTGGTAGAACTCACATGCATGTCTTTTGCTAGGTTAGGGTTATTATACGCAAAAGGGATAATTCCTGATTTGAAGTAGCATAAATATGATTATAGTTTGTAGTGATATATTCTTATGATCATATATGAACCATAACCTTTGTTAAATCGGATTAGTGCTTTTACACGTTCGATTGCTTTGATTGGCCTGATTTCATAGAACCTAATGCATCTAGGGAATTAAACTTGATTAGTGCTTTTACACGTTAGGTTGTTCTTTTAGATAGAATTTATATTCGCATCTTTTAATGTGTTTGTTGATGACAAGAGGAGATTAGCGGGGTATTCTTGCGATCAAGGTATTCTAGGGCCTTTGATAAAAGTTGAGATTAAAATATCAATTCTAATTATTGTGTAGAAAACATGTTTGTGATTGAAGACGAAATCCATGACCAATACTTTCTCATCCTTGATTTGATTTGTTTACCTTTATTGTTTGCTTTTATTTTATTTTAGAATATAAAAATCAGAAAATCCCCCGGTGTTATTTTTAGGAAACCGAAACATATTGACAACCTAGTCCTCTCTGTGGGAACGATCCTTTCTTGCCCTTGCTTCATTATATATTTTGAGTAGTAAGAAAGTGTAATTTATTTTTGTGTCGGCTGACAACCGGTCAAATTTTGGCGCCGCTGCCGGGGAGGCAGCGGTTGTCACTTGTTTTTGGTTTCTTATTTTGTTTTTAGTATTATTTTTAGTTTTTCTTATTTTCTGGTTTTGACATAGTTTTGAGAACTCTTGTTTCAGGTACCAATTTCTATGGAAGGAGCATATTGGAACAATGGATACGGTTTTCAACAACCTCAACACTATGAAAATTACCCACCATCTATGGGATACAATGAAAACCAATTTATTGGCTATGATGCATATCCTAGAGAACCTTATGGTGATTTTCATACATACCAACAACAACCTTGTAGTGGGTATGTAAGTCTAGCCCCTAGGTGGGATAATTCTACTTCTAATTGGCTTTATTCGAGTTGTATGCAGATTTTGAATGGATTACAAGACATGCAACAAAGACTAGACCAACGTGACCGTAATAGAGAGAATGTCGCACAAACCAATTTTTGGAACATTTCTTCTTACCCGACTCCGAATCGTATTTATGATCATTCACCCATTCAAAGGGAAGAGTCATGGGAAAGAGAACCTATGAACCTATTGTAACCAGCGGTGGTAAGCGTGTGAACGTCAAGAAACTTGCGCAGAAATTATACAAGTTGGAAGATGATGGAGCCTCGGAAGAGCTTGTCGATGAAATTAGTAGGACCATTCATATGGAACTTAAACGACGTCGTGATAAGGATTGGGAAACCGACGACGATTCTTATTATGGTGAGTCTGAAAATGAAGACGAAGATGATTATGTTGAAAAGGACCAACCTTTGGAGATATTTGATGACATTAGTGTAGTTGACTCAACTCTTGATCTTTATAATGATCAAACACCTATTCAAAAGGTTGATGAGTGCCAAATATTGCATATTTCTACACCTTTTTATTGGCATTTAACTCATCTTTTGTGCTCAGAAATCAGATATTATCCCAAATTCTGTATTTTCCCTGTTTTCAAGAATAAATATTTGTACTAATTAATTTTGTGATTTTAGGTAGTAAATAAAGCTCGGAGAAATGGAGGAGCCAAAAGAGCAGAAAATTGGAGACAAGCGTCTATGGAACAGAAAGCCAAAGCCCGCGCGCGCATCAGTTGCAACCCAACTTACTAGACATGGGCTTGAGCTATCCAAGACCCGACCCATAACCGGATCCAAGCCCGTTCCATCTGAGCAGTGAGATCTCGCCCATTTGCATCCTACGGTCGCATCAACCCACGCATCGGATTTCCGCCGCATCCAACGCTCGCTCCTTCATGCACATCATTTCTCGCTGCACCTGCTCAACACCACAGACACCTATATCTTCACCCATCGACCAAACTCACCCTCACTTCTCTCTTCTCCCCCCGACACAAAACCAGAGCACCTTACCTTCTTCCCCCGACCAGCAGCCGACTTCGCCACCACCATCTCCTTCCCGTGACACTAGCCACCACAGCCGCACCAGTACAACCATCCTCACCGCCTCCTAATGTCTCTCCATCTCTTTCATAGCTTCTTACCCTAGGAGCTAAGTTGGAGATAGAAAGAATTAGGGTTAGGGTTTCACAAATTGGGGGAATCAAAGTAATGGAGTACCAGAGCCGCAATAACAGAGGGAACAACAAATTCAGAGTTTTGGGTGAGTGGGTTTGCTTCTATTTTCGAATTGGAGTGTTAGAGAGAGTTAGGATTTGCATGTATAAATAGAGGATGAGCAGTGTATGTAGTTTTTTCATGCCTGGATTAGCCATTGCACAAACTTAGTGTAATTTGTGTTTAATTGTTTCATTTGATGTTCTAATTTAATTGCTAGGGTGTTGATGAAACCCCTAATTTTCATGTCAAGCATGTTTATCTTTAGTCTTATTTTTGCTGTGTTATAATGTGTTAGGAGTAATAATTAATTGATGAGCTTATGAGCATGTGATGAGTTGTACTGTAAGAAGACAACTCATACTAGGGGTAAGTTAGCAAATTTGGTTAATGAACATCTATTTTAGACCTTCAAGGGAAGGCACAAGAACATAGCTTAAGTTACCTTGCCTGAGCATGAAATTAGAAAGTGAATTCACTACCCTAGTGTCTTGCAATTTGTATTTACCTCTTAGAATCACAAATCACAATCCCGTTAGTCGTATCGACAACCAAAACAACCAACATTTGTGTTACACACCTCTAGAAATCAGTTAGGAAGCCTTGAGATCAACTTACACACACTCCATTTCCCGTGGATCGACCTGTACTTGCCAGGCCTCCAACAGGCGCTGTGCACTTGCAGTATTACATGTAGGCAAAACACATTTTCCCAGCCTACCAAGTTTTTGGCGCCGCTGCCGGGGATTTGGTAGTGTTGTGTTGATAATCATTTGCTTCATCTTACTGATTTTCAGCTTTGTCTTGTAGATATTAGCTTGCACTCTGTATTCTTGCAATCATTGTTAGTATAACTTAGCCGTAACTTGTTATATTTTTGCATCTTTGCATATTAATCTTTACGTCTAGGAGCATCATTGTATTAGTTAATCCATTTGCACATATATCTTGCATCACTTAAAACTACATGCATTTGTGTTGCTGTGGCTTGTCAGTTCTCTGTGCTTCTGTAATTTTTTTTTTCATTTGATGTTTTGTAGTCATAACTTAGCAGGTTAACTCCATCCCATCTGTAGTCTGTCACCATCCTATCTCATTCATATCTCAGAATCGCACTTTAGAGTTAGTTTAGTCAGAACTTGAGTCGTTGTAAAAAGTTTTAGCAAAACTTAGTTGTAGATAGGATAAATCGTAGCTTTTTAATTCTGTCATTGCAATTTGTAGTTTGTCTATCCTTAGTCAGATTCTCGCATATTTGCATCATCCTGTTAGTTAGTTTGCATCACATGTTGTAGTACATTCAATTTCTATAATCTTGTAGTTCAGATTGAAGCTTTGTCAATAGCTCTACATCTCTCGCATCATCCTTAGCATCCGTAGTTAGATTTGTGAATGGCCTGTCAATTGTAACTTGTCTGCCTGAACAGATAACCAAGTGCGGTAGTTCATCTTCATATTACAGAGTCTTTTCGCTTATTGATAGGCAATACCTATCTTCATCATCTTTGCCTTAAGTTGCACATCCCAGAGAACTAAACCTCTCATTTGAGCCTACAGGTACCTGTGGTGCAGCTGAGCAAACTCAAGGAAGGCAAGGAAAAGTGCAGGACAATAGTGGAATTGCCTAAACCCGATTTTTATCGGTGGTATTAATCCCTAACTCGCTCCGTGTGATGAATATATGTATGTGAACCATGACCGCATGATAACTTGAGCCTTGCAAAGCCCCGAGCCTCTCGCAATTGTTGGTAGCCATCCGAATATTTCCATGACCTTTGAATTATACACATGCTAACCGAGAATGCTATAATCTGTGCATGACCGAAAGTCGGCCGAGTATCATTGTTTATGCACCCGTATTGCCCTTGCATAACAAATTAGCTATCCTACCTAAGCACTACTCGATTGCATGATAAAACCTCTTGCTAGGTATTGATCAATATCCGAAAAGCATGCTTTTGTGTGTTCTCCGCATTGGAAATTGACTAAACTAGCCATCTTTTCACCGTGAAACCTTAGCTTCCATCTCGCCCCGTGCTCAACTCCACCCTCGTAGCCGTGAGTCGAGCTACAACTTGGCTAGCCAAGTTTGTTTGTTAGTCCAGTTGACATCAATCGAGTGAGTTGATTCATCACCCTGTAATCACTTGTGCAACCCGTTGATGCACTGTGTCAACCGAGCTTGTTGAGCCATCTCGCTCGCACCTTTATGTATGCTCGAACCGAGGGTAACCAAATCGTGTGTTAACCTTGTGCCGAATGCTAGCTTTGTCACATGCCAATCTCTAGTCTCATGCATATAACTTTCAGCTCTTTTGTGTTCTCAGGTCAGTGAATCCTTGGCCTCGACAAGGCCTATCCGAACTCCACCCCTAAGTTGTTGAGATCGAGTCAGAACTTGGTTAACCAAGTTAGCTAATAACCCCGTTGACATCAACCGAACTTGTTTACTACCCAGGTTGATATCAACTGAGATAGTTGACATCAACTAAGTGAGTTGACTTCATCTGCCATGTACCCCTGAGCATATCCTGTGAAAATCAAAGGCAATTGAACCAGTTGATACTCTGTCTCATATCAAGTTGGGTGTAAAGTGCTGAAAGTTTATTGCCGATCTGTGCATCTGTGAAAGTTTATTGTCCATCTCTTGCATCTCGCCCCGCATCTTTGCACATGATTTGTGAAAAATTGAGTAGCATGTCGACTGTTGAATCTGTTGAGCCATGATCACCGCTTAAGCTAGTCGCCCAACCTCTCTGCAATAGCCGGAATTTGTGCATGAGTCTCACGACACTTGAGCAAAAGTTGTGTTAGCCGAAAACCCGTGCTTTTATGTGTGTCTTGTGCACTAAAACCGATTGAATCGGTTGCTATTTCACCGTGTCTCCTTGGCTTCTGGCAAAGCCTGTGTATGGTCCCATCCCCCGTAGCCGTTTAAGCCTTGTGATGTTTGAACCGCAACTTGTCATAGCCAAGTCTGCTGGCTTGATTTGTTGATACTCTATCAAACAAGCCCGTTGACACTCTGTGGCATGTCAAGTTTGTTGTGAAAATGCTGAGACTTTGTATCTGAGTTATTGCTGATCGTTGCATAACACATGCTAAGCATCATCCATCACTCTTTGAATCTGTGCTGCAAAAATTCCTTGTTCCCCTGAGTTGCACATTGCCACTACGGGAAAAATAGCGATTAACTACCCCGGAAAACAGTTGTGGTATAATATACGACGACGTTTATCTATAGGTTGCACAAGGGGGGGTTGTAGAAGGTCCTCAATTCTTTGCAACTCTTCAATAATAGTCATAAACACGGTTGTCGTTCCATTTTGTACCACGTTTGGCTCAGTTGTCAATGTCTTTCGAAATTTCTTCTTTATGCCTAACACAACTCTTACTTTGGTTGTGAAAATAACTCCTACACTACACTTGTTGGGATTGTAGAAAACTAGTTTACAACTATGGTTAGAGTTGTATGTGAATTATTTGACAACTATGCTTATAGTTGTATGTCATTTCTTTGATAACTTTTGTTTGAGTTGTAAGTCATCACTACATGAAAAATATGTATTTTTCACAACCTTTGTTTAGTGTAGTCATAATCTCTAACACAACATCCTTAAAGATTGTAATATTTGAAGTAACAACTTCTGTTTTTAGTAGATGAATGTGTAACTACAACATTTGTTACGAGTTGTACATAAAATTATTTTGAAAAAAAAATTTGAGCTGAAACCGAATTGCCGAAATGACCATTTATTTAAATTATAATGAAACGAAACCTGCATTCATAAATCCAAATGACCATTTATTTAAAAATCAATATTCATTGTACAATTCATAACTCAATTCATCAATTAGCACTTAACTTCAAAAAAAAAAAATATCCAAGTCTACAAGTCCTAGCTAATAGGTTCTAATGTGTCTTAGATACAAGTGTAAAGCAAACCAGCAAATCCTGAATCTCCACAAGTTGTAGTCTGCTTTTTGCCCAGATTGGATAGATGCCAGTTGGAGGTTACTTGGTAATTAACACCTGTGGAATTGCCAAGAGATTAAAACAAGTTAATTTTTCACGAGAAACTTAAAGAGATGAGATTGATAATATGAACTTAACAAACAGCAGAGAGAAAAAAAATGAACCAGAATAACTGTTTGCTAGGTGATTCCATGTGTATCAACACTAACAATTACAGAAGTAAAATCATGCAAGAATAACTCACCCAAGCAGTTCTCATTGATGATTGCCAGGTCCTTGTGCAGCCTGAGAGTTTCCCTGTTGCTGTTGATGTATCTGAAGAACAAGGTTGGCAGAAAATTGCGACGTTGATTGATATCTTTGGTTCTTATCAGCATCACCATCCACCTAACCCGGACCAAGACTTGAGAGAGCTAATTGTAGTTGTTGCACCTAATAGTTAAACAAATTCAATTACTATCTAAAAATAAATTTTAGTTAGACACTGGAGTGAACGAAGTACCCCGAAGCTTACAACAAGAGTTCTAAAATACAAACCTGATCAAACCCTTCTTCTAGCAACTTGTTCAAACTTGAAATCTCCGTTACCATTCCACCACAAATTCCCACCAACAAATCACCTGACCACAAATAAGAATACCATCCAAATTTGCCATCAACTAATACAACCACATTACCATCTAATAATCAAGACTGAACCCCGAGCAACATCGAAACCAAACTCCACGCACAAAATCGGCAGCAGAATCCAATTTAAGGTTCAGCTTTTTGAGAAATAGTGTCCAAACCAAAATGAAGTCACAACACTAGCCCCAAAATGAAGTCACACAAACATAACCTACACAAGCTCCAGATATCAGATCTTATTACCTGTAAATTCATAGAGAGACAAACAAACAAAACCAATTAGTTCGCTTTAGCAGACACGCTATATCTTTCATTGCTCTGTCAGAGAGAGTTACAATGATTATATATTCGATAACAACATAATAGTGAGCTGCCTACATAAAGAATATGAGCCTTAAGTGCAACTAATACCTGAGATGAATCAATACTGTCTCGATGGTACCGGCATATTTTCCCAACAACTGAAACAGCATTGTCATACGCCATAATATTGTCCGTAGATAGCGCATTTAGATTCCTGATCACAACATTTAGCCTGGAAAGGGCCTCTGAAATGAAAATTATGAATACAAGTCAGTATGATTTTATTTATCTTTATACCAACAATTATTATTGTTCATATCAAGAACCCACAACCAATAGTTCATAATTTGCGCAGTAAAAGTAAGTTACCTCCTACTAGAGGTTTGAACGCCTCTCCACCAATCTCTCGCAAACACCAACTCCATATACAAAGACCACGAAAATAGTATTTCATATTATATGAGATCCATATATAAAGAAGAGATAGAAACCGCAACATGACTCGAGAAAGAAGGAACCTCGGCGAACATCCGAATTCTCATCATTGCAAGCCTCCAATAGAACGGAAGATAAGTATCATAATATCTCGTTTCATCATTGAACCTTATCATATGGTGCTCACTTGAGAGCATCTTCGTGACACTTTGCTACACAACATCATCAAAATGCGAGATAGCAACCCTTCTCTCTTTCAATCACCAAACACTCAAGCTCAAGCTTACAAGCCTAGCCTGCAATTATCGCAAGATCTCGGTAGCAACATCCGGCCCCTTGCAATCTCCATCAAGCTCACCGCAACGCACATGCGTTTCATTGCAACCAAACAACATCGGCTTTAGCCAAATTCATTCTTCAAAGACCGCCGTAACCTACACGTAAACCAACTTTTCAAGGCCATCAGCTGCTCAAACCACCTGCAACGTGGATTCAACTCAATCATTTCTTCCATGTAGCTGTGTGTATTTCATTTATCGCATCTTCTCAGATTCAGAACCTGACAACCACAAACCCATGTCAATTAATATCTCAAACCCTTATGTAAGGACTCAATTCAATCAAACCCATACATAAAATCTCATGTAATAAGAATTCAAATAAACCCCATCTCTTAATAAGAATTGACCTGTTGAATCAAGAACTAAACATGTTCAATCGAATCACAACACCAAAACTAAACCTATTACTCTATCGTTCAAATACTAAATCAAAACACCAATCAAACATCTATATTATGAAAAACCCAATTATAAAACCTAGGGATTCATTTTCATGAAAACCCCAAAAAAATGAAACAAAATCGAACCATTACAAAATCAATTTGCAACTCTACAACCAATTTAAAAACCAAGTGAGACTACATATTCGGATAAAGCAAATACGCAAGATATCTTGTTAGAAATGTGAATGAATTGTACTTACATTAACAAAACAATCATGGAAATGGAAACTAAGAAGCGATGCGACCATTCTGGATCGTTCATCACAAACTTCCTCTACCTTTGAATACATGATTCGTTCAACATTAGGCATTGATTTGGAGAGAAGAAGCACCACCATTATCGATCTTGAAACAAGCTTGGGTGAAAGAAAATGCAAAGAACACCCAAATCTCCTTCTCTCAATTCGAATCGGATGGAAGGTTTCAAAATGTTCCATTCAATTTCAAATCAATCCCTATATCTCGCTGCAAAACCTACTCGTTCACAGCCATGATACAATCGGTCCCATTTCAATTCAATCGACTATCTTCACCGCAAAGAAATTCATCTCCAATTCTCGATCTAACCGTCAATCCAACCCTAGTTCTGACATACAACAACACCATCATCTTCTCTGAGATCTTCACAATGAAACCCTAACCGCTTCTCGATCTAATTCATATACGTCAGTAGAAGAACCCAATTCTTGTTCATCGGAATTCATCAAACCCTTTTAATCATCACAGATCCAACCTCAAGCTTGCCATATCCTCGATCCAGATTCAATGGCAGCAGCCGCTGCTTGATCTTCTTAATGTTCTTTGATTTCCTGTCTCGGCAATAATAACAGCAACTAATGTTTTTAACTCTCAATTTCAAGTGAGCTCAAGAACACAAAACATTAATGGCAGAAACCTCTTATTCATCTTCTTCATCCAGATTTAGACAATATATACCCTGTCATCATTAGGGTTAAACGAACTTTACTTGATTTTGAAAACCTATTGAAAGAAAGGGGTAAAGGATTCTATCTCCATTGATATTGTTTTTGTATGTTGTCGATTTTCTACTAATTGATTTTTTTTTCTGGGTTTGCTGATTAGGGTCGAAGAGTGATGGGGGAAGAAAGGGAGAAACGGATAAGAATTGACCGAATGGTTGAGAAGGGATCGGTGATATAAACAAATGCTTCAAAAAAAAAAAAAAAATGAATCCGAGTGTAAATGATCGACGGACCACGTTTTGTTTAATCCACTCATACGGATTAAGAAGGATCTTGACGGTTGAGATTGTATTTGGGACGCTCATACGGATTGAGAAGCATGTGTGTTTCTTTTTGTGTTAATACGAACTCATGTTTTCGGTTTAATTATCAACCTTTGACATGAAAAAAAATCTAAAAAAAATCTTAATAAATTTAGGACATTATTATCGACATTCTGATATAAAAAAATCCAAAAAATGTATAAGAATGAATCGGGAAAATGAAAAATGAATTCGATAATTGGTGTGCTTCTTTGTGTTTTCGTGCTTTCTATTTGTGCTTCCGGTTTGAATTGCGACTAGTTGCATAGGTCATGAGGTAATTTTGACAAGTCATACAGGTCATGAAGTAGCTTTAGTTCACACTGGTAAACTCATGTTATAAAATTACTAGAGATGGACCACGAAATTCAGGATGGTTCTGACTTCAAACTTAGCTGGATACATCATCAAAATCGATAAATATGAAGCTCAGTGTCGATTTGAACTTCAAATATGGTATAACGGCATACAAACTCTAAACCAAGAAGCTCCGGGAGGGTTCTAACTTCAAACTTAGCTGGATACATCATTGAAATCCATAAATATGAAGCTTAATGCCGATTCGAACTTCAAATGTGGTATAACACCATACAAACTCTGAACCAAGAAGCTACAAGAGGGTTCTGACTTCAAACTTAGCATGATACATCATCGAAATCGATAAATATGAAGGTCAGTGTTGATTCGAACTTCAAATGTGGTATAACGACATACAAACTGTGAACCAAGAAGCTCCGGGAGAGTTCCGACTTCAAACTTAGCATGATACATCATCAAAATCGATAAATATGAGCTAAAATCGATAAATATGAAGCTCAGTGTCGATTCAAACTTCAAATGTGGTATAACACCATAGAAACTCTGAACCAAGAAGCTACAAGAGGGTTCTGACTTCAAACTTAGCATGATACATCATCGAAATCGATAAATATGAAGCTCAATGTTGATTCGAACTTCAAATGTGGTATAACGACATACAAACTGTGAACCAAGAAGCTCCGGGAGAGTTCCGACTTCAAACTTAGCATGATACATCATCGAAATCGATAAATATGAGCTAAAATCGATAAATATGAAGCTCAGTGTCGATTCAAACTTCAAATGTGGTATAACGACAAATAAAATATGAACCAAGAAGCTTCGGGAGGGTTCAGACTTCAAACTTCGGGAGTGGACTACTATAAGTAGGAAACTTCATAAGAACGATGAATACATCCATTTACAGGTAAGATTCCTTCGGAATATTCCCTGAAACCTTAAACAAACCTTATTCTGGCATATTGTATGCATACCATGGCTCCGAGATCGAAACCTGGCCGTGAGTGGACTACTATGAGTCGGAAACTTCGTAAGAACGATGAATCCATCCATTTACAGGTAAGATTCCTTTGGAATATTCCCCGAAACATTAAACAAACCATATTCTGGCATATTGTATACAAACCCTGGCTCGAGATCGAAACACAGCCGTGAGTGGACTACTATAAGTCGGAAACTTTGTAAGAACGATGAATCCATCCATTTACGGGCAAGATTCCTTTGGAATATTCCCCTAAACATTAAACAAACCCTATGCTGGCATATTGTATGCAAACCCTTGCTCCGAGATCGAAACCTGGCCGTGATTGGACTACTCTAAGTCATAAACTTCGTAAGAACGATGAATACATCCATTTACAGGTAAGATTCCTTCGAAATATTCCATGAAACCTTAAACAAACCTATTCTGGCATATTGTATGCAAACCCTGGCTCCGAGATCGAAACCTGGTCGTGATTAGACTACTCTAAGTCAGAAACTTCGTAAGAACGATGAATACATCCATTTACAGGTAAGATTCCTTCGAAATATTCCCTGAAACCTTAAACAACCATATTCTGGCATAATGTACGCATACCCTGGCTCCGAGATCGAAACCTGGCCGTGATTGGACTACTCTAAGTCATAAACTTCGTAAGAACGATGAATACATCCATTTACAGGTAAGATTCCTTCGAAATATTCCCTGAAACCTTAAACAAACCTATTCTGGCATATTGTATGCAAACCCTGGCTCCGAGATCGAAACCTGGCCGTGATTGGACTACTCTAAGTCCGAAACTTCTTAAGAACGATGAATACATCCATTTACAGGTAAGATTCCTTGAAATATTCCCCAAACCTTAAACAAACCATATTCGGCATAAGTACGCATACCACGGCTCCGAGTTCGAAACCTGGCCGTGATTGGACTACTCTAAGTCGAAACTTCGTAAGAACGATGAATACATCCATTTACGAGTAAGATTCCTTGAAATATTCCCAAACCTTAAACAACCATATTAAGGCATAAAGTACGCATACCCCGGCTCCGAGATCGAAACACAGCCGTGATTGGACTACTCTAAGTCATAAACTTCGTAAGAACAATGAATACATCCATTTACGGTGTAAGATTCCTTCAAATATTCCACGAAACCTTAAACAAACCATATTCGGCATATTGTACGCATATCCCGGCTCCGAGATCGAAACCTGGCCGTGATTGGACTACTCTAAGTCCGAAATTTCATAAGAACAAAGAATCCATCCATTTACCGGTAAGATTCCTTTGGAATATTCCATAAAACATTAAACCAACCCTATTCTGGCATATTGTATGCAAACCCTGGCTCCGAGATCGAAACCTGGCCGACAGTGGACTACTATAAGTCGGAAATTTCGTAAGAACGATGAATCCATCCATTTACAAGTAATATTATCAATACTTATTTATATAAAGGAGAATGTTGTGGCTGATGTGTCAATTCCATATTCATTCCCAAGAATTCTAAATTATTGTAGCGCCAAGTCAGCATACAGTCATACATTAAGAAACCACGTGGAGAATACGTTTTAAAAAAGATGCGTCTGTCATTTGTTACTTGCCAGTATGAATAGATATGTCTTTTGGTTTAAAGAAAGCGTCTCTCATTTGTTACTGAACACTATGAATAGATATGTCTTTCTGTTTAAGTTTGCTTTAACTTCTAAAGTCGCGACTCCTATATGATGACAAGATACGTCGGTTCATTTTGTTAACAGTTGTGCCTTTGAGAATTTTCATCAAAAGCTTTCTGTATTTATTCTAAAGTCGCGACTCTTTCACTCCAGAGCTGACATATAATAACACGGAGATCTCTTAAACAACCCAATACTCAACGTCTAATTTCTCCCCATCTTGATTGCCGCTTCACTATGAAATAGCATGCACTTCTCAGCATGCAATCTCATAACGTTGAATAGTAACTAGAATTAATTAAAGAAACTCTGATCCGAATTTAATCGCCAATAAACTGGACGATTTGTTATAGTAAAAGCCTTAGTGAGTGTAGATGCATACACAAATAGTTTTCTGGAGTTTAGGATTATAAGATTAAATAAATGAGGAGGCCATCGACATCATGGAGTCACGAACCGAAGTTTGAGGATTTGGATATGAAATCCCCAAATCGTGAAGAGTTCTGGGTTCCCAAATCAGGCATTGGAGTTGGAGGTGGGTCTTCCTATCATGATTTTAAAAAATAATGACCAAAGTATGGGTCTTTGTAACAACACAAGGCTCATCGTCACTAAATTGGCAGCATGGGTTATTATTGAAGCTAAAATGATTATTTACAGCGAACAACATTGGCAAGAAGGTATTAATTCGTAGAACGATATTGGAGACAACAGACACTAAGTGGCCATTCAAACTAAGAAGGAAACAATTCCCTATCAAGTTTTGTTTTACCATGACAATTAACGAACGTCAGGGTAAGACTTTAAAACATGTGGGTGTTTATTTTCCAAAGCATGTAATCTCTCATGGCCAGTTATACTTTGTTAAGAATTCATTATTAAGTTTGGTTCGTGAGGAGAAGACTGCCGTTAAGACCCACATGTTTTGGTATAAGTTAACATAATTTGGTGAGATGTCAGAGAGAAGAAATTTCAGTAAGTTTTGGTATAATAAAGGTTTGTGATGTAATTCACATGTACATGATCAAATTATGTGCACCAAATGATTCGGCAAGATACAATGTTTAAACAGTGGATGAATGCCGGTAGAAATGTATCAGTTGTTTTGAATAGGAACATTTGGATCCACTAAATATTTAGACTTTATGGAAGACATTATTATTAACTTGCCTTAAATAATCACAATAGATTTGGTACGACATTGAGAGTCCTGCGTGATGAATGATGATATTCTGCATCACAAGAAGTTTAAGAATCGTTGTGATCCAAATCTCTGTAAGTTAATTTATTTTCCTTTGATTTCAATTTTAATCTGCTTCCTATAGTTTCCTCCCAAATACAATGGCCTAATTTTTTTTTTTTTTTTTTTTTATTCTTACTGATGCTGGATGGTGATCGTGAAAATCACAAATATATTGCTAATTTCTTAATAAAATTGTTACGGTTTTTTTCCAGTATTCTTTGGCCAAGTTTGTGCTGAATGGATTCATATAGTAAAAAGTGTAAGGATGTGAAAATTATAAAAAAAATTTGTTGATGATGAAGTTTAAACGGTGTGAGTATACAACGATTGACCCCAAAAGGCAAAAGCAAAGGTCCTTTTGCTGAGATATGTAATGCAAGTTGTTTAATATTATTTGACACTCATTTTACCTTCCTTATTCCTCGGAGTTCAATGTTTAGTGCAGGTAATCATAATCAGTATGGTAAATGTTAGTTACAGGTTAGTACAAACTGAAATGCAGTACAGACCGAGAAAACAAACAGAAAAAACAGATAGGTTAGATGGTTGAATCCATTTTGATTAAATTGTTGTGTTTTTAATTCTTGCATATTTTTACCATCATGATATAGCCGATGAAATTAGGATTAAAGGAACACAGATGTTGCAAAATTATATCAATGAACTAGCCCGTCCATTTGGACGGGCTTACAGAACTTGTTTTGTAATATTCCACGAAATATTAAGCAAACCCTATTCTAGCATATTGTATGCAAACCCTGGCTCCGAGATTGAAACCTGGCCAGGAACGGACTAGTATAAGTCTGAGAGTTCATAAGAACGATGAATACAACCATTTACGGGTAAGATTCCATGGGAATATTCTCAGAAACCTTCAACACACACGAATTCATCAACTTCGAGAAAGAAACTCGGCTTCGAGATCGAAACTCGCCATGAGCGGACTAATATAAGTCTGAAAGTTCGCAAAGACGATGAATCCAACCATTTACGGGTAAGATTCCATGGAATATTCTCTGAAACCTTAAACACACACAAATTCGTCAACTTTGAGAAAGAAACTGGCTCCGGGATCGAAACGTGGCCATGAGCGGACTACTATAAGTCTGAAAGTTTGCAAAGACGATGAATCCAACCATTTACGGGTAAGATTGCATGGGAATATTCTCATAAACCTTAAACACATACAAATTCGTCAACTTCGAGAAAGAAACTTGCACCGGGATCAAAACTTGGCCATGAGCGGACTACTATAAGTCTGAAAGTTCGGAAAGACGATGAATCCATCCATTTACGGGTAAGATTCCATGGGAATATTCTTAGCGTGAATGAATAAAATTTAGCGAAGTGAGAAAAATTTAGCATAAGTGTTTATACCTCAACAACAACTCTTATAAAGGTTGTCAATATCGATGAAAAGAAAATTTAACGAAGTGAGAAAAATTTAGCGAAGTGAGAAGTTTTTTGCGAAGTGAATAAAATTTAGCGAATGGGAACTTTTTTTGCGAAGTGAGAAAAATTTAGCAGAAGTGTTTATACCTTTACGACGACTCTTAAGGGGTTTGTAGAAGGTCTATTTATCCTTTTTCTTCTTATCTTTTCCATCTCCCATCATAACCAT
Source organism: Papaver armeniacum (assembly GCA_023531295.1). Classification (NCBI taxonomy): domain Eukaryota; kingdom Viridiplantae; phylum Streptophyta; class Magnoliopsida; order Ranunculales; family Papaveraceae; genus Papaver; species Papaver armeniacum. Next base: position 202,563 of record JAJJWW010019303.1, on the reverse strand, counting down.
CCATTTACATCATAATCGTCCATTTATTTCTTTTCCTTAATTAACATGTTTTTTCCTTATCACTTTTTTATAAAAGTAAATGTAAAATATAAGGTACATGCATGTAAATGTGGAATGGTGGTTGAAATCCAAGTCTTAGACATAGGAGGTTCAGGTTCGATTCACCTTAGCCTCATATTTTTTTTCAAAGTCAATTTATCATTTTACAACTCTTGTAAAGGTTGTGAATGTTGATTAAAAGAAAAGGCACAAATCTACCAAGATTGTGAATCCTAAGCAGATGGTTGACATCTTGTGCTAACACCTAGTAAGCTTGGGTTCGATTCTCTACAAGAACATTTTTCAATTTTTTTTTCTTATCTTCAACGACTCTTATTAGTGTTGTGTTAAAATCATTCACTACCTTTAGGATATGAGTCGTAAATTCTAAAGGTAGTCACTTCTCTCTCGCAACCCTTTTCACACAACAAGTTGTGGTTCTCGATTCTCGTCACTACTCTTAGGAACTCGTTGGTCCTAAGAGTTGGACATATTTTACTTTGACAACGCTTTTGTTGGAAAAAGTTGTAAAACATACTACATTTTACAACTTTTAATTTACGAGTTGTCAATCTACAGTTGTAGATTACTAATTTTCCCGTAGTGTGCATAGCTGCATGATAGCCCAAATTGATGGATTGATGCTCTGCCTTGAACTAATAACCATGCATGCTCACTGAACTAGTGCTCACTGACCATTGTGAAATCCCTGCAACCCTTGGATCCATGCTCATTCCCCGTGATTTCTTTGAGTACATATGTGCCAACCGGAATTGTTGTTTTACCGAGATTGATTCTCGTGTGCATTCTCCGGACTTGGATTCTCACCTATGTTGCTTCCCTGTAGTGTGAATTGCTTGGTTGTCTGATAACCATAACATGTTGATTGTATGGTTGTGAATCTCTGAATCTGCCTGTCTATTCTCTAAGCTTCATTTGTAGCCTTGGCATGTGCACTTGTTGCTCATTTTGGTCATTGTAGAGTATGGCATGTATGTTAGGCTAAGGTCTGTTTTGTTTTGTGGCCAAATAGATTGCCTGGAATGATAGGATTTTGGGATGGCATTAGAGATGAAGATTCATCACATAGGAGCTTGCTTATGTGCATGCTTCACAATATGAACCACCCACAGACCATGATGTCACTAGTTTTAGGGATCATTATGAACCTTTTCTAGGTCATCGACCCTCAATATGCAAACCCCAATCATTTTGCACACATGTGTCATCAACCACCATGGGAGGTTGAACAATGCTATCCTCCAATGAACCCATGTATGCAGTCGATAATGGAGGATATCAAACTCATTGAGCAAAACAATGTTGTACTTGAATGGAAAGCTTTGCATGATCATCCATATAGCAACATGTCTGAATTTCCCTTTGCTAGTGAACCTTGTGCACAACCCTGCAATGAATATCCATATGAGGCATGCATACCCACTAGTGCAAACTCCCCTTCAGTGGAACAGCTTAACATGTTCTTAAGGATGAATCTTAGTCATTTACAAAATGTAGAAAGGGAGTATGCCCATAGTCAACCCACTAATGTTGAATATAAGCTTCACCTATAGGAAAATGAGTTGACTGAAAACACCGATGTTGTTAATAGGGATGAGTATGCATATTACTCAGATGAGGAATATGATATGTTAGAAGAACATGTGTACGCTGAAAATATGGTGGAATCTTTGGGTTCAGAGACATTAAACTTCTCTTCTGTGAACCCTATGAATGATACTTCTTCTAACATTCATACATGTGATGTTAACCCTGAGTGTGGGCCTGTGCAATTGTCCTGTGAAAGTGAGCATGCTATATCACCTGTTTCTTCTGATTATCTTATGCATGAGATTGAAATTTTGGATAATGATGATTATGACATGGAGATTGATGAATTGTTCTATGCAAGTAAACATGATTTACCTTATTCTGACCTTAGGAAAGTGTGTCATGGTGCAAATGATCTTATACATGAAAACAACTTAGATGTACCTAATCTCTCTCCTAAGGAACAGATTGAAACTCCTCCACCAAACCTAGGTGTAGTTTGTAACAAAATTGCAAAACCAACTTTTCTGAAAATTCCTAATCTAGGCCTAGAGCTTTGTGCTTCCCAAGTCCTCTTGGACTATTTTGCATCAAAGTATAACACCTTTAAGGAGCCACAGTTGGAATGTGTATGTCTGCCTGTTCTTAGCAAAACTCATTTTGAGTTAGACCTTGTGCATGATGTACCTTTAAATTTGCAAGATTTTGTGCTCACAAACACATCTGTTGACAAGTTTAGGTTTGGGGGTAACTTGTTCACATATGCAATCTTACTTGCACTCTCATGTTATATTTGTGTAAGGCTATTGATGTCTCTGCATATCTTCTTTTGGGTTGATCCTCAACTCTTTAGATTGTTGGTGTATGGTGAATTTTTCTTGTATATAATCCAGTAGGTCTTGTTAAATTTTCTATCTTGAATCGGTTGAGTCTTCTTTTTATTGTGCTAATCCAATAAGATCTCAGCTGAGAATGTTGGATTCTAGCCTTGACTAATGAAGCTCTAACCTTGCTTTCGCCGACATCCGGTAATCTCTTCCCTTTTCTCTTATCAAAGATAGTTCTCTTGGTATGTGATTTTTTTTGAATTCTTATTATCTGTTGACACATTGAGGACAATGTTTGATTTAGGTTTGGGGGTGCATTTGCATATAGAGTTTTTGCATATAGAGTTTTTAGTCTTTTATTTCAAAAAAAAAAAAAAAAAAAAAAAAAAAAAAATTCAAAACTCTTTGTAAATACTTGCATAAAAACCTCCAACTTTTAGAGATCTTAGAGTCACTAGCATGCTTCTAACTATGTAAACATAGAGAGTCTCGACCGAAATAACGAACTTGAAGTCTGGAGAACACAATCGGGTTTCTTAGTTGATTAGAGCGTTAAAGTTGGATTTAACCATACCGGAGGGCGAATTAGGTGTTGTATAGATATTCGGTAGTAGAATTGTGATCACCCATAGTGGAGACTACCCATTTTTACATCAAGCGAGGCACCAACCTTCATTTTGTGACTTTCTAAAAAATATGTTAGAGTGTGTGTCACCGTACGTCAATTCGGGTAGGAATGGTGAGCTACCCAACTTCGCACCACATTCAGCACTACTTTTGATCTCTTGAGTGCTAATTTTGTCAATCATGAGGGTGACGTTTAAAGATGAAAACTCCTTCTTGTAGTTCGATTTGCAGTTAGCATCACTCTCTCCCTCTCAACAACATCAACAGATTCATAGAAACACATCATCGTCAGCAAGCGGAGCATCATCAGAATATCTGAAGAAAAGTTGAAATAATCCAAGGTTTACATAAGAAAAAAAGATGAGAATTAGTGAAGTTTATGAAATCAAGACAATACAAATTGTGTAAAATTGAGTTTTATTGTTTATCTATTATTTTCATGTTTTAAATTTATGTTAAAAAAAAAAAAAAAAAATGTTTGTCAGGTTTTTGTGAAGTTCAGAAGTTCGTCATCAACAATTGAAGACCGAAGATTGAAGACGTTTCTATGAATGCTAAGAGAGATTGATATTAATTGCCGATCGGGTGAGAAGGTAAGTGAGTACTCCCATCCTTGCTAATGGTTGATTTCCTTTCTTAGAGATCATCAGAAAAAGATTCTTTTTGTCCACAACTCTGTGGAGTCTCCGTAAATTATTTCGGAAGGTTATCCTTCTCATCTTCAACGTGTGCGAAATTTCTCTCTTTATTCCTCGCTCGCACACATGATAGACTAAAAAAGCGGTCTTTTTGAGTGCAATTATCATAAAACCTTATTGGTGAGGCGCGAAGTCGAGGCTTGTGATCACTATCGAATCCGAATTCTTTCATATGGTATGGTTATTTCTCGCTCAACTCTTAAGGATGAGAATGCGTTCTTTGATAGTTCTAACTTCGTGTTACTAGCATGCAGAAACTCTATATCCTCATAGCTCATTGGATGCTTGAGACTCTTTTACACTCTGAAGTTGGAGAAGGTTTTGTGGGTACACCTCTGGTAAACCATCACGAGACTACAACTCGTCCACTAGGGACACCTAGGGGTTTAAAGGCTTAGTGCATACGCTAAATGCATTCGAGAGACCAGCGACAGTGGTATAGTTAGGATTTCTTAATTTCTGTTTCACTTGAGGACAAGTAAAATTCAGGTTTGGGGGTATTTGATGAGTGCCAAATATTGCATATTTCTACACCTTTTTATTGGCATTTAACTCATCTTTTGTGCTCGAAATCGAGATATTATCCCAAATTCTCGTATTTTCCTGTTTTCAAGAATAAATATTTGTACTAATTAATTTTGTGTTTTTAGGTAGTAAATAAAGCTCGGAGAAATGGAGGAGCCAAAAGAGCAGAAAATTGGAGACAAGCGTCTATGGAACAGAAAGCCAAAGCCCGCGCGCGCATCAGTTGTAACCCAACAAGAAGCAACCCAACTTACTAGACATGGGCTTGAGCTATCCAAGACCCGGCCCATAACCGGATCCAAGCCCGTTCCATCTGAGCCGTGAGATCTCGCCCATTTGCATCCTACGGTCGCATCAGCCCACGCATCGGATTTCCGCCGCATCCAACGCTCGCTCCTTCATGCACATCATTTCTCGCTGCACCTGCTCAACACCACAGACACCTATATCTTCACCCATCGACCAAACTCACCCTCACTTCTCTCTTCACCCCCGACACAAAACCCGAGCACCTTACCTTCTTCCCCCGACCAGCAGCCGACTTCGCCACCACCATCTCCTTCCCCTGACACCAGCCACCACAGCCGCACCAGTACAACCATCCTCACCGCCTCCTAATGTCTCTCCATCTCTTTCATAGCTTCTTACCCTAGGAGCTAAGTTGGAGATAGAAAGAATTAGGGTTAGGGTTTCACAAATTGGGGGAATCAAAGTAATGGAGTACCAGAGCCGCAATAACAGAGGGAAAAACAAATTCAGAGTTTTGTGTGAGTGGGTTTGCTTCTATTTTCGAATTGGAGTGTTAGAGAGAGTTAGGGTTTGCATGTATAAATAGAGGATGAGCAGTGTATGTAGTTTTTTCATGCCTGGATTAGCCAGTGCACAAACTTAGTGTAATTTGTGTTTAATTGTTTCATTTGATGTTCTAATTTAATTGTTAGGGTGTTGATGAAACCCCTAATTTTCATGTCAAGCATGTTTATCTTTAGTCTTATTCTTGTTGTGTTATAATGTGTTAGGAGTAGTAATTAATTGATGAGCTTATGAGCCTGTGATGAGTTGTACTGTAAGAAGACAACTCATACTAGAGGTAAGTTAGCAAAATTAGTTAATGAACATCTATTTTAGACCTTCAAGGGAAGGCACAAGAACATAGCTTAAGTTACCTTGCCTGAGCATGAAATTAGAAGGTGAATTCACTACCCCTAGTGTCTTGAAATTTGTATTTACCTCTTAGAATCACAGTCACAATCCCAGTTAGTCGTATCGACAACCAAAACAACCAACATTTGTGTTACACACCTCTAGAAATCAGTTAAGAAGCCTTGAGATCAACTTACACACACTCCATTTCCCTGTGGATCGACCTGTACTTGCCACGCCTCCAACAGGTGCTATGCACGAAACACATTTTCCCAGCCTACCAAAGGTACATGAGTATGATGAAACTAGTGTGTTACAAAATTGCAACAAGGTTTGAGTCTAATGAAGAGGAGTATGTTGAGAATGAAACCGGTATGACCAATATTATGGAAGACCCAATTGAGATTGCAAGTGATTATAATGATGATGTTTATGTCGAAACTTTAGTTAAGGCAGAAACGGACGAAAAATGGTTGCAAGGTTTGATAGAGGACCATGATATATATGAGGTGAATAATTCACTTGAGTTTTTTAAGGATGAAGAGGATTCCGTAATACAAGAGATTGTGCAAAGGTTTGTCTAACCCGTTGCCTATTGTTTCTTCTCCTTTACCTCTTATTGGTTTGAATGTATGTGCTTCGAGAATATTGTTGAATGACTTTGTTTCTCGATTTCCGCCATTAGAGATACTTGATTCTCATACTATGCAGGTTTTGGAACAAGAAATCGTGGTTGTCCCCGACTTCTATATTCTTTATACACTTCTAAGTATGGACAAGAATAAGTGTGGGGGAAACTTTTATCGGTTAATAGCTTCATTTCTGTTTTATATTACTAATATGTGTGTGAAGCTAGTGTTTGCAAAACAGGTTCTATGGAAGGATCCCCAATTTTTCCGATTGTTAGTATATGGGGAATGAATCTTGCAAGGATATAGTCAGGCTGACGACTTTAAACCAAGCGCTACATGGGAGGCAACCCATAGGTTTTGTATCTCTTATCTTTTAGTTTTTCTTGTCTTGTTTTTACTTTTTCTGATTTCTTATCGCATATTGTTATAAAATTTCCCACCTTGACTTTCTTTGGACGATTCAATTTACATTGAGGACAATGTAAAGTTTAAGTGTGGGGGAGTGGTTAAGCATTTGCGTTGTAAATTTTTCAAAATTTTCAACTTTTGTGTAAATAGTGAATAAGAAAACTCCAACTTGTAGTTAGTTTAGAGTCACATAGTATACATGTCGCTAAGATTACATCGAGAATCTCATAAGAGTGACTGAACTTAGAGATGACAGAGAACATGATCGGGTTTCTTAATTATATGAGAGTTAAAGTTGGATTTAACCATGCCAGTGGAAAACAAGGTGCAAACTGAATTCGGTATTAGAGTAGTGATCCCCTATAGTGGAGACTACCCATGTTACATAATGTGAGGCACCGACCTTCAATTCTTTGTACCTGTCTAAATATGTGCTTTTAGAGTGTGTGTCACCGTACGTAAACTCCGGGCAGAATGGTGAGCTGCCTAACCTCCCACCATAGAAGCACTATTTTGATCTCTTGAGTGCTATTTTTTATCAACCATGATGGTGACATCGAATTGCTAACTTACATACCACTTGTAATCTTGTTCGCAGTTAGCACCATCCACCTTATCTCTCTACACCAACATGGTCCATAGAAACACCATCATCATCAACAAGAGGAGCATCACAAATTTGAAGGAAAGTTGAAAACGTTCAAGGTTTACAAGCAATAATACAGAAATGATCAGATTTCAAATTCAAGTAAAGCAACAATACGAGGAGCAGAATTTTTACAAGTTGAAGACTTATATACAAAAGCGAAGATTATCAAGATGATAGTTCGAGAAGTTTATGATATCAAGACATACAAGTTATGAAGAATCATGCGGTAAAATACTTATACCATGGCCATTTGTACTTATTTTTATTTGTATGTTCAGTTTGTGTTTATTTCTCTTGTCTCAAAAAAAAAAAAAAAAAAAAAAAGACAAGAGAAAATTTCTTTAGGTTCATTACTAGTTTTATTATTTTGTTTTGTTTTTATTTTGTATTTGTTTTATTTTTCTTGTCTTATAATAAAAAAAAATGAAAAAAAAAAAAAAAAAAAAAAAAGAGACAAGAAAAATTCATTGTATCATATTTTGGGTTTGCATAGTTCATTTTTAGTTTTGTTCTTTCAATAAAGCCAATGGAAGGAAGAAATATCTATAAAGAAGTTCCAAGCAACAAGGAATTAGAGGAAAGAATCATATTGTCAAGATTCTACGAAGTTCAAGAGTCATCATCGACAGTTGAAGATCGAAGACGAAGATGAAGACACCGATTGAAGACCGAAGACGTTTCCATGGATACTGTGAGAGTGGTGCTAGCTGCACGCCGAACAGATACGAGGTAAGTAAGCATATTCCCACATTCATTAAGTGGTTGATTTCCTTTCTTAGAGATCGTCAAAAAATGGGTTTTCAAAAATGATAAAAGATGTGGGTTTTTAAAATACTTCGGAGGGTTTTTACCTTCCTACCATTCAACATGTCGCAGGATTCTCTCTTCATTCCTACCGGACACATGTGTGACTCATAAAAAGTTGTTTTTTATTGAGAGCAACTTCATAAAACCCTTTCTTGTGAGGCAGAGTCGAGACTTTTGATCACTCCGAACCCTAATTTCTTTCGAGAAGGGATGGTTATTTCTCTCTCAACTTTTAAGGATGAGAGTGTGTTCATTTATGTGTCTAACTTCTTATGACTAGTGTGCAGAATCTGTATGTCTCCTTAGCGCGTTGGATGCTATCATCACGGAGAACTAGTAAGTTGGAAAAATAGGTTTTGTGAGTATATCTCTAGTAAACCCTCACGAGACTATAACTCGTCCACTAGGGACACCTAGAGGTTTAAAGGCTTGTTATACGTGCTAAGTGTGATCGTAGCCTCGACGACACGGAGTTGTATGTATGAATTTATTTTTGTGTCGGTTGACAACCGGTCAACTCCTCGACCGGGAGAAATGTTAATCCTCACACAGATGCACCGCTGCAAAGGGGGTGCTTAGATTCGGGAAATCAATCTGTATGACTCCGGCCTAAACCAAGACAATGGCCGTTCCAGAGTCAATTCGGCCGCAAATAGGGAGATGGGTTGATCTGTAGGAGGGAAGCTGAGGATTGTGTGGGATCAGTGATGATCAAGGATTGTGGGTGTGTTGAAGGTTTTGCAATATTTCCGAACTCGGCTGAAGTTGAGTTATGTGAATAAGTTTGTATCGAGTTGTTGACGGATAATGATAATGCTGATGATGATATTGTCCTCGATTTAGACTTATTTATATTGCAAGAATGATGAACCACTGATCCCTGTAAGTGTGACGATTTCTTGAGTGAATGAGTGGGAAAGTGGGAGATCGTGGTAAAGTGGGAGTTCCATGTCTTGTGGATACTTGACTGATTGTGCACCCACTACTTTGGTAACTCCTTCAACCGTTGACACAACTTACATACATTTCTCGTCATGGATGAATCCACGTGCTGTAGGCCGCCATACCAAAACCCTAGTTGTTATCCCCCAATTTGACGTGATTGATGTCTCACGAATCGTGGAGTCTGTATGACATACGTGTATTTATTTTATCAGCAGTTGACTGATTAGGCAATGAGCCTAGGTTTTGCTGAATCGAGCATGTTTGATGTTGCTTGTCTGAGCAAATGTTGTAAATTCAACAAGTTGTTGAATATTGATAAGTTACTGAATATTTGATAATTGGGTCAATATTCTAGCAACTGAGCAAGTATTGCTCAATTCGACGAATTACTGAATATTCGAGAATTTGACGTGCAATTGAGCAAGTATTGCTCAATTCGACAAATTACTGATAAATTAATAATTTGACGTGCAATCGAGCAAGTATTGCTTTATTCGACAAATTACTGATAGGTTACTAAATATTTATAGCTGGATCAATATTTGAGCAAATGTTGCTCAATTCGACGAAATATTTATTGGTGACGTAACCCAAAAATATTAAAATATTGGTAGACTACCAAACATTATATGATTAATCCGTGGATCAATATATAAATTTATTTAGTGTTTGAACTTGCTCAGAATAATGATTTGTTGAGCGTTTGTTCGAAAACCCTAATTGTGATGGATTGCTCATTATTCGACGAATTGATGAAAATAGGTCATGAACCGAGGAGGGACCGATCACATGAGCCCATGGACGTCCATGTGATGCTCGATTGCTCGAGTGAGCGTACACCAGGGTCCTCAGTTGGAGAGTTGGTGAAAGAATGATGATTAAATGTTGGTTTCATCATTTATTGAATTACTGTTGGGTTCAACATTAGGCAAAAACCTAAGTATGAAAGATAGGGGACCGACCAAGAGAGCATGGGGCCGGCTCTTGGTGGTCACGGGACCAGCTGTTGTCCGTTTGAGCAATCTCCGGGTTGGTTGGAGAGAGTTTGGGCCCAATACAAGCAATTCAGCAAATTAGGTCAGAATTATGAAAACATGTGGGGCCAGCTTTGTGCAAGCCCTAGGAATAACCCTGGTCGGTCATTAAGGAATGTACATGTTGCCATGGTGTCAGTGTCTCCGTACTGAGAGTTTCAGTATTTTCTGATGTGCGTTCGAGCAACATTGTGAAGTTTCAGAAAAGTTTTACCTTGACTGAAATTCTTGATTTTGTTGAATGAGCATGTATGCTCAATTGATCAATATTTTATAAATATTAAAATAAGAATATTTTAACATTTAAAATTGTCGTGAGAGCTAGCCAGTCACGTGACCATATTGGCTCTTGAATTTTCATGATTTGAGCAAAATTTGAGAAATTATGAAGAAATCATGATTTTTGCTCAAACCAAGGAGTTTCATGAATTCGAGGAAAATAATAATTATAAAAGACTAGGGATTGAAGGGTGTGGGACCGGCCACGGCTAGGGCATGGCCGGCAGGCCATGTTGCCCGGTCCCCACTCCTTTCCCTATTTTATAATATTATTTTTTCATGAATCCGTGATGCTATGGAAATCCATGGGTTTTTGTTGAAACGGAGGAGTTTCATGAGTTTAGGAAATAATAATTATAAAAATCTAGGGATTGTGAGGTGTGGGACCGGCCATGGCTTGGACATGGCCGGCCGGCTATATTGCCCGGTCCCGCACACCTTTCCCTATTTTATAATATTATTTCATGAATCCATGAAGTTATGGAGAATCCATGAATTTTGTTGAAACCAAGGAGTTTCATGAAATTGGGGAATGATTATTATAATATGCTAAGGATTGTAAGGTGTGGGACCGACCACGTCTAGGGCATGGCCGGTCGGCCATGTTGCCCGGTCCCACGCACTTTTCCTTATTTTATAATATTATTTTTTTTTTCATGAATCCATGAAGTTATGGAGAGTCCATGAATTTTGCAAAAACAAGGAAAATTGCTAAAATCAAGGAGTTTTTCATAGTTCATGAAAATAACAAAATAGGGTAAAATAATGAAAGAAGCATGGGACCGGTCACGGCTAGGGCATGGCCGACCGGCCGGTGGGCCCGACCCCTGGGCGCTCCTTATTAATATTTTATTAATATTTGTTGTTTTCTCTTGTTTTGCATAGGATTCCTCATCTATTCATGTTTTTGGATGCTCGTTTGTGTATCCGGGTGCTCAGTCGTGCATCATTATCGAGTACACTTGCGCCATTTTTCGTGGGGTTTACTCAGGGATGGTCTAGATGCCCGGTTGTTGAGTATTTATTGCTAATCCATGAAATTCAGTGTAACATAATTAATGAAACGAGACAATAAAATAAGTAGTTATTTATTATCAATTCATAGGATCGGTTGCGGATTCGACCATAAACTCGGAATAATAAAATAGGCATTACCATTCCATGGGATCGTGAAGTCGACCATAGAATTGGAGTAATAAAATTACCTATTACCATTTCATGAGATTAGCAGTGAATTCGATCATGAAATCGGAGTAACGAGATAAATTGTTGTTGCCATTCCATGAGATCAAGTCGTAGATTCGATCATGGAATCGGAGCAACTATTATTGCCATTCCATGGGATCAGGCTGTGGATTCGACCATGGAATAGGAGCAATTTTTATTGCCATTCCATGGGATCAGGCCGTGGATTCGACCATGGAATAGGAGCAATAATAGATTATTCTGGGAATTCAGTGGTGAATGTCACGGCAGAATTAATCTATGTGCATAGTCAGGAGACGGCTAATCCTGAGGGTGCTCTCGGACACTACGGAGAACACCTGAGTCTATACACGTCGCTCTACATAGTCAAGATCAGTGAGTATCACTATCCTGAAGGCATTGTTTCTCTCAATCTGACGGAGAACCGCCCAATCGTTCTTCTATGCAGAGGTGGGTCACTCTCCTGTAGTCAAGGAATATTGTATCACCGACGTCCTGAAGGCGTTAAGCCCTCTCAACAAACAATTATGTAGGAGGACCGCCCAATTCTATTATTCTACATAGAGGTCACAATGAAATGTCAGGGATCGAACGCTCAGCTAGTGGAGGCTTTTCGAAAGACATATTCATCATGGCTTCGTAAAATATGAATCGTCACATGCCTGAAGCCGTATCAGAAACCTGCAGTATCATGATTTTACGGATTTGACCTTTGTTGAAAATCCACCATCAACACTATGGCAGAAATACAGAGAAGAGTCACGACTGGTTCAACTCCTAATGGCATTAAGAGATGATTTTGAGACTGTAAGAGCTTCAATCCTTCATCGATCACCTCTCCCAACTGTAGAAGCTGCGTTATCTGAACTTATTACTGAAAAAACTCGAAAAAGGATCAAGCCTGAGATACCTGCTGTGTTTGCAGTTCCTTCACGTGCAAGTTTTAATAATACTTTCAACTCTCGGAGAAACTACCGTGACATGTCACAAGTTCTGTGTTACAACTGCAAGAAACCTGGTCACTTGGACAAGAACTGCACTTTACCATCAACACAGAGTGTGTCACAAGCATCAGCCTCTTAAGCTCCAACCCATCAAGGATCAAACTCTCAAATTCAATACAACTATTGTAAAGAAGCTGGTCATACAGTAGGAAACTGTACATCTCCATCTTCAAGAAACATGAGAGAAATAAGAAGGCTAAATGGTACTGCATACACACCTGTACCATCCATTCTTGCAGCACCTGCATTTGAAAAAAGCCATGAATTATCAGCATCTATATCAAATAATCTTGTTGATATTCAAGAGATGCTCAAACAAGCCCGTGCAATTGGTAATAATAACTCTACATCACTCTCTGCTTTCTCAGTTCCCACAGGTACCTTTTCAAATGGTTGGTTTCTTGACTCACGTGCTTCTAATCATATGACATTCAATTCTAATATATTTGAAAATAAGCATCCTATTGTTACACCTAAAATCCAAACTGCAGATGGATCTGAAATAGTTGCTACTCATATTGGTCAGGTTAAAGTCACAGACAAAATACATATATCTGATGTGTTACTTGTTCCAAAGATCAAGATGAATCTTATATCGATTGGTCAACTATGTAAACAGGGTCTTAGCATTTATTTCTTCTCCTTTGGTTGTGTAATACGGGATCCCAGGACAGAGAAGCTTGTTGTGATAGGCCGTAGAGTTGGTAGACTATATCTTCTTGAAACACTCATTGTTCCTCAACAGTCAAAGAATGAACTTACTGCTGCAGCTGCAAACTCCTTTCCTTCTACTGTGTATCCATTTATGTCTTGGAACTCTAAGCTAGGCCATGTCTCTTTTTCTCGTCTTACATATATGATCAATAAAGGATTATTAGGAAAAACTCAGGTTGATAAAGAACCTTATTGCATTTCATGTAAGTTGGGTAAACAATCCACACTCCCTTTTAATAATAGTATTACTCATTCGGTTGAACCCTTTGATCTTATTCATTCAGATGTGTGGGGAAAGTCTCTCATTGCCTCTTAGGGAGGGGCTTTATATTATGTTATCTTCATTGATGATTTTTCGCGTTTCACATGGTTATACCTTTTCAGTTCTAGGTCAGAATTTTTGAAAATATACACAGATTTCTCTAGAATGATCAAAATTCAATTTAGAAAATCCATCAAAACTCTTCGTGTTGATCAAGGGGGTGAATACATATCAACCCCTTTCAAAGATTTTATTAAAACATAAGGTATACTTCTTCAGTTATCTTGTACTGAAACTCTATAGCAAAATGGTATAGCAGAAAGAAAACATCGTCACATCATAGAAATAGCTAGAACCCAACTTCTTTCAGCATTTGTTCCCTCTAATTTTTGGGGTGAGTCAGTTCTTACTGCAGTCTACACAATAAATCGCATTCCATCTATAGTCATAGGAGGAATATCACCATATGAACGTCTCTATGGTAAGAAACCTAATTATTTTGAGCTTCGTTTCTTTGGTTCAACATGTTTTGTTCTTCTCACAGAACGAGAACGTAACAAACTCAGCAAAAAAATGCTATCTGTGTGTTTTTAGGTTATGGTATTGAACAAAAAGGTTATCATTGTTACGATCCAAAGAGTCGACGATTACGTATTTCTCGCCATGTTACATTTTGGGAAAATATACCTTTTTGGTCTCTTCCTAGCAGTAAGTCATCTACTCTAGAACAAAATACATATCTAGATCCTTTTGAGGATGTGTCTCTACCTAGTTCTCAGCCAACAACTGTAGGATCAGAATATCGCAACACCAAGGCCCTTGCGAAATCCATAAACGACACACTGCGAAGATATCGCAGATGGGTAATACAAGTGACGCAACGGATGACGACAGCCTGAACACGAGAAAGATGTGAAGACCTGGCGAGATTTAAGAGTGTTACGAGATTTAACATTTGAATACTTGCGAGAGTGTCGCAAGTCAGATCCGAAAATAAAGGACAGCTTAGCTGTCATCCACTATGTAATGTCCTATATAAAGAGCCGAACAGGCTTAAGAAAGGAGAGAGATATTTTTAGAGTGAAGAGAAAGTTTAGAGGAGAGAGAAAGTCTAGAGTAGCAATTATATTCTTGATTTCATTTCCTTCTTGTAAAAATCTCTAACTCAATTAATAAAAAGATTGATTGTTGATCTTAAATATGTGTTAAATATTACGAATTCTTGTGAGGTGTGTATTGTAGGATTTCCTACAATTACATATGGCGCTAGAAACAGGGACTGATTGAAGATTAAGGATTAGAGATTGTTATTAAGATTGTTCAAATCAAGAAGACGATGAAACAAACAGATAAATCAGCTAAAGTAGAGAAAATTAAAATCAAGGAACGTAATAGAAAGTTGGAATATAGCTTGATTACAAAAACAATAATTAATGAATTCCATGAAAATATCAGAGGGAGAATACATAAACGAGATTTTGAAGGAAAGAAAATCGTGACAACGGAGAAAACGTCACCCTTGAAAGATTGGGAAAAACAGAAGATTACATTCACAGCAGCAGAGATACCAAGAGAAAATTTAAACCACACATCTCCTTTGGTAATCAGGTAACCACACAGAAAGAAAAGGAAAATTCAGCAAAAACTATGGAAGAATGGGCGAAATGTAACTCTAGTTGATACGGGAGTTCGCGAATATAATATTTTACCATGCATACAGAGGAATGGGATACAAAGATGAAGAGATGTATCCTTCAACTTATCATATTCATGGCTTTGGCAAATCTATAACAAAACCAAAAGGAGAAATAGAGGTGCGAATTTTGCTGGGGGAAATTGAAACACAAGTGGCACTATGCGTAGTGGATATGGAATCACCATACAACATGTTGTTGGGAAGGCCATGGATACATGCGATTAAAGTCGTAGCATCAACATTACATCAATGCATCAAATTTCCTATGCCAAGTGGGATTGGTGAAATTAGAGGGGAAGCTGATAAAGCGAGATTATGTTATCAAATTGAAGTAAAACAATATGAAGGACGTGCAAAGAAGCGAAAAAATCGCAGAAAAATGGCGAAGGAAGCAAAGAAAGAAGAGGAATTTAGAGCTTATATGATAAGAGCAGAGGAAGGAAAATGGATACCCAGCGAAATTTCGGGAGAAGGAACTGAGCCAGCGAAAGAGATAAAAGAACCTACACCTATGGGAGAACCTAAGGCCAGTTACACTGCGGAGGAACCAACAAAGGAAGTGAATGTTGGAACTGAAGGACAACCCAAAATGCTAAAAATTGGGACAAAGATAGAGGCATATGAAGAAGAAAGAACTATCGGTCTGTTGCAAGAATTTAAAGATATTTTCGCGTGGAACATGGATGAGGTGCCTGGAATAGACCCGTCTGTGGTATGTCGTAGGTTGGAAATTGACAAAAATGTAAGGCCATTCAAACAAAGAATCAGAAAAATCGCAACAACATATCATCCTCAAATAGAAGAAGAGTTGCAGAAGATGCTTGATGCAGGAATTATAAGACAAGCAAAATATCCGGAGTGGATAGCAAATATGGTCGTAGTTCCAAAGAAGAAAAAGGGGATAAGAATTTGTATAGATTTTACTGACCTAAATAAAGCCTGTCCGAAGGATAGTTTTCCGTTGCCAGATATTCCACAAATGGTCGAATCAGCAGCAGGAAATGATAGAATATCTTCTCTAGACGGATATAAAGGATACAATCAAATCCTCTCGTTGAAGAAGATCGTGAGCATAACGCTTTTTTTCGCTCCAAGAGGGTTATATTTTTATACAAAAATGCCATTTGGTTTTCGAAATGCTGGAGCAACATACCAAAGGATGGTAGAAAAGGTGTTTGCGAAATGGATACACAAAACATTGGAAGTGTATGTAGATGATATGTTAATAAAAAGTAAAGAAGCAACAAATCATGTCCAAGATCTGAGGGAAATTTTTGAGCAAATGAGATATTTTAACATCAAAGTAAATCCAGAAAAATGTATCTTTGGGGTTGCATCGGGAAAATTTTTAGGTTACATCGTATCAAAAGAAGGAATACAAGTTGATCCAGAGAAAGTGCAAGCAGTTCGCGACATGCCAACACCAGCGACGGTAAAAGATGTACAGAAGTTAAATGGACTCTTAGCTTCGCTGGGAAGGTTCATTTCGCGATCATCAGACAAATGTAAACATTTTTTCAATATACTCAAAAAGGGGGCGAAGTTTAAATGGACAGATGATTGCGAGAAAGCTTTTCAAGGAATAAAAGAACATCTGACGAATATATCTATTTCGCAAAAGGAAGAACCAGAAGAAGAATTATTAATCTATCTTGCGACAACTTCGCATGCGTTAAGTGCTGTGTTATTGCGAGTAGACGCAGGAGTTGAAAAACCAATCTATTACATCAAAGAAACCTTCAATGTCACCGAGAAAATTATTCCAAGATTGAAAAACTAATTTTGGCATTAGTTTATGCAAAGATTTAAACTTCGAATATATTTTCGTGCACATAAAATAAGGGTACCGACAAAATTACCAATCGAGTCGGAATGAAAAATTCAAAAAGATCAGCAGAGTTGAGAGATGGAATGC
The DNA here is from genome assembly GCA_023531295.1 of Papaver armeniacum. NCBI lineage: Eukaryota > Viridiplantae > Streptophyta > Magnoliopsida > Ranunculales > Papaveraceae > Papaver > Papaver armeniacum. The sequence goes on along the minus strand of JAJJWW010019303.1, from coordinate 185,602 downwards.
ACAAATAGGACATTTCAAAATCAAATATGAAATATTATCTTCACCCAAATCGCAAGTTGTTGCAGACTTCTTAGCAGAATTTCCTTTAGAAGATGATGAAGTTGTTGAAGAAATGATGGATATAGAAGAAGAACATGGAAATCCAAGAGATCTTTTAACAGAGCCAAATAGATGGGAAACATTGGTGGATGGATCATCAAATGGGTAAGGTAATGGAGTTGGAATTGTTTTGATTTCGCCAGAGGGCAATAAAATGGCTTTTTCCTTCAGATTGGAGTTTGCATCCACCAATAATGAGACAGAATATGAGGCTGTGATACATGCCCTGAAGTTCGCAATAGAAATGAAGTTGGAAAATGTGAGAATCACCAGTGATTCGCAATTAGTCATTTGTCAAATAAAAGGAGAATACACTACAAATGAATCATCCATGAAGAAATACAAAAAACTTGTGGAGGAATTGTCAGCGAGAATCCCAAAAATTAAATGGAGACACATATCAAGAAAAGATAATATACTCGCAGATGCTTTTGCTTTTATCTCAAGTATGATGACAGACCCAGCTGCGATATGCATAAAGATACAGACACTTTTATCACCATCAATCAATAAATAAGAAGAAGAAGAGGTAGATGTAATTATAATAGAAGGTGGAGAACAAACACCTAATATCGAAGATTGGAGAGTAGAACTTCAGGCATACCTTATGAGAGGAGAAACACCAAGGAACAGATTGGAGGCGCACAAATTAAAAAGCCATGCGAAAATTATGAACTAAGGGATGGAATATTGTACCGGAGATCCTTTAACGGACCTTCACTCAGATGCTTAACACGAAAAGAAGGAGAAGAAGTGTTAAAGATGTTGCATAGTGGGGATGCTGGCAATCACAGCGGCGGAAGATCTTTGGAATACAAAGCGAAGATGCAAGGTTATTATTGGCCATATATGCATGAAGATGCGAAGCAAATATCAAGGCGTTGCGAAGATTGCCAAAGGCCCGGAAAGAAAATACATGCACCTGGAGCACCATTAACGTCTTCAACAAGTGTATGGCCTTTTGGAAAATGGGGTTTAGATATTGTGGGGCCATTTTTACCGAGAACTAGGCAAAGAAGATATCTGATTGTCGTTACAGATTATTTTACAAAATGGGCAGAAGTAAAGGCAGTACAACACATACGCGACAAAGATATTTTTACATTCATATTTGAGAATATCATATGCGATTTTGAATCCCCGCACGGTTTGGTGTCGACAATGGGAAACAGTTTGAGGGACGGAATATAGAACTGTTAATTAATGCATTTAAGATAAAATGTGGGAAGTCAACTCCTTTATACCCTCAAAGCCAACTGACAACAGGCGAAGCAACAAAAAAACAATCGCAGATATATTGAAGAAGAAATTAGAAGGGCATAATAGAGCATGGTGTGAACAGGTGCATAATGCAGTATGGGCTTACAATACAACCAGGCGAGAAGCTACGGAAATGTCACCTTTCTGTTTAACATATGGAGTTGAGGTTGTGCTACCAACAGAAGTTATTATTCCAACAACAAAGAGAGAAGCTTGGGAGAAAAATATTAGTGCGGGTAATATTTTAACCAAACTAGATGAATTAGAAGAAAAAAGAGAAAGAGCTTTACAGCATATGGAGAATTACCAGCGAAGGTTAGCCCGAGAATATAATAAATGTGTTAAGACACGCGAATTTCAACCAGGTGATTTGTGATGCGTGTCGTAGGTGCAATCAAATTAATTCAATATTTTCACTCAATTAAAAATAATATAATGGAAGTCAAGTTCGTTCCCACGAGGAGCAAGAGATCTTAGTTGTAAAAGTTGTCACGAAAGGGGGTGTAAAAGCAAAAGAAAGTAAACAAAGCAATTAAAATCGAAAGTTGAAAACAATAAGAGAGACAAGACCAAGGAATCCTTCTTCGTTACGAAACAATGAATCAAGTTATGTTCTATTCTACTTGTTATTAGTCACAAATTATCACCAACCGTAGGTAAAGCAGCTAGATCAGTGCTAAACCCCTAAATCCCTTGTATCACCGGATACGGAAGTTCTCGACTACCGGATTCTATTTACCAAACCACCTAGTAGTAGATCACTCTAGATGTAATTTAAAATAAACGCATTAAGATTTATGAACTTATTAGGTCAATATTAGTAGTTAGACTCTTAGATCAAGGTCTACTTGCTAACGTTGTTTTCACACACAATTGCTCCACGGAATCCCTCCGCAAGGTCTCGTGTTTGCTACTTATGTAAAGAGTCAAGAAACGATTACTTATCCCCTAACTTTCACTAGCTTTAGATCAAATTAACAAATCAATTTAGCGTGCACTCCAAACAATCTATCAATCAATCATGAATGTCTTTAAGATCATTCCTATTAGTAAAAACAAACGATAATCATGTGAAAAACTTCAAGATAGAATTGAAAACAAAAACTCAAAACATAAATTAAGAACTAGGAATTCATCCTCAATCAATAAGAAATTTAGCTACTCATGTTTTTGAAATTCACAAATAATAATAATAATTAAAAGAAGAATTTTCAAGTTCACACAAATAGTTAAAAGAAGAATTTTCAAAAGCTATCAAAAACACAAGTGTTGTGTGTGTAGAGAGGTGTGTAGAAGTTGTAGAAAACTTCTCTTTTATAGGCTTCAATATTCTCCAAATCTTCCAAGGAATAGAATCCTTTTTCTTTTGCAATTCAATTTCCAAATCCAAGCTTTTCTCAACTCTTCCACCTTCTCTTTCCAAATTTGAGTCCAATTCTCCATCCAATTCCAAGCCCAAGTCTTCACACCCATGAGAGAAGTCCATAGAAAATTCTGGAATTTTTAGCTCACGGAAAATCGGGATTGTGGCGGAATCCGGCCGGAATAGTCGCCGACGCCACCTCAAAAAGTTCACCGTCGTCGGAGAATATTCCGTCAAGATTCTCGTTATAGTTAATCGTTGACTAACGATCGTTAATCGTTGACCGGGTCAAGGTCTAAGTCACCGAGTCGAACCGAGTCGGTTTTACGAGTCTACCGACCGTCCTAGCTGTGCCACTTTGCACAAAGCCAAACTTGTTGCAAGACAATCATTGTGCATGACCACCATAATGGCTATACCTTCAGAACATTTTGAAATCGAGTCTCGAGAGCACCTCGTAGCTTCATAACAATTTCTGCGATCTCATCACCAAAGCCTTTCTCTCCATCTCGTAACCATCATCTCATTCTCGTCTCATTCCAGTCCATCACCACAACTCTCTCAAGTTCGAACCCATCCTAGCCAATTCTCTCCTAATATATACTCTACTGTAGCTGCACTTGCATCCACCAAAGACAAATCTTCATCATGTCTTGCCGCCATAAACCATTTAATCCACTAGCCCATGTTTACTCGGCTTCAAACCAACTTCCAAAGCAGAGTTGATCATCTCCTGCCATACCCAGCTTCATATTCTCAGATCATTCCCCGGCAAGACATTCATGTCACCAAAGACAAGTCACTTGGCCTGCAGCTCATGACAACACTCTCACCTGACCTTTCCCAAAGATCACAGCCTTCAATCTCTACTCGGAGGCAAGACCACCTCGCAAATTACAAGCCTAGCCAGCTCACATGTTGAGACAAAGACCGCCAACATCAACACCCCCGGCCATACCAAGACCATCACAAAGACTCCAAATCCGCACCTTGCACAATCGTAGACACCGCAAACCTGTATAAGTTAACCGCTTTCAACTCCTTGCTTAGCCGACTGCGGCAACAACAATACATAACAGCCTCAACACTTTGTCACAGACATTCATTCTATCTTCAACCACCACCAGAAACTGCATTTCACTGCTCAATTCTGGCTCAATATGCCACCAATTACCCCCTGAGTTCAAGCTTTCACAACTTCACTCCATCTCAGTCGAACCAGTGTGCACAATCCATTTCAGCATCAACTCTCAGCTCCATTTCCTGTAAAACTCACATCTGCAACCAAAGGTGCGATCCACCATCAAACCTAAATCACCATTCCATCCACCACCGATGCCAGCAACTCCAGCTGCATCATAATCAATTCAGCCTCGATTCTGACCAACACTAACTACCATTTCTCGGTGCAAGCCTCTCTATGCCACCAGCCTCATTGAGTCGCAATCTGCAATAACCATCATCACAGAGCCCCAACAAGACCCATTATACTTCAACTCAGCTGCAATGCCATCTCAGTTTAGCCACAATGTACAATAGCTTCGCAACTTCACTAAGACCAAAGACTTCCATCCGAACTATACCACCAATTCTGTCTCCTTTGCATTCTTGGGCACAAATAGAACTATTAGAATCCTTCCATTCTTTCACCATGAGAGCCTTCGCAATTTGTTGCTCAACCCCTTGTTAAATTCAAACCCTAACTCTCACAATTTCTGCCTCTTCTCTTCTCGATTCTTAACAAAGAAGAAGAAACATCGTTTCTCCATTAATTGATTAAGTCCAAACCCATGAATTATAAGTACCAATTTCAAACCAACAACCCTTTTCTATCTCGAATCGTTTCTTCGTTATCAACACACTTTCTCGATCTTAATTTCAGCAATGCTCTCAATTTCTTCTCTTGATCTTCTCTCGGACGGAATACAAAGAATAAATAGATCCCTATCTTCCTTAATTTCAACTCATCTCTGTTCTTCACTCCTCTCGATTTTACTCGGCAGCGATTCTTTCGTTTTTTCTTCTCAATTTTCGGGTGAGAATGAGTAAATAGAAATGATTGAAGAGAAAGAAAACCCTTTCTCGATTTAGGGTGAAGGTGAAGTAGGTTTGGATCCGTTTCTGGCCATGGATCCTGCACGGTGTGGGTCTATGGGTTTAGGGTGTGGGTGGATTCGGACACCCACCATAAGTACACCCCAATTGTGCTATTCTCACTCCCTTCTTTTGGATAAGGGACACCTCTTTGACCTCCCTTAACCTTGGCTTGGATTTTTTGCTTAATTAATCCCTTGAAAGACGTAAGATCAAGAATATTTATTGATTGAATTCATGAAGTGTTTACACAGGAAAATAGAATTACACTTAGAAGTTAAAACACTCTTAAACTTTCTCTCTCCTAATGACTTACTCCACAATTCCAAAAAGATCTCTCTCTCTTACACTCATTTAGCCCTTTATATAGGTAATACATAGTGGATGACAAATGCTAAGCTCCCCTTTATTTTTCGGGAATGTCTCGCGAAGTGTCGCGAGATGCACAAACATTCACTCTCGCATACTTGCCCTAACCTCGCTGAGTCTCACATCTTCTTTATGTTTTGCTGTCGTTATTCATTGCGTTGTTTATTTTAGCTCCCTGCGACTCCTCGCGACTCGCGTTCATTAATCCCGCGAGCCTTGTGCGTTGCGATATTATGATCCTACATCTTGCCTCTTTTTCCTTGAATATTGCTTGAAGAGCGATTTGAAGGAAAAATTCATTATTGTCATATTCCTTGGTTTCAATTGGTGAAGGAACGAGCAAAAGAATACTTTCGTAGGATCATAATATCGCAACGTACAAGGCTTCGCGAGGAGTCGCAGGAGCTAAAATAAACAACGCAATGAATAACGCACAGCAAAACATAAAGAAGATGTGAGACTTTAAGAAGGTCGCGAGAGTGAATGTTTGTGCATCTCGCGACACTTCTGGCGAGACATTCCCAAAATAAAGGGGAGCTTAGTTGTCATCCACTATGTATTACCCTATATAAAGGGCTAAATGAGTCCTGTAGAGGGAGAGATCTTTTGGAATTGTGGAGTAAGTCATTAGGAGAGAGAAAGTTTAAGAGTGTTTTAACTTCTAAGTGTAATTCTATTTTCTGTGTAAACACTTCATGAATTCAATCAATAAATATTCTTGATCTACGTCTTTCAAGGGATTAATTAAGCAAAATCGAGTAAGGGGTGTAGTGTGGGAAATCCCGCTACCACATATGCGCTAGAAACAGGAGACTGCAGAGATTGACGTAGAAATTGGAAGGAATTTGGATTAACGAAAAAAAGATTTGGAGAAGATACTCCATTGGAAAAGAAAAATGGCTAGAAGAAGAAATGTACAAGGGCAACCAACGATTGTAAGAAGAAGTGGAGACTTGGGCGGGAGAAAGGAGGAATGAAACAGGAGAATCGTCAAGGATGAATATGAGAACGATGGAGAAGATCAAAACCAACCACCGATCTCCCGAAAGAGCAAACGCGCTATGGATTATGATAGAGTAAGTGTACATACTTGGAGATCCGATTCAAGACGAGAGAGAAGAGGAGCAGCACTTGGTGAACAATGGACAAGGAGAGCAAGGAATGAATGGAGAAAACGAAGAAATCACAAAGATTGGAAAGATTAAGACAAACAATACACGAAGAGAGACGGCTAGAGGCGGAGAACGAGCAAACTTGACAAGACAATCATGAATTGAGGATGGAAAATATGAGGTTGCAAAATAGGAGATCTAGAAGTAGCGTGAGATCAAGTTCAAGATCGAATAGGGAAGAAAGAAGGAGAGTTTTACCAATGAGAAAGTACCGAGGAAAGAAACACAAAATCCGAATATAGAGCATGGCGAGAGAAAGAGGAGAAATGGAAGATCGTTATATTCCTCAGCCTGAAAATCTTCAAAATGAGCAATAGGGAAAATCAAGGAAACATGCAACTCAAACCGAATGACCCAAATTGGAAGGAGAATAATCTTGCAGGAGAGAAGAATCGAGAAGAAACCGAGAGATCGAGGATGACATTGAGAGACACTACATTGAACAAGCGCGGCTAGCTCGCGAGAGAAAGGCTAAGAGAAGAAATGGAAAATCAAGAGATGGAGGAGGCAATCCGCAAGAATAACCATGATAACCGAGAAAGAAGGAGGGAACAAAATCGTATCAATAGTAAATATTAATGAAGAATATGAGAGGGCGCAGAATGAGAGCCGTTATAATGGCGTGCGAATTGAAGAAAGAAACGGAGAAGAGCGTCAGTAACGAGCAAGAAGGTCAAACAAAACACGAGCGAAGAAGGAGAAAGCGAGCTAAAAGACAAGTAGAATCAAGTTCGAGGCAAATGAACAAATCTTAAGAGAACTGGCGAAATGAGAGGATTGTTGAACAAGAGAAGGGGAAGGAGGAAGGAAACAATTGGACGAAGCCATCGCGCAGAGGTAAGAATCCCTTCACGCTAGTACGGAGGGAGAATACTCCCTAAGTGCAATCTCCCCGCATTAACAAACATCTTCGACGAACAACCTCATGTGATGACAAAGATATCAAGGCCTATATGAGTGTATGTTGCGGTGGGAGAATCATGATGCCATACATGCAAGTATTTATCAAGCCTAATTGGAGAAAAACTAAAATGGTTTGAGGGTCTACCAAGGAACACAATCATCATTCAATCATTTACAAGCCACATTCCCCGGGAGCATACATAAGTAACAACTCTTCACGACCTGTATTGAAGATGTATTCGGGTTGAAACAAAGGGTTGGTGAGAGCTTAAGGCGGTTGACAATAAGATGGAGAACCATGTGTAAGCGAAATGGCGGATTTGGTTGAGGAAAGATATCTCATCCTCTCATTTGTGAATGCTCTCTTCGCGACTAACTTGTTATACATTCAAATTTTTAGAGTCAAAAAATACAATCACGATGGCGTAATCTCCATTTCAACTTCTTGATCTGTTCTTCCTCTTGTTCAATTGGGAATTCTTCTTTTCAAGGCTGTTGCCTTCTCTCAAGGTCCGAGGCAACTACAAAGGAAGTTCTTCCAACCTATAAAAGAAGATAGAAAAATCATTAAAACATATATATACTTAAACAATTTAAAGTTAGCTCCTCTCGATTTTACTCAGAAGAAATCGGCCATAGGAGAATTGGCTCTGGTTGAGCCTTATTTCGAAAAGATTCTTATCATCAATTCTTCTCAATTTTTATCTTTAAGGTGAGAATGAGTAAATAGAAATGATTGAAGAGAAAGAAAACCCTTTCTCGATTTAGGGTGAAGGTGAAGTAGGTTTGGATCCTTTCGGGAATGACCATGGATCCTTGGTTATCCTTTTTTCTTGAGCGGGTGTGGGTCTATGGGTTTAGGGTGTGGGTGGATTCGGACACCCACCATAAGTACACCCCAATTGTGCTATTCTCACTCCCTTCTTTTGGATAAGGGACACCTCTTTGACCTCCCCTTAACCTTGGCTGGGCTCCATATAGTATTCCCTCCTTGGTGAAATGACAATTTTACCCTTTTTCAAGCTAAAATATGGTGATTTCTTCTTCATTATTTTTCATAACCTTTTCCTCCGTGTGACTCCATATAAAGAGGAGATCAGAGAGAGAAGGGGGAGGACACTTTTAGGAGGAGAGAGATATTTTTAGAGAGATTTATTTTCTTTATCATCTTCTTCCCCAAATAATTAGATCTAGAGCTAGCTACAAAACTCAAAACAAGCTTAAAATACATAATTTACAAGAAAAAATAGCAAAGAAAGCATAAACTACTATATAGTAAATACGGTGTATTCTACACCTATCAAATTCCCCACACTTAGACTTTGCTAGTCCTCGAGCAAATCAAACTAAAAACTCACAACTTCAAAGCGTTCAAGCGTCACAAGCATCCAAAGAGTTATGAGGACATAGAGTTTCTGCATGCTAGTAATAAGAAGTTAGAAATACTAAAGAACATATTCTCGTTCTTAAATGTTGAGTGAGAAATAACCACACCATAATGAGAGAATGCGTGTTTGAGAAACGATCAATAAGCATTTCGCCTCGACTTCGCCTCACCAAATAGGATTTTATGATAATTGCACTCAAAAAGACGGCTTTTTTATGGTTCTCACATGTGTGCAGGTAGGAATGAAGAGAGAAATCCCGCAACACGTTGAATGGTGGGAAGGACAACTTCCAAATATTTTTAAAACCCACATCTTTTAACATTTTGAAAAACCATTTTTCCTCGACGATCTCTAAGAAAGGAAATCAACCATTTATTATCGAGGATGAGATTACTTACTCACCTTCACATCCGATCGCCAATTATGATAACACCACTCTCACGGATCCAATAGAAACGTCTTCCGCTCCTCGTCTTTAACTTCTTGGTCTTCGTTTCAACTATTGATGATAAACCCTTGAATTTCATAAATCCTTAACAATTCTTAACTCTTTTTACCTTAAATATCCTTGTCGCTTGAAACTTCCTTATATATTTTCCTTCCCCACGGCTCATTCAATAAAAATAAGAACAAATATTTCTCTTGTGTTTTTCTCTTTTTTTTTTTTTTTTTTTTTTTTTTTTTTTTTTTTTTTTTTTCAATTTTTTTTTTTTTATAAACACAAGAGAAATTAAATACAAAATAAACCATGGCCGTGGAAGAAGTATTTTACCACTTGATTTTTCACAACTTGTATCGTCTTGAAATCATAAACTTCAAAAATTCTCACCTTTTAATTTTCTTTGCTTTTATGAATAAGTCTTCATACTTGAATATAAAATTACCTCATTGTATTGTAAGTCTTCAACATATATGTGAAATCCGCTCATTTGTATGTTGCTTTACTTGAATTTGAAATTTGCTCTTTTTCTCGTTCCGTTGCTTGTAAACCTTAAACTTTTCCAACTTTCCTTGTAGATTTTGATGTCGCTCCTTGTTGATGATGAATGTGTTTCTATGGATCCGTTGTTGTCGCGAGAGAGAATGGTGCTAACTGCAAATCGAACTACAAGAAGGAAGCTTTCATCCATGGACGTCACCCTCATGATTGACAAAATTAGCACTCAAGAGATCAAGAGTAGTGCTTCTATTGGTGGGAGGTTGGGTAGCTCACCATTCTACCCGGAATTAACGTATGGTGACACACACTCAAAAGAAGCTCTTTAGTAGATGGAAAATTTCTGGTCGGTGCCTCACATGATATGAATACGGGTAGTCTCCACTAATGATTGATCAACAACTCTAATAATGCACTTCTCCCTGCACCAAATTCGCATCACCGGCATGATTAAATCCATTATTTAACACTCTAACAAGCAAGAAATCCGAATGTAATTCTCTAACATTTCCAAGTTCAATTATGTCGGTCAAAATCTCTATGTAAACATACCTAGAAGTATGCTAGTGACTCTAAAATCTTTAAAAGTTGGAGGTTTTAAGTAAAAACTTTTTTTTTTTTTCAAAATTTTTTATTTTTTTTGTAATTTTTTTTAATAAACATGCTTAACCACTCCCCCACACTTAAACCTTACATTGTCCTCAATGTAATTGAATCCTCCTAGTAAAGTCAAGGTGGGAAATTTTAACATGATAAGGAACAAGAAAAAGAAATAACAAAAAGCAAAAAGAAAAAGAAATACAAAACCTATGGGTTGCCTCCCATTAAGCGCTTGTTTTAAAGTCGACGGCCCGACTTAGCTTTTGCAAGATTCATTAGCCCGGATCAATCTCTTTCACGGAAAACATGATGTCACATCACTAGGGTATCGCTTTGTCTCAAAGATATTGAAGTGGATGAGTGTACCATCAAACTCCATAGTCAAGGTGCCATTTTGGACATCAATCTTTGTCCCGGGTGCTTAAGAATGGTCTACCCAAAAGCAAAGGTGTAGACTTGGAAGAATTCTCATCATTCATGTCTAAGACATAGAAATCGGCCGGAAAATACAAGCTCATTAACCTGCACCAAAACATTCTCAACAATCCCTTTCGGGTAAACATTAGATCGGTTAGCAAGTTCAAGAACTACCCCGGTCTCTTTAAGAGGACCGAGATTCAAAGAATCATAAATCGAGGAAGGCATAACATTAACCGATGCTCCCAAATCTAGCAAAGCTCGAGTAAACCTTGTTTTACCAATTGTGCAAGGTATATTGAAACTACCGGGGTCCTTTAATTTTGGTGGGAGTTTCTTGAGAATAAACGCCGAAGCATTCTCCCCACACTCATGACTTCATTCCCTTTCAACCTTTTCTTCTTCATGCACAACTCCTTTAAGAACTTTGCACAACGAGGAATTTGACGAATAGCTTCTATGAGTGGAATATTGACTTGTACTTTCTTAAAGATCTCCCAAATATCCATGTATTCCAAGTCTCTCTTTGATTTAGCAAATCGGCTAGGGAACGGGGGTGGAGTTGTGAAAGTAGGAACCGTCTCCTCGGGTTGGTTGGTTGGAGATGTTTTCTCCTTTGGTGCGCGTTTTCAATTTCCTCTTTCTCATCATACACCTTATCTTGTTGATTTGGTTGCTCCACTTGTTTCCCACTCCTCAAGGTAATCGCATTAACGCTCTCTCTTGGATTAACAAATGGTTGTGAAGGAAGTTTTGTGGACGCTTGCGCTTGCAATAAGTTCACATCGGTTGCTAATTGCCCCACTTGAATTTGTAACTCCTTGATTGCCGAATCGGTCTTTTGTTGGTATTGTTGAACCATAGTGGTGAGACCTTGCACACCTTGTATCAACGCATTGAGCTTGTCATCATTCAAAGAATCACGCTCCTTGACTTGTTGTGGTTGAAATTGTTGTTGAGGTTGGAAACGTGATTGTTGGAAACCACCTTGTTGCTCATACGGATTGGAAACCGCCGCTTGCTTATTTGCATAACTAAAGTTGGGATGATCCTTCCAACCGGGATTGTAGGTATTGGAGTATGGATCGTACCTTGGCCTTTGATTTGGATATAAAGCATTCACTTGTTCGGTCTCACCATCCGAATAATTACCGCGCCATCCTTTGCATCATTATCTCCATGTTACTCATCCTTTGATCAAGATGTGATGAATCACTTACTTCATGCACTCGCCTAACCATGGGTTCATCTCTTGTGTAGAATTGTTGCGAGTTCGCAGCCATACTTTCAATCAACTCGGTAGCTTGGGCCACCGTCTTGTTCATTAATGCACCACCACCCGCGGCGTCAAGAAGAGACCTATCACTTGGGTGGAGAGCTTCATAGAAGTATTGGAGTATCATAACATCACTAAATTGATGGTGTGGACAGCTTGCCACCAACCTCTTATATCGCTCCCAACATTCATATAATGATTCTCCCACTTGTTGTTTCAATCTCAAATCTCCTTGCGAATTTGAGTAGCTTTGGATGCGGGAAAATATCTCTCGAGGAAAAGTTTCTTCATCCCATTCCATGTTGTGATACTTCCTAAGGCAAATAATATAACCATTCCTTAGCATTACCCGCCAAAGAAAACGGAAAGCTTTCAACATTGCTCCATCCGCATTAGTCTCCGGTGGAAGCATAGCCATAACTATGGCATAGAAGTCCATAAGATGTTTGTTTGGGTCCTCATTCACCATGCCATGGAACTTTGGTAACTCTCAAATCAACCCCGCTTGATCTCGAAGGTTGAATTAGTTTGGATACACCATTGTTGTGTATCAAGCTTGTGAGAAGCTAGGTCCTTTAGTGTACGATCAGCCATTGTTTCTTCCTCTTTGTCCGAATCACTTGATGAAGAAGGAGGAAGTGGAGTGTTAATCGCTCGAATGAAATCCTTTAGTTGAGTGCCGGATCGAAGACGTATTGGACTCGGTCTACCCCCTTTAAGCATTCACCAAAGGTATACACTGAAACAAGATTCTCAAAAACTAAGTTAGATACGGTAAAGAATCTAACAAAGCAAGAATAAAGCAAAAATAAAAATAAAAACAACTAAAAATCGCCCGTTGCTCCCGGAATGCGGCGCCAAAATTTGATGCGTGTCGTAGGTGCAATCAAATTAATTCAATATTTCCACTCAATTAAAAATAATATAATGGAAGTCAAGTTCGTTCCCACGAGGAGCAAGAGATCTTAGTTGTAAAAGTTGTCACGAAAGGGGGGTGTAAAAAGCAAAAGAAAATAAACAAAGCAGTTAAAATCGAAAGTTGAAAACAATAAGAGAGACAAGACCAAGGAATCCTTCTTCGTTACGAAACAATAAATCAAGTTATGTTCTATTCTACTTGTTATTAGTCACAAATTATCACCAACCGTAGGTAAAGCAAACAGATCGAGTGCTAAACCCCTAAATCCCTTGTATCACCGGATACGGAACTTCTCGACTACCGGATTCTATTTACCAAACCACCTAGTAGTAGATCACTCTAGATGTAATTTAAAATAAACGCATTAAGATTTATGAACTTATTAGGTCAATATTAGTAGTTAGACTCTTAGATCAAGGTCTACTTGCTAACGTTGTTTTCACACACAATTGCTCCACGGAATCCCTCCGCAAGGTCTCGTGTTTGCTACTTATGTAAAGAGTCAAGAAACGATTACTTATCCCCTAACTTTCACTAGCTTTAGATCAAATTAACAAATCAATTTAGCGTGCACTCCAAACAATCTATCAATCAATCATGAATGTCTTTAAGATCATTCCTATTAGTAAAAACAAACGATAATCATGTGAAAAACTTCAAGATAGAATTGAAAACAAAAACTCAAAACATAAATTAAGAACTAGGAATTCATCCTCAATCAATAAGAAATTTAGCTACTCATGTTTTTGAAATTCACAAATAATAATAATAATTAAAAGAAGAATTTTCAAGTTCACACAAATAGTTAAAAAGAAGAATTTTCAAAAGCTATCAAAAACACAAGTGTTGTGTGTGTAGAGAGGTGTGTAGAAGTTGTAGAAAACTTCTCTATTTATAGGCTTCAATATTCTCCAAATCTTCCAAGGAATAGAATCCTTTTTCTTTTGCAATTCAATTTCCAAATCCAAGCTTTTCTCAACTCTTCCACCTTCTCTTTCCAAATTTGAGTCCAATTCTCCATCCAATTCCAAGCCCAAGTCTTCACACCCATGAGAGAAGTCCATAGAAAATTCTCGAATTTTTAGCTCGTCGGAAAACTCGGGATTGTGGCGAATCCGGCCGAATAGTCATGCCGCCGCCACCTGAAAAAGTTCACCGTCGTCGGAGAATATTCCGTCAAGATTCTGTTATAGTTAACTGTTGACTAACGGTCGTTAATTGTTGACCGGGTCAAGGTCTAAGTCACTGAGTCGAACCGAGTCGGTTTCTAGAGCCTACCGACCGGTCCTAGCCGTGCCACTTTGCACAAAGCAAACTTGTTGCAAAAGACAATCATTGTGCATGACCAGCCATAATGGCTATACCTTCCGTAACATTTTGAAATCGGTCTCGAGCACCCGTAGCTTCATAACAATTTCTCGCGATCTCATCACCAAGTGCCTTGCTCTCCATCTCGTAACCATCATCTCATTCTCGAGTCTCATTCTAGTCATCACCACAACTCTCTGAAGTTCGAACCCATCCTAGCCAATTCTCTGCAATATATACTCTACCAGAGCTGCACTTGCATCCACCAAAGACAAATCTTCATCATGTCTTGCTGCCATAAACCATTCAATCCACTAGCCCATGTTTACTCGACCTTCAAACCAACTTCCAACAGAGTTGATCATCTCGCCATACCCATCTTCATATTCTCAGATCATTCCCCTGGCAAGACATTCATGTCACCAAAGACAAGTCACTTGGCCTGCAGCTCATGACAACACTCTCACCCGACTCCGCTCAAAGATCACAGCTTCAATCTCTACTCGCAGGCAAGACCACCCGCAAATTACAAGCCTAGCCAGCTCACCGTTGAAACAAAGACCGCCAACATCAACACCCGGCCATACCAAGACCATCACAAAGACTCCCGATCCCGCACCTTGCACAATCGCACCCGCAAACCTCGTATAAGTTAACTGCTTTCAACTCCTTGCTTAGCCGATCATGCAACAATGACAATACATAATGACCTCAACACTTTGTCACGTACATTCATTCTATCTTCAACCACCACCAAACCGCATTTCACCGCTCACTTCGCTCAATATGCCACCAATTACCCCCGAGTTCAAGCTTTCACAACTTCACTCCATCTCGCCGAACCAAGTGTGCACAATCCATTTCAAAGATCAACTCTCACTCCATTTCCCGTAAAACTCACATCTGCAACCAAAGGCAATCCACCATCAAACCTAAATCACCATTCCATCCACCACCGATGCCGGAACTCCACTGCATCATAATCAATTCGCCTCGATTGACCAACACTAACTCGCCATTTCTCGAAGCAAGCCTCTATGCCACCAGCCTCATTGAGCAAGCAATCGCAATAACCATCATCACAGAGCCCCAACAAGACCCATTATACTTCAACTCAGCTGCAATGCCATCTCGCTTTAGCCACAATGTACAATAGCTTCGCAACTTCACTAAGACCAAGACTTCCATCCGAACTATACCACCAATTCTGTCTCCTTTGCATTCTTGGGCACAGCTAGAACTATTAGAATCCTTCCATTCTTTCACCATGAGAGCCTTCTGCAATTTCTTGCTCAACCCCTTGTTAAATTCAAACCCTAACTCTCACAATTTCTGCCTCTTCTCTTCTCGATTCTTAACAGCAGCAGCAACATCGTTTATCCATTAATTGATTAAGTCCAAACCCATGAATTATAAGTACCAATTTCAAACCAACAACCCTTTTCTATCTCGAGAATCGTTTCTTCGTTATCAACAGCACTTTCTCGATCTTAATTTCAAGAAATTGCTCTCAATTTCTTCTCTTGATCTTCTCTCGACGGAATACAAAGAACAGTAGATCCCTATCTTCCTTAATTTCAACTTCTTGATCTGTTCTTGACTCCTCTCGATTTTACTCAAGAAGAAATTTTTTTTCTTCTCAATTTTCGGTGAGAATGAGTAAATAGAAATGATTGAAGAGAAAGAAAACCCTTTCTCGATTTAGGGTGAAGGTGAAGTAGGTTTGGATCCTTCGGCCATGGATCCGGTACGGGTGTGGGTCTATGGGTTTAGGGTGTGGGTGGATTCGGACACCCACCATAAGTACACCCCAATTGTGCTATTCTCACTCCCTTCTTTTGGATAAGGGACACCTCTTTGACCTCCCCTTAACCTTGGCTGGGCTCCATATAGTATTCCCTCCTTGGTGAAATGACAATTTTACCCTTTTTGCTAAAATATGGTGATTTCTTCTCCTTTTCCTCCGTGTGACTCCATAGTAGCTACAAAACTCAAAACAAGCGTAAAATACATAATTTACAAGAAAAAATAGCAAAGAAAGCATAAACTACTATATAGTAAATACGGTGTATTCTACACCTATCAATTTGGTACTGAGAGAAACACCAATATATCAGCGAGAAAGTGGTGGCAAGCTTGCGAAAAAATGGGATGGACCTTATATCATTAAGGATATAGTTGGAACAGGGGCATATAGATTGATGGATCCTGAGGGTAAAGATGTTGGCCACAGACTCGATAGACCATGGAACAGGTTATACTTGAAGAGATATTACCCGTAAAAGATTGTGGAGAAAGATTAGACTGCGAAATGATGTATGATCGAAGCAAAAAGAATTTATATGAAAATCTTGTGAAAGAATTACTGCGAGATTGTAAAAAATAAAGAAAGAACATGCGAAAATTTTGCACAGATAATGACAAGAGATAATCAAAGATCAATGACATATCAGAAAGGGGCGAACCTGCTATGAAGTACACCCTAGTTCGCGAAATCAAAATTTCGCAAGAGGAAAATGTAAGACCTAAAGTATGTCATAAAAGGGGGTACCTGTTGACATGGCTCAGGGAAAAGGTTACACCGCCCCTGGAACCTGAGTCATGGAGATTTGGGATCAATAAAGCCCATCCAGGAGAGGTACCTTGGATTTTCAATCTAAGCTTATGACTTAGATTGGACGACCGGGGGTCTCTTCTAAGGAGTCAACATTCGATCAAGGCACCGAGGTACACGGTTGAGTCAAGAGTGCCTTGGGCATTTGAAGTGTCTCGACCATTCTTGACAAGTCTTGGCTTATGCTGCACTTGGCCCGAAGAAAACTCCAATTAGGGTGCAGTCTCGTAACCATAAGCCATATAGGCAAAAGGGATAAGAGGCTGCGAAAACAACCGGTTGTTGTTAAGACCGGATGGGAGGAGCTAGCCTTGTATGGCAGAAGCACGCCTCCTTAAAGGGGCAACCAGGGGGAAGATAAGGGCGGCACCCTCCATTAGGGAGCTGACAGTGTCAAAAAAGACGCAAATGTCATGAGGCTTTATTTTCGCAAGAAAATTCAGGCTTGTCATATTTGTGCGACAATCCTGAAGAGGCAATAATACAAAAGAGAAAGATAAGACGAGATCAATGGGTCAATACATGAAAGTGTAAAGACGTCCTGCGATTTCGTCGCAAGACGGCAATGTCATGGGGCTTTATGTTCGCAAGAATTTTTAGGCCTGTCATATTGTCGCAACAAAAATATCCTGTAGAGGCAACAATACTAGAGAAATGATAAGACAAGATCAATGGGTCATTACATGAAAGTGTAAAGACGTCCTGTGATTTTGTCGCAATGACAAGAGGTGGCATAATAAGACCTTTAACTAGGAAGGAAAAATAAGACCACATAATTCAACAAAAGATTCATAAAAGCTAACTATTATTTATGCAGGTCACCCATCGCAAGAAAGATAATGAGAGGCAGTATGGGAATTATTAAACAATGGACATTATCTTTCTCGCAAATAAACACAATAATAAAAGAGTAAAAGCATCTCAAAGATGACTGAAATGCACTGTATGCAAGAAGTTGTACAGATGAAGTAGTCCAAAGAAATAAAATTACAAAAGAAGTTCAAGCCTCACCATCGACTTTTTCTCTAGAAGGAGATAATGGACGTCCTTCACTAATTTTATCACTCTCAACAACTTTCTCGATTTCGATGGCTTTTCCAGCTTCGCCAGTTCTTTCTTCATTTTGATTTATTCCAACTTCTTCTTCATCTGGATTATTATCGACACTTTCATCATTTGGAGGAACCTCCTCTTCATTTGCGAAATCTTCGCCACTTTCATAATGATAATTGCTGTCAGGAGAACCAGGAACTTCATCATCATCTACTTCCAAAGGTTCGACAGATACAGGGGAAAGAGATTTGGATAATAAAATATCATTCACAAGAACTTCAGCCCTGAGATGAACTTGGCGAAGAAGTGCCTTCTGGTGATTCCTACTTTCGATATCTTTGGAGTAAGAGAGATAATCAAATCTTCTTTCGCCCGATCGCGAGAACGAGCAAGAGCAGCGGCAAGTAATGCATTCTCTTTGCGAATCTTGGCATAGTTAGATTCCAAAGTAGAAAGGGAGGAGCGAAGATTTTTCTCAGATTCTGCAAAAACAAAGAATAAAGAAAATTATTCAGGCGAAGGGTTCGTAAGGAAGGCATAATAAAAAGACTTAACAAAGAAAAAATGGTTTAGGCAGTCAAATTTTATGACTACCTTCCTTTTGCGAGATAAGATATTGAGTTAAAGCCAAGCAACTATTCTCCAAGTGGTCCATGGCATTGTCAAACTTATCACCAACCAAGCCTTTCAGTCGAGATCGCAAACTTTTTTCATTAGAAATAAGTAAGGTGTTTTGCTTTGCAAGAGAAGTGTAAGATTCTTCTAGCTTGGAGTATTGATCTTTGAGTTGACTTGCTTTTATGCTTAAAGTTATTCTACCTTGAATAAGTTTATCTCTCTCAGCAGAAGATTATTCTGTTACTTCTTTGAGTTTATTTCTCAATGAGCAGAGGGATCGTTCTTGATCATTACATACTTTTTGGCAAATGTTAAGTTCTTGCGAAGAGATCGCCACCTTATTTAATAGAACTCGCTTCTCCTGAGATAGGGTTTGATTCTCATTTGATAAAGTTTCCAACTCCAGATTAGCTTTAGTAAAAAAGTAAGAGAGGCGAGATAATTCACTACTTAATAAGTTTTGCTTCTGGACTAATTGAGCATTCTCCTTGGTAAGATTATCTATTTGATCAATGAGTACGTATGAAGATTATCTAATTGGTTATATTGATCCATCCAAGCATCTCTATCCATTCGGGCTTCTTCGGCGACGGATTCAAACTGATATATCTTCATTTTTCGTTTTTGGTTTAGAGCTTAAAGGGAGAACAAAAGTTTTTTTTTTTAAAATAAAAATAAAAATACCTTTTAGTTCCTCATTCTTCTTGCGAAGATTATCACGATCCAGCAAAACATTCTGAAGTTTTTGATTCTCAAGATGAAGAGTGTCACATTTCAAGGTCATAGCTTGGAGATTATTTTTCCGATCTTCAACTTCCTTTTCTAAGGATGTTTGCGAAACCATTCTGTCAGAACCAAAATATTTACTTAAAATCTCGCAAACACCAAATCTGATAGGATCATTGGAAGCTTTCTTGGCATCATCCAGAAGGTCTGATAAAACCTTGAAAGCAATATCCATCCCTTCCAAATTTTGTTTAGTAAAAGGGAGAGATTCGGATGAAGAAGCGATGATGACAGAAGGTGGGAGAGTTGAATCATCTTTCGCCATAGATATGTCATCGGAAGATGTGATTTGATGAAGGTTAATGACTGGGGTTGAGGCAATGTTAAGAGAAGAGGCATTGACAGTAGAAGAAGAGAAGGGTTCATTCGCAACAGGGTTATTGTGAGGAATTTCATTTATAGAAAGATTAGTTACAGGGGAGGAATCTGCAGCGACATTTACGCAAATGAGAAGAGGAGATTCCGCTTGCGAAGATGTCGCAGGAGGTGTTGAAAGCTTAAACAGAGGAAATGGAACAGATGTTTCAACATTTTTAGGATGGTGAGGTCTTTTGGGGGGCCTCTCGACATTTGCATCACCCTGCGAATCACAAGTCATATAAGAAACAAAGGCAACACTATTGTTATTAAAAGAATAAGTGTTTCTTAATACCGTGCTATTCGCAGGCTTTCTTTTGTTCACAACGAGTTTTTGCTGCGAATTCTTGGGAACATTAGGGTTTTGGATCATGAACTTGGTGATAGAAGTGTTTTTTTCTGAAATGAAAAAGATGGGAATTATTCAAAGATGAGCAATATCAAATAAAACAATTTCAAGAAAAGAGATCAATCTTAAGAGGATCGGTTTTAAAGAAAATCAACAAACCTTGATGGCTCCATAAGAACAAAGTTAGAAAGATGGAGAGGATTTATGGAAAGATGAACAGTAGAAAAAAGTTGCAGATTTACAAAAAGAGAATTTACAGAGAATGTAGAGATGAAGAAGACGAAGTAAAAGAAAGAAGACATTCTTATGATGGATCTCTTCTTAAATAGAAAAAAGATGATGACCGGTTAGCATTTAATGTACCGATGAATAGGGGAATATTTAACACGTGTAAATGGGTATGCTTAATTCATGGAAACCTGTCGGCAGAAAATTTAGGAAAGAAATGAACAGCTGCGGCATTTTGAAAGTATTAGTTCTCATGACATTCTCTCATTCGCAGAGAAGACATGAGAAGAGGCAAGATGTAGGATCAGAATATCGCAACACCAAGGCCCTTGCGAAATCCATAAACGACACACTGCGAAGATATCGCAGATGGGTAATATAAGTGACGCAACGGATGACGACAGCCTAAACACGAGAAAGATGTGAAAACCTGGCGAGATTTAAGAGTGTTGCGAGATTTAACATTTGAATACTTGCGAGAGTGTCGCAAGTCAGATCCGAAAATAAAGGACAGCTTAGCTGTCATCCACTATGTAATGTCCTATATAAAGAGCCGAACAGGCTTGAGAAAGGAGATAGATCTTTTTAGAGTGAAGAGAAAGTTTAGAGGAGAGAGAAAGTCTAGAGTAGCAATTATATTATTGATTTCATTTTCTTCTTGTAAAAATCTCTAACTCAATTAATAAAAAGATTGATTGTTGATCTTAAATATGTGTTAAATATTACGAATTCTTGTGAGGTGTGTATTGTAGGATTTCCTGCAATTACAACAACTATTCCATCCACCACCACAGAAGTCACTCCTTTTAAAAGTTTCGAAACTCTGCATGACCACTCTATGGACAATCCTGACATTGCTTCTCCAGAAAGGGATTTTGTGCCTGAAAATGATGCTTTACCTCCACGTACTCGTCGACCACCAGCCAGGTTTGCAGATTATCATTGTTCTTTATCATCCATTATATCTATACATGAACCAAAATCTTACAGGGAGGCATCTTTAAGTCCAGTCTGGCAAACCTCTATGGGAGAAAAGTTGACTGCGCACCAGGGAGCTAATACAAGGGATATGGTTGATTTACCACCAGGGAAATCTGTTATTGGAAGTAAATGGATGTACAAGATCAAAACTAATTCAGAAGGCAAGGTAGCTCGATACAAATCTCACTTGGTTGCTCAAGGATTTACTCAGGAATATGGTATAGATTACGAAGAAACAGTTGCTCCTGTTGTTCGTATGACTACAGTTCGTACTCTCCTTGTTGTTGCTGCTGCACATAACTGGTATCTTCATCAAATGGATGTCAAGAACGCTTTTCTTCATGGAGATCTTCAAGAAGAAGTGTATATGAGACCGCCACCTGGAATGCCTCACTCTCCAAATCAAGTTTGTAAGCTCCGTAAAGCTTTGTATGGACTTAAACAAGCACCACGTGCTTGGTTTGAGAAGTTTTCCAATGCCATTCTTCAGTACGGATTCACTCAACGTGCATATAATTCAGCTATGTTTACCCGATCAACCAAGAAGGGTATGGTGATTCTTCTCTTATACGTTGATGATATGGTCATCACAGGCAATGATATCGAAGAAATTACTGCTCTTAAACTGCATCTCAGTTCATGTTTCGAAATGAAAGATCTAGGTCCTTTACGTTTACGATATTTTCTTGGTATAGAGGTTGATAAGTCATCAGATGGTTGCTTTATTTCACAAGTAAAATATGCCTTTGACATTGTAAAACGTGCTGGGTTAACAGATAACAAAACTGCAGATACACCTCTTGAACAAAATTTAAAGCTCAACCCTTTTGATGGAAAAATCATGTCCTATCCTACATTGTATCGTCAGCTTATGGGAATTCTTAATTACTTGACTATTACACGACCAGATATCATCCATGCAGTTCATATAGTTAGTCAGTTTATGTCATCTCCAAGGTCCACTCATTATGCACTAGTACTCAGGATCTTACGATATATCAAAGGCACTTTATATCAAGGTATTAAGTTTTCATCCACCTCTAATCTTTGTCTTCGTGCATATTCAGATTGGGTCGGTGATGTAACAGATAGACGTTCAACATCAAGATATTGCTTATTCCTAGGTAACTCCTTGATCTCTTGGCGTAGTAAGAAACAAACTGTAGTTTCTCGTTCTAGTACTGAGGCTGAGTATCGAGCTCTTGCACATTCAACCTCTGAGATTGTTTGGATGAGGTGGCTTATTGAAGATATAGGAGTTCATTTATCAGAACCAACTCTATTATATTGTGACAACAAGGATGCTATTCACATTGCGCATAATGATGTTTTCCATGAACGTACAAAGCACATTGAGATTGATTGTCACTTTGTACGCCATCACTTCAAGCAACAGACTATAGTCTTGCCCTTTGTTCCGTCAGAGTTGCAACTTGCTGATCTTTTCACCAAAACATTGCCGTCAGTTCGACTAAAGTTTTTGACTTCCAAACTCAACATGTGCTCTGCACCATCTTGAGTTTGAGGGAGGGTGTTAAAAGATATTGTCATGATCTCTTGGGATAATAATCTTCTCATACATGGCATGTATATCTTGTATATTTTGTTTCCTTAATTTGTATATCTTGTTTCTCTTTTAGTCTATGTTTCTTGTATATAAGAACAGATGTATTGTACCTCTTCGCTTAGGTTGAATACAATCTATCATTCAGAATATACATGTCATGACAATCTTTGTCACTTCTTTGGTGATAACATCAAGCCAAAACCATCATCGTGAAAATTGGAGAATAAGAGAACTCCCTGTTGTTTGCATGAAGAAGGTAATGAAGATGGTGGCGCCCCGAGTAAAACTGCAGGTGTTGTTAACATTTCAATTCAGCTGTCAGTCTTGGAGAACCAACGAGCTCGATTTCTCTTTTCGCCCATATCTTCTTCGTACGACATCAGATTGACCTCGTTCTTTCGCCGTTGGCTTCGTCTTTTCGTCCTCTTCAAGATGATATCAAGGACTCCTAGGTTAGAATGAGTTCCACTTGGTCTTTGTCCCTTCTCCGCTTGCGGCTAACTTCTTTTATTGCACAATGAAGTAAAAATTCTCTTCTTTTGGATGATTCACCTAGCAAAACGTAAATAAAACAAAACAAACGTAATATACAATAATTTGCAAAAAACTAAGCAATTACTAGCATGGATTTCGATACTAAATATATGCAGAATATGCACTTAACACGTACCCAGTACACATACCAAAACAACATGAGTTTGGAAACTGACTTACGGTACCCATACACAGTATGCGTACGAAAATAGTCTGTCCGAGAATTACCTTAAGGGTACACATACCCGGTATACGTACCTTGGAAATCTGAGTTCAAGAATTGGGCTTAGTACATGTACCTCCGTACACGTAATTACCCAGCTGAATATTTTCAGATGCATTCAAACTATTTTTACGATATGTTTGGCATTTGATTGACTCTAGAAAACACCTCTAACACATATTCGATCACTTAATTACTTGTGATTGTGCATCGAGATTAAAGTCTAAAAGTGTTAAATGAATATGGCTAAGCTTATAGTTCAAATGGTTAACCGACCATGAATTATCATTATACACGGTTCGCTTACGGATGACCATAATATATGTTCTGCTATGTTATTTCGAGTCGAATTTTTCACATGCTTACGTGAAACCCTAATCAGAGTTTCATCTAAACTAAGAAAGTGTTTGCTTGATTCCCTAGCTATCTCAGCTTGAATCTTAAGCGACCTTAGATCTTGAAAGTATTAAAATAGAGAGACTCAAACAACTGGAAAATTTAATCCCTGACATTTTTGTGTGTGCTAGTTGTATGCTAGAGTTGTCCTCTATTAACCTAGGTTTCCTCTGTTAAACATAATTAAGTTAACGACTTAAAGGCTTCACTTAGGGATTCATGAAGCCAGGTCCGACTATCTTTTACCTTGATAGTTCATGTATCCTGATCTTGCTTTTCTATTGTCGAGGTTTTCGTAATCTTTTTCAAGTAAGATAGATAGTAATCACAAAGTTTTTTCGTCTCAGTTTTTGTGATTCTGCAAGATAGATATCTGAGAACGATTCTTAGTTAAACTCGTCTAAGATTGTTCTTGTGAGGTGAATAATAATCTAGGATGCTCTTCAGGAGTCATGAGGTTTGCTAGCTTTTTCTATTGCAAACAGATTTCCTCACCTTGATCTCACGATTTAAACAAAAATCATATAGGCTTATCTGTTAGAGGTAGATTGGTATCAAAAGTCATCACTTAGGTTGAAGCAACTCTTAGGCTGTAAAGGACATCCGCTAAGTGAATCAATTGCGTAGAATGTTGCGAGATTCAAGAGACGTAAGGAGCGCAACTATAACTTAATCGCTTGGAGTGTGCATTCGGTCTCAACTACATTCCAGTCTGAAAATCTGATAGTAGGTGAGTGTTTGTAGCGTCTTAATACAGTCAAAACTTCTGGCGTCTTGTGTTTTTCCTTTTCCGCATTATATCGTTTATCTTTATAATAAGATTATCACAAGTAGTATGTAATCAATCATAGTTATATAATCCAGATTGATTGCGATTGATTATAAGAACTTGTTCTTGTAGATGTAGGATCAGAATATCGCAACCTCAATACTTCGCGAGAGTAATAAACGACAACATCACGAAGGAGTCGCGGGGAAGTAAAATAAATGACGCAATGGATGACGACAGCCAGAACACGAGGAAGATGTGAAAATCTGGCGAAGGTTAAGAGTGTCGCGAGGACGAACACTTATACACTTGCGACACTTCGCGAGTTATTCCCAGAAAATAAAGGACAGCTTAGTTGTCATCCACTGTATACTACCCTATATAAAGGGTTGAGTCAGTCTGTTGTAGGGGGAGTTCTTTTTGAATTATTAAGCAAGTCATTAGGAGAGAGAAAATCTAGAGTGATTGTAATTTCTTTAGCTCTGTTCTATCTTCCTTTGTAAACATTTCAAGAAAATAATCAATAAAGTTGATAGTTATTCATCTTCAAATGGATTAGTTAAGTAAATTCTAGTGAGGGGTGTATTGTGGGATTTCCTGCAACTACATATGTGCTAGAAACAGGGATGGAAACAAGATTGAAGATAAAAGATTGCAGTTAAAATTATCCGAATCAAGAAAATGAGAGAGAAAAATGTGAAATCAGATGAAGTAGAGAAGTTAAAAAACAAGGAATATGATGAAAATACAGAGTATAGTATAATTACAAAAGCAATGATTAATGAATTTCATGAAAACATCAGAGGAAGAATACATAAACGAGATTTTGAAGGAAAGAAGATTATAGACGGCGAGAAGACATCGTCTTTGAAAGAGTGGGAAAAGAAGAAAATAACATTCACAGCAGCAGAGGTACCTAAAGAGGGTTTGAGCCATACATCCCCATTAGTGATCACAATAAATGCATGCAAAAATGGAGAAGAACCGACAAAAGCAGTGGAAGAATGGGCGAAGAAATAGAACTTTGGTGGATACAGGGGAGTTTGGTGAGCATCATGTTTTACCATACTTACAAAAAATTAGGATATAAAGATGAAGAAATGATTTCCCCAGCGTATTATATTCATGGTTTTGGTAAATCTATAACGAAACCTAAAGAAGAGGTAAAATTACGAATTCTGCTTGGAGAAATTGAAACACAGGTGACATTGAGTGTAGTGGATATGGAATCGCCATACAATGTGTTGTTAGGGAGGCCATGGGTACATGCAATTAAGGCTGTAGCGTCAACATTTCACCAGCGTATCAAGTTTCCTATGCCAACTGGAATTGGTGAAATCAGAGGAGATATTGATAAAGGGAGAATATATCATCAAGACGAAGTAAGGCATTATGAAGAACGAGTGAAGAAGCGAAGAGATCGCAAGAAGATGGTAGAAGCAACTAAAAAAGAAGAAGAATTTAAAATTTACATGATAAGAGCAAAAGAAGGAAAATGAATACCTAGCGCAATATCACAGGATAAGGAAATGAAAGGACCAACCCCTATGGGAGAACCAAAAGCTAGCTATATCGCAGCAGAACAAACAAAAGAAGTGAATGTTGGAACTGAAGAAGAGCCCAAGATGTTAAAAATTGGGACTAAAATGGAGGTAGATGAAGAAAGAAGAACTATTGATTTGCTGCGAGATTATAAAGATATTTTCGCATGGGATATGGATGAAATGCCTGGTATAGATCCATCTGTGGCTTGTCATAAATTGGAAATCGACAGAAATGTAAGACCATTCAAACAAAGAATTAGAAAGATCGCAACAAAGATATCATCCTCAAATAGAAGAAGAATTGCGAGAAAATGCTAGATGCAGGAATCATTAGACAAGCAAAATATCCCGAATGGATAGCAAATATGGTTATAGTCCCAAAGAAGAAAAAAGGGATAAGAATTTGTATAGAATTTACCGATCTAAACAAAGCTTGTCCTAAAGATAGTTTCCCGTTACTGGATATTCCGCAATTGGTTGAAGTGCACAGGCAGAAACGAAAGGATATCATCTCTTGATGGATATAAAGGTTACAATCAAATTCCTCTCGCCGAAGAAGATCAAGAACATACTGCTTTCTTCGCTCCAAGAGGATTATACTGTTATACAAAAATGCCGTTTGGTTTGCGAAATGCTTGGAGCAACATACCAAAGAATGGTGGAGAAGGTGTTTGCGAGATGGATACACAAAACATTAGAGGTGTATGTAGATGATATGTTAATAAAAAGTAAGAAAGCAAAAGACCACATACGATTTGAAAGAAATTTTTGAACAAATGAGACATTTCAACATCAAAGTAAATCCAGGAAAAATGCACCTTTGGAGTTGCATCGGGAAAAATTTTAGGTTACATCGTATCAAAAGAGGGAATCCAAGTCGACCCGGAGAAAGTACAAGCAATTCGCGATATGCCAACACCTCGCGACAAGTAAAAGATGTTCGGAAGTTAAATGGGTTGCTAGCTTCGCTAGAAAGGTTTATCTCGCGATCATCGATAAATGCAAGCACTTTTTCAACATTCTCAAAAAGGGATCAAAGTTTAGATGGACAGATTTAGTGTGAGAAAGCCTTACAAGGAATAAAGGAACATTTAATGAATATATCAATTTTACAAAAAGCAGAACCAGGAGAAGAATTATTGATCTATCTTGCGACGACCTCGCATGCATTAAGTGCAGTATTGTTGCGAGTGGACGCAGGGTAGAGAAACCAATCTATTACATCAAAGAAAACTTTCAATGCCGCAGAAAGGAATTACTCAAAAATTGAAAAACTAATCTTGGCATTAGTTTACGCAACATTTAAACTTTGCATATACTTTCAAGCGCACATTGTTAAGGTAGTGACAAAAATACCAATCGAATCAGTAATGAAAAATTCAAAAAAGATCGGGAAGAGTAGAAAGATGGAATGCTCAGATAAGTCATTGCAAACTCAAATACGAAATATTATCTTCACCAAAATCACAAGTTGTCGCAGATTTTTTAGCAGAATTCCCTTTGGAAGAGGATGAACCAGTGGAAGAAATGATGGACATAGAAGAAGAACATGGAGATCCAAAGGACTTGTTAACTGAGCCAAATAGATGGGAAATATTAGTAGATGGGTCGTCTAATGGAGAAGGTAATGGGATTGGAATTGTTGTGATATCGCCAGAAGGCAATAAGATAGCTTTTTCTTTCAGATTAGAGTTTGCGTCAACCAATAATGAAACAGAATATGAAGCTATAATACATGCATTGCGATTCGCAATAGAAATGAAATTAGAAAATGTGAGGATTACCAGTGATTCGCAATTGGCTATTCGCCAAATAAAAGAGGAATACACTACAAATGAACTATCTTTGCAAAAGTACAAGAAACTTGTTGACGAGCTGTCGGTGCAGATACCAAAAATAAAATGGAGACATATATCAAGGAGAAACAATAGACTCGCAGATGCTTTTGCCTTTATATCAAGTATGATGACAGATCCATTGCGAGAAATATAAAAATACAAACACTTTTAACACCGTCAATTAATAAAGAAGAAGAGCAGGAAACAGATGTAATGCTAATCGAAGATGGAACACAAATACTTTGCGAAGAAGATTGGAGAGCAGAACTTCATGCATACCTGATGAAAGGGGAAACACAAAGAAATAGATTAGAGGCACACAAATTAAAAAGCCGTGCAACAAATTATGAATTAAGAGATGGAGTACTATACCGACGATCTTTTAATGGACCTTCATTCAGATGTGTAACAAGGAAGGAAGGAGAAACCATATTGAAGATGTTGCATAGCGGGGATGTTGGTAATCATAGTGGTGGAAGATCTTTAGCACATAAAGCAAAAATGCAGGGCTATTATTGGCCGTATATGCATGAGGACGCGAAACAAATATCAAGGCGTTGCGAAGATTGCCAAAGACATGGGAGGAAGATACATGCACCGGGAGCGCCATTAAATTCTTCAACAAGTGTGTGGCCTTTTGGAAAATGGGGCTTAGATATTGTGGGACCATTCCTACCAGAAAAGGACAGAGAAGATATCTAATTGTCGCTACTCGATTATTTCACAAAATGGGCAGAGGTGAAAGCGGTACAACACATTCGCGATAAAGATGTTTTTACTTTCATATTTGAGAACATTATATGCAGATTTGGGATTCCAAAGACAGTTGGTATCGACAATGGGAAACAGTTTTGAAGGACAAAATATAGAATTGCTTGCTTAATGCATTTCGTATACGATGTGGAAAATCAACTCCTCTATACCCGTTGAGCTAATGGCCAAAGCGTTTACAAATAAAACAATTGCGAGACATATTGAAGAAGAAGTTAGAGGGATACAATAAAGGATGGTGCGAACAAGTGCCCAATGCAGTATGGGCTTACAATACAACTAGAAGACAAGCTACAGGAATGTCACCTTTTTGTTTAACATATGGGGTTGAAGCTGTACTCCCAACAGAAGTTATGATTCCAACGACAAAGAAAGAAGCTTGGGAGAAAAATCTTAGTGCGGGGAACATTTTAATCAAATTAGATGAATTAGAACAAAAAAGAGAGAGAGCACTACAACATATGGAGAATTATCAGCGAAGATTGGCCAGAGAATATAACAAACGTGTCAAGATACGTGAATTTCAACCAGAGATCTGCAGTGCTGCGAGAGAGACACAATATATCAGCGTGAAAGTGGTGGCAAATTGGCAAGAAAATGGGATGGACCTTATATCATTAAGGAAATAGTTGGCACAGGGGCATATAGATTAATGGATCCTGAAGGGAGAGATGTAGGACAAAGATTGGATAGACCATGGAATAGGTTGTATCTCAAGAAGTATTATCCATAAAAGATGGATGAAATGAAATGAATTTGGATGAAATGTTTTTGTGACAGAATGATTGCGAGGTTGAATAAAACAAAGAAAGATTGTGTGAATGTCTCGCAAGCAATACATTACAGAAAATGAATGATTGAATGAATTAACAAAAATGAATGAGTGAGTGAATGGGACGAACCTTTATGGCGTACACCCTGTTTCGCGAATGATATTTCGCAAGAGGCAAATGTAAGACCTAAAGTGCGTCATATAAGGGGGTATCTCTTGACATGGCTCAGGGGAAAGGTTACACCGCTCCTGGAACCTGAGTCATGGAGATTTGGGGCCCATGAAAGCCTATCCGGGAGAGATACCTTGGATTTCCAACTATATATATAAGGTTATACCCTGTTTGGACGCCCGAGGGTCTCTTCCAAGGAGTCAGTGTATGCTCAAGGCGCCGGGTACACGGTTGAGCCAAGAGTGCCTCGGGGCATTTGAAGTGTCTCGGCCATTCTTGGCAAGTCTTGGTATATGCTTTTCGGCCGAAGAAAATTCCACTTAGGGTGCGATCTCGTAACCATAAACCATATAGGTATAAGGGATAAGAGGCTGCGAAAACAACTGGTTGTTGTTAAGACCGGATGGGAGGATCTAGTCTTGTATGGCCGATGTACGCCTCCTTGAAGGGGCAACCAGGGGAGAAGATAAGGGCGGCACCCTCCATTAGGGAGCTGATAAGTGTCAAAAGACGCAAATGTCATGAGGCTTTATTTTCGCAAGGAAATTTAGGCTTGTCATATTTGTGCGATGATCCTGTAGAGGCAATAATACTAACGCAAGGATAAGGCGAGATCAATGGGTTTTTACATGAAAATGTAAAGACGTCCTGCGATTTCGTCGCGAAGACGGCAATGTCATGGGATTTTACATTCGCAAGAGTATTTAAGCCTGTCATATTGTCGCAAATAAAATATCCTGCAGAGGCAAAAATACTTAAGAAATGATAAGACAAGGTCAATGGATCATTACATGAAAATGTAAAGACGTCCTGCGATTTTGTCGCAACGAGGGGTGGCGAAATAAGACCTTTAATTAGGAAGGCAAAATAAGACCACACAATCAATGATAAGACAAGATCAATAGGTTTTTTCATTTGTGAAGATATCCTGCGGTCTTGTCGCAATGATAAATTTCAACATAAATAAAGGTAAGCAAACACGCTTGCGAGATTAAAATTGCAAATCTAAAATGAGATAGAAAGAGAAGATAAGGGTTTATTCATCATGGGACTTGGTCTTTCCAATCAAAAAGAGTACTTCAACAGAAATTGAAAAACATCCCATGCAAAAAGTCATACAGAAAAAGAGACTGGAAGATATAAAATTACAGGAGTAGATTAATTTTCTACATCTACATTGGCATTCTCGGCAGCAGGAGATGATAAATGTTCTTCAACAATTTTATCAGCTTCACCTCCGCTAGGTGGAGGATTTCCATCAGCAGTTTTTTCATTTGGATTCTCAGCTTCATCTTCGCAAATAGGAGGATTTTCATCAGAAGATTTTTCATGAAGATTCTTATCGACAATTTCATTGTTCGCGATGTCTTCGCAGCTTTCATAATCGTAATCACTATCAGGAGAATTAGGAACTTCATCATCTCCAACTTCCAAAGGTTCAATAGAGACAGGTTCAATGGATTTAGAGAGTAAGATCTCATTCACAAAAACTTCAGCTTTGGGATGAAATTGACGAAGAAGTGCCTTCTGTTGATTCCTACTTTGGATATCTTTAAGATGGCTAAGATAATTAAGCCTTCTTGCGGCACGATCACGAGAATGGGCAAGAGTAGCGACAAGTGTTGTATTTTCCTTGCGAATCTTGGCATGGGAGGATTCCAAAGTAGACAGAGACAGTGCGAAGATCTTTCAGATTCTGAAAATATAGAAGAATAGCAGAGTTAAAAATAAAAATTAATGTAAGAAATTAGAAAAAGAAAACGGCGGATGAGGCAGTCAAATTTTATGACTACCTTCCTTTTGCGAGATAAGATGTTGGGTCAGGGCCAAGCAACTATTCTCCAATGATCCATGGCATTATCAAAACCATCACCGACAAGACCTTTTAACCGAGAACGCAAGCTTTTTTCATTAGAAATCAGTAAATTATTTTCCTTCGCAAGGGAGGAATGAGATTCTTTTAACTTGGTATATTCATCCTTGAGTGGTTTGTTTTCACACTTAGAGTTATTCTACCCGAATAAGCTTATCTCTTTCGGTAGTGGTTTCTTTGAGTTTATTTTTCAATGAGCAGATAGATTGTTCTTGCTCATTCGGTTGCTTTTCGACAAACATCAAGTTGTTGCGAGGATATCGCCACCTTGTCCAACAAAGCTCGCTTCTCTTGAGATAAAGTTCCATTTTCATCTGATAAGGTTTCCAACTCCAAATTAGATTTAGTCAAAGAATATGAGAGATGCGACAATTCGTTACTTAATAATTCTTGCTTCTGGACTAAGTAGGCGTTTTCTTGGGTTAGATTATTTATCTGGTCAACAGAATATGTATGAAGGTTATCTAATCGATTATATTGCTCCATCCAAGCATCTCTTTCCGTTCGAAGTTCTTCCACGATAGATTCCACTTGATATATCTCCATTTTACGTTTCTGATTCAAAACTTGAAAGGCGAACAAAGTATTCAAAAAAAAAAAAAAAAAAATGGGGAGGAATTGATACCTTTTAGTTCTTCATTCTTCCTGCGAAGATTATCGCGATCCAGCGAAGTATTATGAAGGCTATTCTTCAAGGTCTTAATTTCTTGTTCCAAGGATGCTCGCGACATGGTATCGGAACCAAAATACTTGCTCAAGGATTCATAAACACTAGATCTGATAGGATCAGTGGAAATTTTCTTAACATCATTCATGGTATCTGATAAAACTTTAAAAGCTACATCTATCCCTTCCAAGTTTTCTTTAGTAAGAGAGATATATTCAGAGGAAGAGGACATGATGGAGGAAGAGGGAAAGGTTGAATCATCTTTAGAAATAAGAATGTCGATTAAAGGAACCCGATTAACAAGCGAGGCGAAGTAGAGGTATTAAGGGTAAAAGTGGAGAGAGGTTCATTTTGAAGAATTTCATTAACGGAAAATTCAGGGATTGATTCGTCATGCGAAATCCTCGCCTGAGAGGGTGAGTCATCATGAGAGGAAAGAGTTGGTTTATCTTGCGAAGAAATCGCTAGAGAAGATGAATTATCTTGCGAAGGTATTGTAGGAGAAGCAGCAAGTTTAAACCCAGGAAAAGAAATCGAAGGCGCAACAGGTTTAGAAGGGCGAGGCTTCTTGGGGGATTTATCAGCATCCTGCGAATTACAAGCTAAATAAGAAACAGAGGCAACAATATTGTTATTAAAAGAGTAAATGTTTCTTAAATACCTTATTATTCGCAGGCTTTCTTTTAGAGGCAAATGATTTCGGTTGTTTCGGTTGCGAACCCATGGAAGCACTAGGATTTGTAACAGTGGATTTGATGCTAGATTTATCCTTGCTGAAACAAAAATGGCAAGAGAAACATTAAAAGAAGAATAGTATCCAAATAAAAGACTTGAATAAGAGAGATCAATCATGAAATAATCAAAATTAGCAAAATCAACGAGACTTTGATGCCATAGAAACAAATGAGCGAGAAGAGTTGTAGCGAAAGACGATGAAGAAGACGATGAAGGAAAACGGCAAAGAAAAGTTGCAGACAATAAAGAAGATGAAGTAAAAGAAAAGAAGAATTTTCATAAGGAACTCTCCTTTAAATAGATGGGGAAAAAGTAACCGGATAACATTAAATGTGCCGGGTAAAAAGTGAAATTTTAGATACGTGTAAACGGTCATTCCTAAATTCACGGAATCTTGTCGGTAAAAAAATAGATAGAAAACAAACAATTGCGACATTTCAAAATGTTAGTTCTCATGACATTCTCTTCTTCGCAGAGAAGACATGAGAAGAGGCAAGATGTAGGATCAGAATATCGCAACCTCAATACTTCGCGAGAGTAATAAACGACAACATCACGAAGGAGTCGTGGGGAAGTAAAATAAATGACGCAATGGATGACGACAATCAAAACACGAGGAAGATGTGAAAATCTGGCGAAGGTTAAGAGTGTCGCGAGGACGAACACTTATACACTTGCGACACTTCGCGAGTTATTCCCGAAAATAAAGGACAAGCTTAGCTGTCATCCACTGTATACTACCCTATATAAAGGGTTGAGTCAGTCTGTTGTAGGGGGAGTTCTTTTTAAATTGTTAAGCAAGTCATTAGGAGAGAGAAAATCTAGAGTGATTGTAATTTCTTTAGCTCTGTTCTATCTTCCTTTGTAAACATTTCAAGAAAATAATCAATAAAGTTGATAGTTATTCATCTTTAAATGGATTAGTTAAGTAAATTCTAGTGAGGGGTGTATTGTGGGATTTCCTGCAACTACAGTAGAATTCGTATCTTGGAAGATAGATAACAAGTTTCGTGCTTGGAAGAATTCCGATCCGGTTATTGGATTCAACTAGATTGAACTTGGGTATTGATTTTTTGAATAGTCCAAGTACTCTTACAGTTATATCAGGTTCACATACTCCTTGTCTAGAACTTTCTGATTGTAAGAGAAAGAGATAAAATCTCTTTGTACAATTTTGTTCAAGGATCATTAAGTTGGTCTCCTTGGAACTGTATTAAGATATTGTCCATACAGGTTGCCGTACGAAAAAGTTGGTGGTATACTTGGTACCCCTCGTTTTCACTTTCCAATCCAAGTAAACTCAAACGTATTCGATTTCAGAACCATTGTATTATTCTTAGACTTCATCATGGTGTGCTCGAAAAGGTACAAGAAACAAATAGATTTGTAAAAGAGAAAAAAGAATAGAAGAAAATTTGTATCTAATATGGATGAACAAATCAAAACTCAGAACTGAAAAAAGAATATCAGAAACACCGTGAAAGAAAAAACGCGAAAAGAAAAACTCCACTAACCGATAATCCCGATCCCAAAAGAAAAAATCAAAAATTTGTCCTTGGACGGCGAAAAAGTTCAATTAGCACACTATTCAATCAGAAGATAAACCGAGCATGAGACTGAGATGTTGGAAAAAATCGCCACGGAAGAGACGCTCGGAAATTGATTCCCAGTCTAACACGTATCTGGGGAATAGTAAAGTTATTTTGGCC
This sequence comes from Papaver armeniacum, assembly GCA_023531295.1. Lineage (NCBI taxonomy): Eukaryota > Viridiplantae > Streptophyta > Magnoliopsida > Ranunculales > Papaveraceae > Papaver > Papaver armeniacum. The sequence continues at coordinate 150,941 of JAJJWW010019303.1, read as the reverse complement.
CTAGCCGATTTCGGCTCACCTTTATATCCGGGTCTACAAAATCCAACGCAAAAATAAACCCTTGTTATTAACTATTACAATTCCGAAGGTGCACTCATTATGTGACACGAAAATAAGTGTAATCTCTTAAATGATCACACCTTTAATTTGTATCTCAACATACCACGTGTGGAACAGATCACATTACAGAGCTTGAATCCCAAATTCTCTAACATAACCATACTTAAATAAAAGCTTATGGTTATGATTTGGCCTACCATTTGTTAAAGCCATCATCATCATTCCGTGACATATTCATATGTCGATTGGAGTTTCTTTTTCGGGCGACAAGTCACACTCATGACTTTCAAACGTAAGGCATGTATGCTTGTAGCACGTATTAGTCTCAAAAAATTATTCATTTACTTATGTTTACGTTTTGCCTAAACTTTATCGTATATAAAAACTAGATCTTAACCCGTGCCGTAACGGCACGGGATGTTTTGTCTCTAATACGATATTGTTCACATTCCTCTTACTTCATTTTTTTCGTGAGTAATTATTTTGATATTCAAATAGGTTTTGGGAAACAAAATGGGTTACCTGATCTTTTTATTTTTTACTTAAGCATGTTATTCCAATTTATTATCTGGACGGAGTAACAATGTTGTGCCAACATGAAAATAAAATAAAAAATACAGTAAATAAAAATTTTCCCCATTTATTGTTCCATCATACATAATTTCAAACTTCAAAAAGAATATTTCATCTAACAGTACATATACTTAAACTGCCAATCCAACTCCATGATGTTTATGAATACATTTGTTCCGAAATTATTGATAACTAAGACTCTAAGGAGTGAAGCAAAAACCCATAATATTTTCCCTACTATAGATAAACACTATTTATTTATTTTTTGCAAATGTGAGAGCTATAAAAATGAAGAACCCTTGGCTATTGGAAGGCTGAGATATACACATGTGAGTTGAAAAAATGAACTTATAATAGTAAATCAAAACATGTGTAAGATTCTTTCTCAATCATATTGATAACATAAAATTGAAGAAATTCGTGGATAAAAAGATTTCACACCAACTATGCTAAGTAGTGCATGAATGACGCTCTCACATCTAGTGTTACTCAAGTAATTTGGAGTTTTAAAGAGCATAGTCATATTGATATTTGTATCTACATAAATTCAACTAACCTTCCTAGAAAAATTATTAGTTTCAAGGTAGAGCCGACACAAACTTCATCGCCTTCAATGTATAGAACACACACTGGGTTTAATCGGCCTTGAGATTAAACAAATACCCCAACATTAGTCAAATAATGTCTACAAATACGGGATCGAAACAAAGTGCTAACGGGAAAAATGAGAGACTAACATCAGTGCTACAAAGAAAATACCCTATATGTATCAAAGTTTGTTAACCAAACATGTATTCAAATTAAAAAGTCATCAACTTAACACAAAAATATAAAAGAACACAAGCTAAATCAATACTTGCATAAACAAAACTTATAAGAGAATTTTGTAATTATTAAATACCTTTAAAATCACTATTAGAGACTTAATTGCATGCCTCGTTAAAAACTACGGTAGGACGAAATCATCAGATTAATCTGTAGAAATTTCACTGTATATGTAGCAATTCAGAGAAGTTTACACTGGTGGTGATGCGTTCCATCTAAGTGTTGTTCGATTGATTATTTTTTTTTGGAAGGTTTCGGTTTTCATTGGAGAAACCGAGAGGGAGCGTTTCATTATATTCATTATCATTCAGAAATCCAAGACCAACTCGCCCTCTGCTTACGGGATCTCAATACAACCTTAGATTTATCTATTGGACGGAGGAACCTTGATACTAAATATGTAGTTTTTAGTGTTATTTATTATATAACGTGAGATCCAAATGTTTTTTTCTTCTTCTTAATTTTCATGTATTTTAACCGAGTTTATATTAGCATTAAGACGATCAACCACATTTCTAATTTATAGTGTTATCCTTTTGTAGCAGCACATAATTAACATAGTCAATTACTACTCATGAAAACCGGCCATGTAGTTGCAGGAAATCCCACAATACACCCCTCACTATATTTTGTTAAACTAATCCATTCAAAAGATAATAGATGAACAATTATGAATGTTTATTAATCACTTTCTTGTATTCTTTACACAGGAAAATAAAATTACACTTAAGAACTTACCAAATTCTCTCTCTTTCTCTCTCTCCTAATGACTTGCTCTCCAATCCAAAAAGAACTCTTACTTCGCTAGATTCATTCATCCCTTTATATAGGGTAGTACATAGTGAATGACAAAAAGCTGTCCCTTATTTTCGGAAGTGCCTGCGAAAGTGTCGCAGGCATTTAATATTCATATTCGCGACACTTCTTAACTTTCACCAGATTTCATATCTTCCTATCGTCATCCAAAGGCGTCATTTACATTTAATCCTCTGCGATCGACTTCATGTGTTGTTATTCGTTGTCTTCGCGTAGAGTTGTTGTGGCGACCGACTCGCAGAGTTGTTATTCTTAACTTTCACCAGATTTCATATCTTCCTATCGTCATCCAGTCGTCATTTACATTTAATCCTCTCGCGACCGACTCCGGCAGTGTTGTTATTCGTTGTCTTCGCGTAGAGTTGTTGTTATTCTTTGTACTTTGTCAAAACTTCTTTTTGTTTGTAAGGATTAAGTCGTTGATCGAGTAACCCCCTTATTTTCTTCTGTTTCTCTTATTTAAGATGTTTGAACATATCCTCGCGAGTATATTCGCTTACTGATTCCTTTGTTAAGTAAAAATCATCCCAATTAGGAATTTCACTTTATTTCTTCTCATTGCGACAAGATCGCAGGCCGCCTTTACATTTTCATGTACTGACCCATTGACCTTGCCTTATCATTTTTGATGGTCTTCTAAGTTTGACCTTCCTAATTAAAGGTCTCACTCTGCCATCCTTTATTGCGACAAGGTCGCAGGACGTCTTTACACTTGCATGTAAAAACCCATTGACCTTGTCTTATCATTATTCAAGTATTTTTGCCTCTGCAGGATATTTGGCTTGCGACAATATGACAGGCCTAAATTCTCTTGCGAAAGTAAAGCCCCATGACATTGTCGTCTTTGCGGACGAAATCAGACGTCTTTACACTTTCATGTAAGGACCCATTGATCTCGTCTTACCCTCGCGTTAGTATTATTGCCTCTGCAGGATCATTGCACAAATATGACAAGCCTAAGTTTCCTTGCGGAAACAAAGCCTCGTGACATTTGCGTCTTTGGCACTTATCAGCTCCCCTAATGGAGGGTGCCGCCCTTATCACCTCCCCGGTTGCCCTTCAAGGAGGCGTACATCGCCATACAAGGCTAGCTCCTCCCATCCTGGTCTTAACAACAACCGCTTGTTTTCGCAGCCTCTTATCCCTTATACCTATAGAGTTTATGGTTACAAGGCTGCACCCTAAGTGGAGTTTTCTTGGCCGAGTGCGGCGTGCGCAAGACTTGTCAAGAGTGGTAAGGAAGTTCCATGCTCCCCGCACTCTTGACTCAACCGGGTACCTCGGCGCCTTGATCATACGCTGACTCCTTGAAAGAGACCCTCGGTCGTCCCATTAGATATAATCTGTTCCACGGCTTGCCCAATCTTTGTCCCATGTCTTTACCTTCAGGATCCATCAATCTATAAGCCCCTGTACCAACTACTTCTTTGATAATATAAGGTCCATCCCATTTTCTCGCCAGCTTGCCTCCATTTTCTCGCCTATATATTGGTGTCTCTCGCAATACCCGTCCCCCGGTTGAAATTCACGTATTTTCACACGCTTGTTATATTCTCCGGCTAATCTTCGTTGATAATTCTCCATGTGTCGTAACGCCTTCTCCCTTTTCTCTTCTAATTCGTCCAACTTGATTAGAATGTTTCACACTAAGATTTTTCTCCCAAACTTCTTTTTAGTTGTCGGGATCATGACTTCCGTTGGGAGTACGGCTTCAACTCCATATGTTAAGCAAAAAGGTGACATTCCAAATAGCTTCTCTTCTTGTTGTATTATATGCCCATACTTTACTACTGGTACTTGTTCACACCATCCTCTATTGTATCCTTCTAACTTCTTCTTCAATATATCCGCGATTGTTTTATTTGTTGCCTCCGCCTGACCGTTAGCTTGCGGATATATTTGAGTCGATTTCCCACATTTTATTTGAAATGCATTAAGTAACAACTCTATGTTTTGCCCTTCGAATTGTTTCCCATTATCAGATACCAACTGTGGGAATCCCAAATCTGCATATAATATTCTCGAATATGAAAGTAAAAATATATTTGTCACGAATGTGTTGTACCGCTTTCACTTCCGCCCATTTTGTGAAGTAATCCGGATTGCGACAATTAAGTATCTTCTCCCGCCTGTTCCTGGTAAAAAGGTCCCACGATATCTAAACCCCACTTTCCAAAAGGCCACACACTCTTAGAAGAATTTAATGGTGCCCTGTGTGCATGTATCTTTTTCCCATGTCTTTGACATTCTTCGCAGCGTCTTGACATCGCTCTCGCGTCCTCATGCATATACGGCCAAGTAATATCCTTGCATTTTTGCTTTATACGCTAAAGATCTTCCACCGCTATGATTTCCAAAGATCTCCGCTATGCAACATCTTCAATATGATTTCTCCCTCTTCCCTTGCTAAGCATCGAAGTGAAGGTCCATCAAAAGATCGCCGATAAAGCACACCATCCCTTAATTCGTAATTGTCACACGGCTTTTTAATTTGTGTGCTTCTAATCTATTTCTTGGTGTCTCCCCTTTCATCAAGTAGGCGTGAAGTTCTGTTCTCCAATCTTTATCGCGACATTGTGATATGTCTTCTACTAACATTGCATCCACTTCTTGCCCTTCTTCTTTATTAATTGATGGTGCCAAAAGTGTTTGTATTTTGATATTCCTCGCAATCTGAGTGCTCATCATGCTTGATATAAAGGCAAAAGCGTCTGCCCAGTCCAATTATTTCTCCTTGATATATGCCTCCATCTCATTTTTGGTACCTGTCTTTGATAATTCCTCGACAAGCTTTCTATACTTTTGCAAAGATGGCTCATTTGTAGCGTATTTCTCTGTTATCCGCGAATTGCCAAACCGCGAATCACCGGTAATCCTCACATTTTCTAGCTTCATTTCTATTGCGAATCGCAAAGCATGTATTATGGCTTCATACTCCGTTTCATTATTAGTGGATTCAAACTCCAATCTAAAAGAGAAAGCTAATTTATTGCCTTACTCGCGAAATCACAACAATTCCCAGTCCATTACCTTCTCCATTTGATGATCCGTCTACCAATATTTCCCATCTATCCTAGTTTCGGTTAACAAATCATTTGGGTCTCCATGCTCTTCTTCTACATCCATCATTTCATCCACGCTTCATCTTCCTCCAAAGGAAATTCTGCCAAAAAGTTCATACTAACGATGAGTGCCAAATAGTGCATATTTATACACCTTTTTATTGGCATTTTACTCATCTTTTGTGCTCAAGAATCGATATTATCCCGCATTCTCGTGTTTTCTTTGTTTTCAAGAATAAATATTTGTATTAATTAATTTTGTATTTTTAGGTACTAAATAAAGTTCGGAGAATCTGAGGAGCCAAAAGAGCGAAGAAGTGGAGTCGAGCATCTTTGGAGCAGATAGCCAAAGCCCGCGCGCGAATCAGTTGCAACCCAACAAGGAAGACATGGGCTAGAGCAACCCGTGACCCGGATCCGAGCCCGTCTCTTCTGAGACGTTGAGATTTCTTTCTCCCTCATCCAACGGTCGCTGCTTCCACGTGCATCGAAGATCGCTGTTCCCGTGCTACACCAGATCACATCAAAACCGGCTACCTCTCTCAGCCGTTAAGATCTTCTCCAGCCAATCCAACGCTCGCTCGGCCTGTCGCATCGTCCGTTGATGTTCGTGCCTCACAGCAAAATTACCTACCCTATACCCTCAGTCGACCATACCCATTCTCTTCTTCCTTTTCTCTTTCATCTCTGCAGAACCTATCCCTCACCTCAACCACCTCACCTCCCCTATCAACCACTCCATCATTACCGCCAGCACTCTCTCTCTGTTTATCTCTTTCACAGCTTCTTTACAAACCTAGAAGCTAGGTTAAAGATAAATAGAGTTTAGGGTTTTCACCAACCCCAGCATGGACTTCACAGAGCCGTATGAGAAGAAGAGAGAGCAGATTCAGAGCATGGGTGGGAGTAAGTTGTTTTTAATTTTTATTTTAGGGTTTGGTATTGGAGGTTCTCTGCATGTATAAATAGAAGTGAAGAAGATGTTTTAGGGTTACGCCTGGATTAGCCAGGGCAGTCAATAGATTTAATTTCTGTTTTAATTTAGTTGCTAGGGTTTGAGATGAAACCCTAACTTGCAACTGTGTTTTTTCATAATCATGTATTGTTCTTGAATGCTTAAATATTTCCTCAGATAGATTTTAATCTAAGCATGTCATTGCTTTGCTCTCACAGTGCATGCCAACGCCATGGATGCACTGTAGTTAGAATAACCCTGTGGTGATTATGTTGCAACTCAAACCTAATTAGATTGATTCAATCCTCAGATTACTTGTACTTTAATCAGACAGGTAATACTTGGGAAAGATACATTAGTTGTGATTAATCTAGCAAATGGAGAAACATCTTAGACATAGAGCAGAGTTGACACCTCTCCTCCATTTGTCATAAAGACAAGAATAATATTGTGAGCTGAGAACATAGTGTAGGTGAAGGTGGATTCAAAGACCCTAGTACCACCATTCTATCACTGTTTGCCTTAGCTTAGGATCTTTACATTTCACTATTCAGCCGTATCGGCAAAACATCTATGTTACCATCTGTCGTCACTGTCACTTTTAGAACTCAGTCGAAGAAAGCCTTAGATCATATCAGAGCACCCCTCGTCCTTGTGGGATCGACCCGTACTTGCCGCGTCTCCGATAGACGCCGTGCACTTGCGGATTATAACATGTAGGTCATAAATATAAACACCTTTAGGGGCCTACCAAGTTTTTGGCGCCGTTGCCGGGGACTTGGGTGTGCCCTGCTGATTTTTGTGCTTGTCTTTACTGAAATTTATTCATCCCTGTATATACTTGCATCATTGTCTTTCAATATTCCCTGTACATATCTAGTGTAACTGTTAGTTTCCATAACTCTGTAACTTAGTGCACATCTGCATCTGCATTTGCATCTGTCATTTGCATAGTAGTCTAACTTCATCTGTCATTTGCATCTTTGCATCTCAGTGCATTTGCACTTTAGCCTTGCCACTGTTTCTGTTAAGCTTTCTTAACCCCAGTCAGTCCAAGTAACCCCTGTCAAATCCCTGATAGTCCAAATTACTCTCAGGTTTATTCATCTTTGCCTTAAGTTGCTCATTTCTGGGAACTAAATCTTTGTTGAGCTGCAGGTGCATATAGTTGCCAGGGAAGGACAAAGAGCAAGACAATACAGCCATTGCGGCTGAAGCAAGTACTTGTGGCACTACAGTGCAAACAAGGAGGGGAAGAAAAAGGCAAAGACTTCAGGTTGGTGCCCTGTGCTTTGTAGACCTTGAATCTGCCCTGTAGTGTTAGGACTGTTGATTGTGAATCTGCCCTGTGCCATGTGCCATGTGTCATGTATTGCCCTGTGAATGTACCCTGTATTGCCTTGTATTGTATGCTATGTGATGTGCTGTAACCCTTGTGCATGCTTGAACCCATTAGACCCTGAATTGTTGCCTTGCCTTGGCTGAGTGCACAGACCTGTAACCCTGCTAAGCATGCTGATACTTTGTGAAACATTGCTTAACCATACCTGCTAAACTCTGCAATTCCCTGTGCATGAGCTGCTTGGTTATACTGATTGTTGCTTGATCATGAACTCCCTTGATAGCCTATGCATCTGTTGCGCATGCTCACTCCCCTGTGCATCATTGAAAGTGCGCTAAGCATCATTATGTTTGAATCTGTGTAAACCTGTTAGCTGAGAAGCCTTAGTTTGAGCACAAACCAATCTGCCCTGAGCTGAGCTGTACCATTAGAGAACCTGAAAACCTCCAGCCCCTGACGCTGTGAGGCTGTGTAGACTGTTATAACCTGTGACAGCCAACCTGTGATAGCCTGAATCTCAATGCTAGTCTGCTGAGCTGTGCATTGTCAAGCCTGGTTCACCTGGTGAGCTAGAGACCCTGCCTGAGTCTGTCAACCCTGTGAACCAATACATTGGTTGAATGAATGTGTTATTGAGTTGGTGAGCCATCTGAAAACCTATACATTGCTGAAACTTGCCTTGGCTGAGTACCCAACCCTGTGAGCCAAACAACCCTTGCCAGTCCCCTGTAGCTGCAAGGCTTGAATAACAATTCTGTGTAAGCGCTGTATTGACTTGCTTTATGCCTAGTGAGCCATCTGCCCCTTGCTTGTGTGCATTTATTTGTGAACATGTGGCCATTTTCATTCTAGGGTTTATGCGTGTAAATGTCTACCTCTGCCTGCAACATAAGGCAACTGTGACACTTGAGGGACTCGGAGCACACCTTTGAGCAAACCCTGAACTGCAAGTCCAGTGCATTGCGACTCTGTGTCTAACTGTGCTTGTAAGAATGCAACTTGAGCATACTCTGTGAATACTAAGGTTAACCAAACCAGAGGCCCCAACAAGCCCTGAATTGCTCACTCCAGCCCCTGCAGCTGTAGTTAAGCTATAGTCAGGCTTGGAGTGACTAGCCCCCACAGCTTTGAGTTAGGGCTTGGATAGTCAGACTGTGTGCACACCCCTGACCAAGCTGTGCAAACTGCTACAGCTGGGCTGCACACAAGACCAAACTGCAATCACTGGGTTACTAATTGCCAAGCCAAACTGAGCAGCTGGGCTGCATAAGCTGAAGCCCACTTACTGGGCTTAGCTCTCTGAACTTTCAGCCCACATAAGCATACTGCTGGGCTGTGCATGCATCTGAGCCCACATCATCTAGGCTAGAACCCATCTGCTGGGCTAACACACCCTGGGCTCTGTGAGTAAACCAGTCCACACACTGGGCCATCAACCTAAGCTGCAAAACAACTGAGCCCACAAAAACTCAAACTGGGTTAACTGAACTGGGCTGTGCAATAACTTCAGCCCACATACTAAGCCATACTGCTGGGCTGTCTAAAACAAACCACTTGGGCTTAAACCAAACAGAGCCCACAGTTCCAATGGGCTGTATTTTCCCAACAAACCAAAACCCATTTAAACCAAATCCCAATAAACCAAATCAGCCCATTTAAACCAAATTTTCCCACAAAAACCAAACAATCAGCCCACACAAACCAAATTCCCACATAAACCAAATCCCATCTTCATGTTCTATGTTTCCGTACATTATTTTTTTTGAGTTAACCCTCAACTTTTTAGACTGTTAGTAAATTTTTTTAGGACTTGTTAAATTTTTCTTTTCTTGAATTGGTTGAGTCTTCATGCGCTTATATTGTGCTAATCTGATATGATCTCCACCGAGAATGTTGGATTTTGCCTTGACTAACGAAGCTCAACCTTGCTCCTGAGACATTCCTAATCTCCTCCCTTTTCTCTTATCAACATAGTTCTCATGGTATGTACTTGTTTAAATTTTTTCTATATGTAGACACATTGAGGACAATGTTCGATTTAGGTTTGGGGGTACATTTGCATTTGCATTTAGAGTTTTTAGTCTTTTTAATCTTTTATTTTCATTTAAAAAAAAAAAAAAAAAAAAAAAAAAAAAAAAAAAAAAAAAAAAATCAAAACTCTTTTTGTAAAACCTCCAACTTTAGAGATTTTAAAGTCACTAGCATGCTTTTAGCTATGTTTACATAGAGATTCGACCAAATAACGGAACTTGGAAGTACCGGAGAACGCAATCGGGTTCCTTAGTTGATTAGAGCGTTAAAGTTGGATTTAACCATACCTGAGGGCGAATTAGGTCTTTGTTTAGATATTCGGTGGTAGAATTGTGATCACCCATAGTGGAGACTACCCATTTTACATCAAGCGAGGTACCGACCTTCACTCTTTGTGACTTTCTAGAAAAGCTTTTAGAGTGTGTGTCACCGTACGTCAATTCCGGGTAGGAATGGTGAGCTACCCAACTTCGCACCACTTTCAAGACTACTTTTGATCTCTTGAGTGCTAATTCCGTCAATCATGAGGGTGACGTCTAAAGATGAAAACTCCTTCTAAATATCGATTTGCGGTTAGCATCTCTCTCTCTCAATCGCGAAGACCCATAGAAACACATCATCACGGCCCGAGCGGAATCGAATATTGAAAGAAAAATTGATATAGTCCAAGGTTTACGTGCAACAAAGAAAAGAAAAGAAAATAGGATGAGAATTAATGAAGTTTGTGAAAAATTGAGTTTTATCGTTTTATTGTAACTTAGATATAAAAAAAAAAAAAAAAAAAAAAAAAAAAAAAAAAAATTGTTGTGTTATTATTTTCGTTTCATGTACTTAAAAAAAAAAAAAAAAAAAAAAAAAAAAAAAAAAAAAAAAAATTATTATTATTATTAAGTTTTTGTGAAGTTCAGAAGTTCGTCATCAATAGTTGAAGACCGAAGACCGAAGATTGAAGACGTTTATGGTTCTTATGAGAGATTGATGTTAATTGCCGATCGGGTGAGAAGTGAGTGAGTACTCCCACCCTTGCTAATGGTTGATTTCCTTTCTTAGAGATCATCGAAAAAGATTCTTTTTGTCCACACTTCGTGAGTCTCCCGTTTTATTTCGGAAGGTTATCCTTCTTACCTACAACGTGTGCGGGATTTCTCTCTTTATTCTGCCCGCACACATGAGAGACTAAAAGCGGTCTTTTTGAGTGCAATTATCATAAAACCTAATGGTGAGGCGAAGTCGAGGCTTATGATCACAATCGAATCCGAATTCTTTCATATGGTATGGTTACTTCTCGCTCGAAGACTTAAGGATGAGAATGCGTTCTTCGATAGTTCTAACTTCGTTACTAGCATGCGAAACTCTATGTCCTCATAGCTTCTTGGAGGCTTGAGACTCTTTTACACTCGAAGTTGGAGAAGGTTTTGTGGGTACACCTCTTGTAAACCCTCACGAGACTACAACTCGTCCACTTAGGGACACCTAGGGGGTTTAAAGGCTTAGTGCATACGCTAAATGCATTCGAGACCTACGACAGTGGTATAGTTAGGATTTCTTATTTTTGTTTTACTTGAGGACAAGTAAAATTCAGGTTTGGGGGTATTTGATGAGTGCCAAATATTGCATATTTATACATCTATTTATTGGCATTTTACTCATCTTTTGTGCTCAAGAATCGATATTATCCTGCATTACGTGTTTTCTTTGTTTTCAAGAATAAATATTTGTATTAATTAATTTTGTATTTTTAGGTACTAAATAAAGTTCGGAGAATCCGAGGAGCCAAAAGAGCGAAGAAGTGGAGTCGAGCATCTTTGGAGCGAGATAGCCAAAGCCATGCCTTGTCGAGTTGCAACCCAACAAGGAAGACATGGGCTAGAGCAACCCGTGACCCGGATCCGAGCCGTCTCTTCCGAGACGTTGAGATTTCTTTCTCCTCATCCAACGAGTCGCTGCTTCCACGTGCATCGAAGATCGCTGTTCCCGTGCTACACCGAGATCACATCAAAACCGCTACCTCTCTCGGTAGTTAAGATCTTCTCCCGGTAATCCAACGCTCGCTCGGCTTTGTCGCGTCGTCCGTTGATGTTCGTGCCTCACAAAAAATTACCTACCCTATACCCTCGATCGACCATACCCATTCTCTTCTTCCTTTTCTCTTTCATCTCTGCAGAACCTATCCCTCACCTCAACCACCTCACCTCCCCTATCAACCACTCCATCATTACCGCCAACACTCTCTCTGTTTATCTCTTTCATGACTTCTTTACAAACCTAGAAGCTAGGTTAAAGATAAATAGAGTTTAGGGTTTTCACCAACCCAAACATGGACTTCACAGCAGTATGAAGAAGAGAGAGCGGTCGGAGCATGGGTGGGAGTAAGTTGTTTTTAATTTTTATTTTAGGGTTTGGTATTGGAGGTTCTCTCGCATGTATAAATAGAAGTGAAGAAGATGTTTTAGGGTTACGCGCTGGATTAGCCGAGGCAGTCAATAGATTTAATTTACTGTTTTTAATTTAGTTGCTAGGGTTTGAGATGAAACCCTAACTTGCAACCGTGTGTTTTTCATAATCATGTATTGTTCTTGAATGCTTAAATATTTCCTCGGATAGATTTTAATCTAAGCATGTCATTGCTTTGCTCTCACAACGCATGCCAACGCCATGGATGCCTTGTAGTTAGAATAACCCCGTGGTGATTATGTTGCAACTCAAACCTAAGTACATTAATTCAATCCTCGGATTACTTGTACTTTAATCGGACGAGTAATGACAGGGAAAGATACATTAGTTGTGATTAATCTAGCAAATGGAGAAACATCTTAGACATAGAGCAAGTTGACACCTCTCCTCCATTTGTCATAAAGACAAGAATAATATTGTGAGCCGAGAACATAGTGTAGGTGAAGGTGGATTCAAAGACCCTAGTACCACCATTCTATCACTTGTTTGCCTTAGCTTAGGATCTTTACATTTCACTATTCATTCAGTATCGGCAAAACATCTATGTTACCATCTCGTAGTCACTTGTCACTTTTAGAACTCGGTCGAAGAAAGCCTTAGATCATATCGAGCACCCCTCGTCCTTGTGGGATCGACCCGTACTTGCCGCGTCTCCGAGTACGCCGCACTGCGGATTATAACATGTAGGTCATAAATATAAACACCTTTAGGGGCCTACCAACTACACCATGACTTGGTTGAAGATAATATTTCATATTGGAGTTTATAATGACTTATTTGGGCATTCCACCTTTCTACTCTTCCCGATCTTTTGAGTTTTCATTCTTGATTCGATTGGTACTTTTGTTACCACCTTGACAGTATGTGCTTGAAAATATATGCGAAGCTTAAATGTTGCGTAGACTAACGCTAGGATTAGTTTTTCAATCTTCGAATAATTCCTTTCTGCGGCATTAAAAGTTTCTTGATATAGTAAATCGGTTTTTCTACTCCGTAATCTGTTCGCGGCAACACGCGCGCTTAACGCATGCGGCGTTGTCATAAGATATACCAACAATTCCTCTCATGGTTCGCTTTTTGCATAATGGATACTTCCATTAGATGTTCTTTAATTCCTGTAAAAGCCTTTTCACATTCGTCTTCCATTTAAATTTAGATCCTTTTTTCAATCTTTGAAAAATGCTTGCACTTATCGAGATGATCGCGAAATGAATCTTCCTAACGATGCTAACAACCCGTTCGACTGGACATCCTTTATTGTCGCGGAGTGTTGGCATATCGCGAATCGCTTTCACTTTCTCACGGTCGACTTGTATTCCTTCCTTTGATACTATATAACCCCAAAAATTTTCCCGATGCCACTCCGGGGTACATTTTTCTTAGATTTACTTTGATGTTGAATCGCCTCATCTGTTCAAAAATTTCTTTCGGATCTTGTACATGGTTTTACGCTTTCTTACTTTTTACTGAGCATATCATCTCATGTATACTTCCGGTGTTTATGTATCCATTCCGCGAATACTTCTTCTACCATTCTTTGGTACGTTGCTCCGGCATTTCGTAAACCAAATGGCATTTTCGTATAACAATATAACCCTCTTGGAGCGAAAAGCGGTATGCTCTTGGTCTTCCTCTGCGAGAGGAATCGGTTGTAACCTTTATACCCATCCGAGAGATGATATTCTTTCATTCCCCGTCATTTCTTGATTCGACTAGTTGTGGGATATCTCGGTAATGGAAAACTATCTTTAGGACAAGCTTTGTTTAAATCGGTGAAATCTATGCAAATCCTTATCCCCTTTTTCTTCTTTGGGACTATAACCATATTTGCTATCCATTCAGGGGATATTTTGCGCTGATGATTCTGCATCTAGCATTTTACTCGCAATTCTTCTTATTTGGGGTGATAAGTCATTGCGATTTTTCTAATTCTCTGCTTGAACGGCTTCACCTTTTTATCTATTTCCAATTTGTGACAAGCTATCGATGGATCTATACCCGGCATATCATCCATGTTCCATGCGAAGATATCCTTGTAGTCTCGCAGCAACTCTACAGTCCTTTTCTCCTCATCCGCTTCCATACTGGTCCCAATTTTCAACATTTTGGGCTCTTCATTAGTTCCAACATTCACTTCTTTCGTTTGCTCTGCGCGACGTAACTAGCTTTCGGCTCTCCCATAGGGGTTGGTCCTTTCAACTCTTTCTTGAGTTCATTTTCTTCTCCCGAAATCTCGCTAGGTATCCCTTTTCCTTCCTTTGCTCTTATCATGTAAACTCTAAATTCTTCTTCCTTTTAATCGCTTTTACGATTTCTCGCGATATTTTCGCTTCTTTGCTTGCTCTTCATGATATTTCACTTCCATTTGATAACATGTTCTTCCTTTATTCACATCTCCTCTAATCTTGCCGATTCCGGTTGGTGTGGAAATTTGATACATTGATGAAATGTTGATGCTCTGCTTTTTTATTGCATGTACCCATGGTCTCCCTAGCAATATATTGTATGGCGATTCCATATCTACTACACACAAGGTTACTCGTGCCTCGATGTCTCCCAACAATTCGTATTTTTACTTCTCCTTTAGCCTTTGTTACTGCATTTACAAAACCATGGACGTTGTAGGTCGTGGGAATTATTTCTTTATCTTTATATCCCATCTTCTCGTAAGCATGATAAAACATAATATTCACCAAACTCCCAGTATCAATTAAAGTTCTATTTACTGTCCATGTTTGCGTTGCCTTTATTAATTCTTCTCCTCTCGCATGCGTTTATGGTAATTACCGGTGGAGATGTGTGATTCAAATTTTCTTTGGATATTTAAGTTTGTGAATGTTATCTTTTGCTTTTCCCATTCTTCTAAAGGCACCATTACCTCTCTATCTCGTGATTTTCTTTCCTTCAAAATCCAGCTTGTGTATTCTTCTTTGATATTTTCATGAAACTCATCGATCATTATCTTTGTGCCCGAATTGTACTCCATATCTTTCTCCTTTGCCTCATCTAATTTAACATTGTCTTTTTCTTTCATTTTCTTGATTTAAATGATTCTTATTGCCTTCTTTCTTTCCACAGGTCCCTGTTTCTAGCGCCAATATGTAGTTGCAGGAAATCCCACAATACACCCCTCACTATATTTTGTTAAACTAATCCATTCAAAAGATAATAGATGAACAATTATGAATGTTTATTAATCACTTTCTTGTATTCTTTACACGGAAAATAGAATTACATAAGAACTTACAAAATTCTCTCTCTTTCTCTCTCTAATGACTTGCTCTCCAATCAAAAAGAACTCTCCTTCGCCGATTCATTCATCCCTTTATATAGGGTAGTACATAGTGAATGACAACTAAGCTGTCCCTTATTTTCGGAAGTGCCTGCTGCGAAGTGTCGCAGCGTTTTAATATTCATATTCGCGACACTTCTTAACTTTCGCCAGATTTCATATCTTCCTATCGTCATCCAGTGCGTCATTTACATTTAATCCTCTGCGACTGACTCGAAGTGTTGTTATTCGTTGTCTTCGCGTAGAGTTGTTGTGGCGATATTATGATCCTACAGGCCAGTACCACAAACCACCAGATATCACTTCTTTCTCCACCACCACCATTTTCCATCCCTCGTAGAATATTGGGCACACTTATAACTTTTAATCCCACACGTCATGTATAAAGTTTAGATTTAACAAACTTAGGTCGTCAATTAATTTATTCAACCATATGTTTTTGTTAATCATTTGAAAATCATGCGTACGACGGTTACCAAAGGTAGCGTTAATGGTACCAAAAACAACCATTTTGTCATATATGATTTGGTATCATCCCAAAAGTATTTGTTATCCGCCTTTATTGATCGTGTCAAAAACAACCAACTATACTTTTCACAATATAATGTTACCCGTCATGTAATTTTTTTTTTTTTTATTCAAAAAGAAAAAACCAATACCACCACCATTAAAACCATCCAGCGCCACTATTTCTTCCACCAAAACTAATGTTACCGCCTCCACCACTTAGTAATACCTTCCACCGTTTCCACCACTTACTTCTTCCTCTACGACCACCACCACCACTAATATATATTGAAATACTTTTTGTCAAAATTATTATTTATTAAGGGAGATATGTATTAATATTAATTAAGGGACATTTATGATGTAAAATTAATAAATCATTTATCATGAGAAATTAATGAGACATCAATTAATAAAACACTTATACTAATCAATATTTAAGTTGAACAAACCATCACCATAGATTTATCTTCTCTCTAGACAAATCACTTATACTAATTAATAAAACACTTATACTAATTAATATTTAAGTTGAACAAACAACCACTGTTGATTTATCTTTTCTAACAATTCCAACCAAGGTGGAACAATGGTTAGAGGCCACTCTTATGACACAATAGGTCATGAGTTCGAACCTCCCCGTTATAATTTTTGAAATTCCATATCTTGACTTGAGTATTCATTTTTAATTCATAATATTGGAATGAACAACACATGTGCGACTTGTAGGGTGTGGCACGGAGAACCACAACCTTTGATTTATCTTTGCCAAGGATAAATCCTGACCACCACTCAGATAGGCAAAGTTAGCTAAACTATGCTTTATACTATTGATGAAACCAAAACTTACACGACCTAACCACAACCATTTTTCTATTTGTACGAGTATTAAAATTGATCTACAATTTTTACCCTTGGTGTCACCGGTCTTTCTTTTTTCTTTTTCTTTTTTTTTTTAACAAAAGGCAAATTCATTAAGAAAGTTTAAATAAATAAATAATTACATAGCAGGCAAGCGAACAACAAGCTGCGCCGCAACCCTTTTTGAATAGAAAACCCTATCCTCTTAAACACGAACTCTCTCGAATCAGGAGTCATGACATTACTGTGCATGACTCTTTGGACTCTCGCTAGAAGTCCAACCGCCTCTGGTGTCAGGTACCCAAAAGTGTCAAAGGCAAAGGGGATAAAAGCATGTCCATTATCAAGACACGCTTTTTCATGCTTCGTTATCTTACCCGAAGCAGCTTTCAAAGCTGCCTGTCAAACTGTGAAAGAGCCATGTACAATGCCTACTAATGGAGAAACCCTAGTAAGGTCAACACACGCATGTTTTCCATTGGCCCATCCAAAAATAAGAACATCTGCTGGCCTAAGTGTTGATCTCCATTCAAGAGGATCCGTCAAAAATTTGATCGGCGCCTCTTTCTTTGCTGAAATACAAGCCCTCCATAATACATCATATAAAGTATCTCTCACATGATCATGTCTATATTTAAAACCAGGATCTCCCTTACAATGAACTGCATGTTCCCCGTATGTGTCTAAGCAACCTGTAATGCAAGCAGGGCAACGTGAATCAGAAGGGTACAGGGGAATCATTAACCTGTATTTAAGGATGGACCGGTACTCCAAGGGGACATCTTCTGCCCAAGGCCCTCAATCGGGATAACAAGAATAAAATCATGCGCATGCGCCGCTTGTAGGCAACCAAAAGCGCTGCTACATGCGTCCAAAACCCGTAAACCCTATCCATATATTAAGAAAGATTCTTAGTCACCAGAAGAGTGACTTAGGAATCGAGAGAATTACATGGGAGTGTGAGTGACAGCATCCCAGTTACAAATGAGTGTAGACAGACTAAACCCTATGAAAATATCTGTGTTAATAGTCCAATTGAACAACAGAGATTCCACTTCTACAATGATCTGCTTTACATTCCTAGAGACATTCTTATAAAGTCTATTGTTCCTTTCTCTCTACACACACTCCACCATATAGCAAAAGGTAGATAACCCCAAAGTCTCTTAAGCATGTTCTTACTCTTCTTGTTACTCCATTCCCAAAGAGTTATTTAACATCACTTGAGAAGACCCACTTGACTCCAAAACTGCTCAAAAAATAAGACCAAATCTCATAAGTAATTTTGCAGTGCAAAAATAAGTGAGAATTAGTCTCTTCATGTTGTCCACAAAGCAAGCAATCATGATTCTACACAATACCAGCATTGAATAAATAATCCAGAGTTAGAGCACCATTATAACATAAAGTCCATACCAGGAAGGATACTTTCAAAGGAATTTTAGGATTCCAGAGTTGCTTATCTGTGAATGCTAATAACCCCTCAGTTTTTAATGCAGAATATATTGTTGATACTGATAAGCATTTGCCATTTCCATGTCTCCAAAGTCTTTCATTTTCTGCATCTGAAACAACATTCATTGGCTCTCTAATAACTTGAAGTAATTGAATCACTTCTAGAATTTCACTTTCCTTTAGAGCTCTAGCAAATTGTAAATCCCGGGCACCTTGAGCAAAAACCATATCTTTTATCATTGCATCTTTATGTCTTGAAATTTTGAATAAACCAGGAAAAGCCAACTTTAGAGACTGATTACCTGACCAAATGTCTTCAAAAAAAAAGTACTAATGCCATCACCAATAATTACAGCAGTCCCAGACATCACAAAATCTTTAGCTTTTAAAATTCCAGACCATAAAATTAAACACACTGACCTGTTTGTTTGTTTTGGAAATAAAGCTGCAGTTGCACCACCAAATTTTTGGTTAACTATTCTTCTCCATGAAGCTTGTTTCTCTAAACCATATCTCCAAATCCATTTTGCATGAAGGGCCTTGCTAACCAGCTGCTATTTCTTTAAACCAATTCCACCTCTGCATTTAGGTAAAGCAATTGAAGACCAAGCAACCCAACTTCTTTTTTTAGTATTAACTCCAGAACCCCACAAGAAATTTCTCATGATTTTTTCAATCTCCTTAGCTACACTAATTGGCATTTGGTACACTGAAAGATAATATATAGGGAGTCTGGCCAAAACACTCTGAATCATAACCAATCTTTTTCCCTTTGAAAGATAAGTTCTCTTCCAACCAGACAGTTTTTTATGTAACTTTTGAATGATGTCAGACCAAACCTATTTACATTTAGATTTTCTCCCAGGTTTGATGCCAAGATAATTCATTAGCAATTGAGTCATGCTGCAACCAAAAATTTCTGCACAGACTTCTCCATTGTGCATTTGGCCAAGATCAACAATAGTACTTTTTCTAAAATTAACTTTTAGACCATAAATAGCGTCAAATGCCCATAGAATATTTTTAAGATTTTTAATTTGATCTTCATTATCATATAGAAAAACAATCAAGTCATCAGCAAAGTGCAGTTGAGTTATCACAGTACCTTGACTTGTAACCTTAAAACCAGAGATCAAACTTTGAGCAGATGCCACTTTGAACATTTGAGAAAGAACTTATGTCACAAGAATAAAGAGAAAAGTAGAGATTGGATCCCCTTGCCTAATCCCCTTTTGTCTTCTGAACAAGCTAGTTGCTTCACCTTTCAATAAAACTGCAAATCTTGGTGTTGATATGCACCATTTAATCCAACTCCTTCATCTACAGCCAAAGCCAAATCTATCCAGAGTAGTGTCAATACAGTTCCAGTTCACATTATCAAAAGCCTTTTCAAAATCCACTTTGCAAATAATACCAGTCTCTTGCTGCCTTAATCTTGAATCAATAAGCTCAGAAGCAATCAAAATCCCATCTTGAATTTGCCTACCATGCGCAAAAGCTCCCTGGAACTCAGAAATGATTGAAGGTAACACAATCTTCATTTTTTCATCCGACAATTTTGATATAATCTTATACTACTAATTAGACTAATAGGTCTAAAGTTGTGTGAAGAAGCATCCCCATTGCATTTAGGAATTAGAGTGATATTTGTACAGTTAATTCTCCAATCCAAAGAACTATTCAACTCAAATTCTTTCACTACTGCCATTAAATCATCTTTGACAATGTCCCAAGCATGCTTATAGAACTCCATAGTGAAACCATCTAGCCCTGGACTTTTATTTGTACCAAAATGATCCACTACATTTTTAACTTCATCTTCAAAGGAAGGTTTCTCAAGATTCACACTTTCCATGACTGAAATAGCTGGCAACTCTAACTGCTCAAAAGATGGTCTTGACTTATATTTCTCTGTGAAAAGAGCAGAATAAAAACTTTTGTTTCCTCATCAATTTTCTGCTTATCATAAGTCAAAACACCATCAATATTTAAGCAATTAATATTGTTAAGCTTGTATTTAAAAGAAGCAATCTGATGTAAATAAGAAGAATTTCTTTCACCATCTTTAATCCACCTTTCTTTAGCTCTTTGACTAATTCTTCTAGCCAAATTTAAAGACAAAGAAGCATCTTTGAACTTTAGCTTGTTCTCTAGGTACTACATCATCATCGATCAAGAGTGGAATTTCTTTTAGATTATCAAGCACATCTATTGTCAATTCTAGATTGTCTAGTTGTGCCTGTAAATTCCCAAAAGTCTCTTTTCTGCCAGTTTTTAATGATAGCTTTAAGAGCTTGAAGCTTCTTTGCAAAGATGTAACTTGGTTTACCAGATAAAATATGATTATACCACCAAATTCTAAGATTACTTAAAAAATATGGATGCTATAGAATAAAATTGTCAAACCTGAAATGTGACTTTAACTTCTCTCCAGCATTGCAGCATAACATAATTGGTGCATGGTCTGAAATAGGCCTTTTTAATCTCATTTGTAAGAGAGCGGGACAATGAATTTGAAAATCTAGAGACTAAAAACCTATCTAGCCTTACCAACAAGGGAGGATCTTTGGGAGTTAGTCCAAGTGAACCTTCCACTAGATAAAGGCAAATCAATGAGAGAAAATTTACTGACAAAAGATTTAAAAGATTTCATGTTGATAGTACCTCCACCAGGAAGATTTCTTTCATCTGAACTAAGAACTGCATTAAAATCTCTACCTAACAGCCAAGGATCATCACAAAGTAATCTTATATCTTTCAATTCTTGCCAGAACATATTATAATAACTGCATCGAAGCCCCATAAACGAGGTAAAAAGCCATACAAAATCATCAATTACATTCATGAATTTTATAGAAACAGAAAATGCACCCAGCAAGTGGTCTTCCATTACAACAACATCCTCCTTCCACATCACAATGATACCACCAGAAGCTCCTTCAGATCCCAAATAGATGTAATTACATCCATTATTACCCAAGAGAGATCTAATAAGAGCATCATCTACCATTTCCTTATTTGATTCTTGGATAGTAACAATAGTTGGATTATTTCTTCTAATTGCACTTCTTATTGCCACTACTGTAGGATCTTGTCCTAACCCTCTAATATTCCAGCTTCAAATTTTGTACTCCATCAAGAAACCATTTCAACTCTAGAAGCAATTGGATTAAAACCTTCTTTTTACCTCAGTATCTTCCTCTTCAAACGAACATTTTAAAGCATCGATTTGAGCTTCATCCTCCAACATTTTTTGAATATTCGTATCAGAATCATAATTAATGAGACCATCACCATCCTTTGAAAGAGGTATCTCCATATCCACACATTGAGTAATCTCCCTTGCAATTTGTTCTCTGCAAATCTCTACCATGGCTGGATGCTTTGTTGATAAACCCAATTTCTTGTTGAAATCGATTAGTGATACGACTTTAGAAATAGTATTACTCACCTCCTTTACAGTCTCGTTATGACCAAATTAATGCTCAGAGTGGACCAACGGCTCTATTGAGGATTCATTGAGATTTGAGGATTTAAAATTTTCAGGCAAATCACACCGTTCAAAAAATGGGACATGGGCAGGAGTTTCATCCAATGATGTAGAGTCGATATCTGGGTCTAAGACCGCACCCGAAGATACCACTCTCCCCATATGGCCCATATCGTGTCCCAAGTTCCGTGTCGGATCATGGACAAAAGTTCCACTCTTTAATAGTGTAGAGCCGATTTCCAATTCACTATTTAGATCTTTGGAAACCACTCTCCCCATCTGGTCCATATTACGACCCGACTTAGGTTTGTTTGCTCTAGTCGTGACCCATGGAATATTGACCTCTTCCTCAGGTTCATTAACCATCGAAGTCACTTTATGAAAACATTTATCCTTTTGGTTACCCCCTAGATGATGCTCCGCTACTCTCCTCCAGACTTTATTCAGTTTTGCTAGCGCCGAATTTGACGTAGAATTTGAATTTGAAAAGCTAGAGCTGGAGTTATTGTAGGGCTGATTTGTTGGCTTAGAATAAGATTTGGAATATTTTTTTGCCGAACTTCTTGCATCAGAAACGGAAAGGTTTGACTGACTATTCTTGGAAAGATATACGATCACAGATTTGATTTTGGGTTGATGATGATTTGGTTGATGAAATGCTGATTCTTGGATCCATTCAACACTCAACCATTTACCTTGAAAACAAACTGCTGTTGGGATGTCTTTTAGATGAGCCTTTACCTTGATTTTATAGTTGTTTAGTTTTGAGAAATCCTGTGAAGATGAATGTGGTTCTATAAAACTCCCCCATGAACCATAGATTGATATGAATGATTAGGTATCTCATAGATGGAATGGTAATCCTCGGATACCTATCCAATGTTCTTCTTCGGTATATATTGCCTTTTTGATAAACGCATCTTCCACTCTCTATTGTCTGATATAGATATTAGAGTTACCCAGAGACTAAAAATTTTCTTCCTTAAACTGCTCATAGCAGCTTTTCGTAGTTTGCAAAAAGCTAATTTGTTGTTGACACACCTTAGAACAATATCTTCAGGCCAATTATAAATCTTCTGTAAATTTCGTTCAATAAACTTCCAACCTGTATGAAAATTATGAACTGCTAAAGCCTTTACATAGAAATCTTGAGAATCCATACCACCCCTCTGCACCTGACCTGATGATGAGTGCCAAATATTGCATATTTCTACACCTTTTTATTGGCATTTAACTCATCTTTTGTGCTCGGAAATCAGATATTATCCCAGATTCTGTATTTTCTTTGTTTTCAAGAATAAGTATTTGTACTAATTAATTTTGTGTTTTTAGGTAGTAAATAAAGCTCGGAGAAATTGAGGAGCCAAAAGAGCAGAAAATTGGAGACGAGCGTCTATGGAGCAGAAAGCCAAAGCCCGCGCGCGCATCAGTTGCAACCCAACAAGGAGCAACCTATTTGCAAAGACAAAGGCTAGACCAATCCAAGACCCGGCCCATAACCCGGATCCAAGCCCGTTCCATCTGAACCGTGAGATCTAACCCTTCCACATCCAACGCTCGTTCCACCCTGCACATCATTTCTCGCTGCTCCCGCTCAACACCAAAACCGCCTACACCTACACCCATTGAACCAAACACTCCCCATCTTCTTTTCTCCCTTCTTCTCCCGACAGAAACACCAGAGCTCCATCCCTCTTCTCTTCCCCCGACCATACCAGCAGCTGACCTAACCACCACCATCTCCTTCCCCTGACACCAGCACCAACAACACCAGTAGCCGCATGCTCCGCCACTCTATCTCAAGTTATCTCCATCATAGCTTCTCCATACCCTAGAAGCTAGGTTAGAGATAGTTGGAGCTAGGGTTTTCTCTAACATCAAATCAATGGAGTCAGAGACGAATTAGCAGAGGAAAGAGGTTTGGGTTTTTGTTTAATTGCTAGTTCGGGTGATTGGGAGGTATAAATTGAGATGTTCTTCATGTGAGAGGGAACTGAGTCAATTTTAGGGTTTTTAATTTGTATTTCAATTTCAATTCTGTTTGAGTTTTTAATGATGTTCTAAGTTATTTGACTAGGGTGTAGATGAAACCCCTGATTTAATGTCAAGTTAATCTAATTCTCAAAGTGTTCTTGTAGTTTGTAATGCTTAGGATTATAGTTAGCCTTTGAACTAAACTCACCTGTGATCAGTGGTACTGTAAGAAGACCACTGATACTAGGGGTAAGTGAGGGGAGTGAGTTAATCAATTATCCATCTGAGGCCTTCAAGGGAAGGCACAAGAACAAAGTGAGAATTTGAATTGCCTAGCAAAGATTAGGAGGTGAATTCAACCACCTTAGTATCCTCAACAACCTGTTTACAATCTATATTTGCTACCTTAGAATACAGTAACAACAACTAGTCGTATCGACACCAAAATCAACTATAATTGTGTCATTCTTGGTTAGAAATCAGTTAGTGAACCACTAGAATCAACCTTACACACTCCATATCCCTGAGGATCGACCTGTACTTGCCCCTGCCTCCAATAGGCACTGTGCACTTGCAGTTAACCGTAGGCGAAACATCTTTTCTCAGCCTACCAAGTTTTTGGCGCCGTTGCCGGGGAATTGGTAGTGTGCTGTGTCGATAACTTGCTTTCTTCACTGTTTTTTTTTTGCTTAACTCACCCTGTATATACTTGCTTTGAATTGTTGCTTTTAGCCCTGTATTAGTGTAGCTTAGCTGTAGTTTTCTTTCTCTGCATCTTCTATTGCATATTGTTAAGTGTATCATTGCAGTTTAGTTAAGTTATCTTAAATGCATACTTGCATATCTGCATTCTCTTAGTGTTCTTATTAGCTTGCACCTCATCTGTGCATTGCACTTGCAGTATCTCAGTCAGCATCTAGCCTAGACTGAGCTCAAACCTGCCTGGCTTAGTCTGTCACATTCGTTCAACCCAGCTGCATTGTGACCTCCAATTACTCATTGCTAAACCCTCATCTATGCTAGCTGACTCTGTGTAGTGGTTCTGTTAATGTAACTGTGCAAGTCTGGGAACTAAACCTCTTTGTTGAGCTAGCAGGTACCTGTGGTGCAGCTGAGCAAACCCAAGGAAGACAAGGAAAAGCGCAGGACGATTGTGGAGTGCCTAAACCCAGTTCTATACTGGCGGTATTGTATTCTCAAACTAGAATTCTCACTTACTGAATAATGGTCATAACTACGAGAATATCTCTCACTGAACTAGGATATCTTGTTTGGCATCATTCTGTGACATCTGAGTAACAACTTCTACGTGCTGTGATTGTCAATCCCTGAACTGCTGAAATTGAATGAAGTTTGCTGAGATTTGGTATCTGTGTGCATGTTGCTGTGAAATTTGAGGTTAGCCAACCTTGTTAATGACCTGTTAAATCATGAGCCATACTTTCCTGACAAACTAGCTACTCTGCTGACCTGAGCATTACTGAACCTTGTTCCCATGATCTGTGAATTGTTGAAATTGTGCTGAGCATCTTTGTATGTGCATCTGTGAGACATTATTACCTGACAAACTTGTTACCTTGCTGAGTATTGCTCAATATCTGAAAAGCATGCTTTAGTGTGTTCTGTGCATTGACAATTGGCCGAACTAGCCATCTTTTCACTGTGAAATCTTAGCTTCCATCTGCTCTGTGCTCAACTCCAGCCCCTGAAGCTGTGAGTTTGAGCTACAACTTGGATATCCTAGTTTGCTGCAAGCCCTGTTGACATCAACTGTGTTCATTGACACCATCATCCCTGTACCTTGAGCATGTTCTACTCTATCAACCAAAGTTGTTGACACATCTGTGTGATTACCAGTGTTGAGTGCTAGGTCATTTTCACTTGCTGAGCAATCTGTGCAAGAAGCTCTATGATTTGAGCTGCAACTTAGTCTCTCTCAGGCAACCCGGGTGACCTATCTTCCATGTACCAATGTGCATGAATCTGTGAAAACTAGAGCATCAATCCCACCTGTTGACTCTGTCACCCCTTGCATCTGAGTAGTTTGCCCATTCCCCGTGATATTATAGCCATATTTGTTGAATTGTTGCTCTGCCTTGGCAAATTACCATGAGAGCTTGACTCAATGTAGTCTTTGTGATCACAAAACCCACTGTCATCTGCCTGTACCATTGTGCATAACCCGTAAAACCGAGGTCAACCAAGCTTTGTTGATACTATGTACCATGTCAAGTGCCCCGTGATAGTACTTGAATTGTCCATATGCTATTCATCTCTTGCATCTGTGCATTTGCATATCTACATTGTACTGAACTATTAACTATAAGATGCTGTGAATGATATACCCTGCTAATATCTGCATACTTGTGCCTGCTCTCTGAATTTTGAAGTCAACTGAACCAGTTGACACCCCGTGGTATGTTAAGTCTGTGGGACTGTTATCGTTTGTGTGGGTGATCTTGTGGCATTTCAGTAAGTGTTGAGTAACAGATCTTGTGTAGCAATAGCTCGTTGTCTTTCACACACTCTCCCAGCACATGCTTCACCTTGAGTGAGCATAGCCCATTACCCTGTGCACCTTACCCAAGTTTTGCTTTTCTTGTGCACCTGTGCTGTGATGTTTGCATAAGTTGTGTTGTTCTGTGCACATAAGCTGTGCTGTGTAAACCTGCCAACCTGTGCATGAACTGTGCTTTGCTGAATCTGTGCTAAAATCCACATAATCTGTGCTAAGCTATGGGTGTTTTTGTTTGAGTTCAATTTGATTGCCTGGCATGATAGGATTTTAGGATGACACTAGGGATGAAAAATCATCACATAGGTCAATTAGAAAGCTTGCTTACGGGCAGGATTCATGTTACGAACCCCCCACAGACCATGATGTCACTAGGGATTGTTATGGACATTTTCACAGTCTTGAGCATCAATACATAGAATCTAATGACCATATGCACATGTATCATTCGCCACAATGGGAGGTTAAACAATGTTGTCCTTCAGTGAACCCATGTATGCAGTCGATAATGGAGAATATCAAACTCATTGAGCAAAACAATGCTATACTTGAATGGAAAGCACTGCATGATCATCCATATAGCAACATGTCTGAATTTCCCTTTGCTAGTGAACCTTTTGCACAACCATGCACTGAATATCCATGTGAAGCATGCATACCCACTAGTGAAGACTCCCCTTCAGTTGAACAGCTTAACATGTTCTTAAGGATGAATCTCAGTCATCTACAAAATGTAGAAAGGGAGTATGCCATTAGTCAATCCACTAATGTTGAATATGAACCTCACATAGAGGAAAATGAGTTGACTGAAAACACCAATGATGTTAATAGGGATGAGTATGCATATTACTCAGATGATGAATATGATGTGTTAGAAGAGCATATGTGTGCTGAACATATTGTGGAGCCTGTGGATTCAGAGACATTAGGCTTTACTCCAACTTCCATGAATGAGGCTTCTTCTAAATCTGCAGATGCATGCGATGTTAACTCTGAGTTTGGGCCTGTGCAACTGTTCTGTGAAAGTGAGCATGCTATACCACCTGTTTGTGACTTAGTGCTGAAATTTTTGACACCAATGATACTATGCATGAAAACAACTTTGATGTATGTGATTCCATGCCTAGGTTACAGCATGATGTTTCTCCTGGTTATCTTATGCATGAGATTGAAATTTTGGATTCTCAATTGGGACTTGCTAATTTGTTCAATGATTGTGAGCATGATACTTCACTTCTTATCTCTGACTCAGGAAGAGTGTGTAGTGATGTTAAGAGTCAAATGAATAAGAACAAATCGGATGCATGTGGCCCCCTGTCTATGTCATAAGTTGATAGATTTCCACCTAACCTAGGTTTGGCCTGTCACAAAAATTTTAAACCAACTATTCTGAGAGTTCCTAATCTAGGCCTAGAGCTTTGTGCTTCCCAAGTCCCCTTGGACTATTTTGCATCAAAGTATAACACCTTTAGGGAGCCACAGTTGGAATTTGTATCTCTACCCGTTCCTAGAAGTGTCCATTTTGAACTAGACCTAGTGCATGATCTGCCTTTAAAATTGCAAGATTTTGTGTTCAAAAACACACCTGTTGACAAGTTTAGGTTTGGGGGAAAATCATTCACTTATACAGTCTTTCTTGCACTCTCATGTTATATTTGTGTAAGGCTGTTGATGTTTCTGCATATCTTATTTTGGGTTGATCCTCAACTCTTTAGATTGTTGGTGTATGGTAAATTTTTCTTGTATATAATCCAGTAGGTCTTGTTAAATCTTCTATCTTGAATCGGTTGAGTCTTCTTTTGTTTATATTGTGCTAATCCAATATGATCTCAGCTGAGAATGTTGGATTCTAGCCTTGACTAATGAAGCTCTAATCTTGCTTTCGCCAACATACCGGTAATCTCTTTCCTTTAAATCTGCTCTGCCTTGTTCTCATGGTATGTGAATATTTAAATTCTTATCATCTGTTGACACATTGAGGACAATGTTTGATTTAGGTTTGGGGGTGCATTTGCATATAGAGTTTTTAGTCTTTTATATCTAAAAAAAAATCAAAAATCAAAAAAAAAAATCAAAAAAATCAAAAAATTCAAAACTCTTTGTAAATATGTACATAAAAACCTCCAACTTTTAGAGATCTTAGAGTCACTAGCATGCTTCTAGCTATGTTTACATAGAGAGTCTGGCCGAAATAACTGAACTTGGAAGTACTGGAGAACACAATCGGGTTTCTTAGTTGATTAGAGCGTTAAAGTTGGATTTAACCATACCGGAGGGCGAATTAGGTGATGTATAGATATTCGGTAGTAGAATTGTGATCACCCATAGTGGAGACTACCCATTTTTACATCAAGCGAGGCACCGACCTTCATTTTTGTGACTTTCTAAAAAATCTGTTAGAGTGTGTGTCACCGTACGTCAATTCCGGGTAGGAATGGTGAGCTACCCAACTTCGCACCACTTTCAACACTATTTTTGATCTCTTGAGTGCTAATTTTGTCAATCATGAGGGTGACGTTTAAAGATGAAAACTCCTTCTTGTAGTTCGATTTGTAGTTAGCATCACTCTCTCTCCCTCTCAACAACATCAACAGATTCATAGAAACACATCGTCGTCAGCAAGCGGAGCATCATTAGAATATTTGAAGAAAAGTTGAAATAGTCCAAGGTTTACATGCAACAAAGAAAATAAAAGAAAATAAGATGAGAATTAGTGAAGTTTATGAAATCAAGACAATACAAGTTGTGTAAAATTGAGTTTTATTGTTTTAC
Organism: Papaver armeniacum; assembly: GCA_023531295.1. Lineage (NCBI taxonomy): Eukaryota > Viridiplantae > Streptophyta > Magnoliopsida > Ranunculales > Papaveraceae > Papaver > Papaver armeniacum. Next base: position 121,957 of record JAJJWW010019303.1, on the reverse strand, counting down.
TGTTATGTTTTATGTCTTAAAAAAAAAAAAAAAAAAAAATGTTTGTCAAGTTTTTGTGAAGTTCAGAAGTTCATCATCAGCAGTTGAAGACCGAAGACCGAAGATTGAAGACGTTTCTATGGATGCTAGGAGAGAGTGATATTAATTGCCGATCGGGTGAGAAGGTAAGTGAGTACTCCCATCCTTGCTAATGGTTGATTTCCTTTCTTAGAGATCATCAGAAAAAGATTCTTTTTGTCCACAACTCGTGGAGTCTCCGAAAACTATTTCGGAAGGTTATCCTTCTCATCTTCAACGTGTGCAAGATTTCTCTCTTCATTCCCGCTGCACACATGAGAGACTAAAAAGCGGTCTTTTTGAGTGCAATTATCATAAAACCCTATTGGTGAGGCGGCAGAAGTCGAGGCTTGTGATCACTCTCGAACCCGAATTCTTTCATATGGTATGGTTACTTCTCGCTCAACTCTTAAGGATGAGAAGGCGTTCTTTGGTAGTTCTAACTTCGTGTTACTAGCATGCAGAAACTCTATGTCCTCATAGCTCCTTGGATGCTTGAGACTCTTTTACGCTCTGAAGTTGGAGAAGGTTTTGTGGGTACACCTCTGTAAACCCTCACGAGACTACAACTCGTCCACTAGGGACACCTAGGGGTTTAAAGGCTTAGTGCATATGCTAAATGCATTCGAGAGACCAGCGACAGTGGTATAGTTAGGATTTCTTAATTTGTGTTTCACTTGAGGACAAGTAAAATTCAGGTTTGGGGGTATTTGATGAGTGCCAAATATTGCATATTTCTACACCTTTTTATTGGCATTTAACTCATCTTTTGTGCTCAAAATCGAGATATTATCCCAGTTCTGTATTTTCTTTGTTTTCAAGAATAAGTATTTGTACTAATTAATTTTGTGTTTTTAGGTAGTAAATAAAGCTCGGAGAAATTGAGGAGTCAAAAGAGCAGAAAATTGGAGACGAGCGTCTATGGAGCAGAAAGCCAAAGCCCGCGCGCGCATCAGTTGCAACCCAACAAGGAGCAACCTATTTGCAAAGACAAAGGCTAGAGCAATCCAAGACCCGGCCCATAACCCGGATCCAAGCCCGTTCCATCTAAACCGTGAGATCTAACCCTTCCACATCCAACGCTTGCTCCACCCTGCACATCATTTCTCGCTGCTCCCGCTCAACACCAAAACCGCCTACACCTACACCCATCGAACCAAACACTCCCCATCTTCTTTTCTCCCTTCTTCTCCCGACAGAAATACCAGAGCTCCATCCCTCTTCTCTTCCCCCGACCATACCAGCAGCTGACCTAACCACCACCATCTCCTTCCCCTGACCCCAGCACCAGTAGCCGCATGCTCCGCCACTCTATCTCAAGTTATCTCCATCATAGCTTCTCCATACCCTAGAAGCTAGGTTAGAGATAGTTGGAGCTAGGGTTTTCTCTAACATCAAATCAATGGAGTCGAGAGGCGAATTAGCAGAGGAAAGAGGTTTGGGTTTTGTTTAATTGCTAGTTCGGGTGATTGGGAGGTATAAATTGTGATGTTCTTCATGTGAGAGGGAACTGAGTCAATTTTAGGGTTTTTAATTTGTATTTTAATTTCAATTCTGTTTGAGTTTTTAATGATGTTCTAAGTTATTTGACTAGGGTGTAGATGAAACCCCTGATTTAATGTCAAGTTAATCTAATTCTTAAAGTGTTCTTGTAGTTTGTAATGCTTAGGATTATTGTTAGCCTTTGAACTAAACTCACTGTGATCGGTGGTGCTTGTAAGAAGACCACCGATACTAGGGGTAAGTGAGGGAGTGAGTTAATCAATTATCCATCCGAGGCCTTCAAGGGAAGGCACAAGAACAAAGTGAGAATTTGAATTGCCTAGCAAAGATTAGGAGGTGAATTCAACCACCTTAGTATCCTCAACAACCTGTTTACAATCTATATTTGCTACCTTAGAATACAGTAACAACAAATACTCGTATCGACACCAAAATCAACTATAATTGTGTCATTCTTGGTTAGAAATCAGTTAGTGAACCACTAGAATCAACCTTACACACTCCATCTCCCTGAGGATCGACCTGTACTTGCCCCTGCCTCCAATAGGCACTGTGCACTTGCAGTTAACCGTAGGCGAAACATCTTTTCTCATCCTACCACCTGACATCTTGGGAAAATTATCATCGTTCATTAAAAGTGCTCATTCTGCAATAGCAGCATTCTGGACAGTAAGAACACCATTAGGGTTTAATGATTTCCAAAACTTGTTCCATACGTAACCCTCCTTACCCAACGGAATGCAGATAAAACTCCATTGAGATGAAGAGGATGAGATCTCATCAACTCTTAAGAAATCTCCTGAAGAATTCTCCAACCATTGAACCTGAATGACCGAATTATTAAATCTTTTGGACCAAAATTTACCAACTTCAAACTCTCCTTCAAACGCCATCTTCAAAATAGATGAAAACCATGGAACAGCCAGTCTAGGAAGATTTACTTTATTGAATTTTTTTGAAACTCTATGTGATTTGCAACCCAAGAAGAGTCCAAAAGAAAGAAAAAGATTTAGATCGTAAAACCAAAGGTGCAATCTGATCCACCTTCATGATGAAAAAAATAAAAAAAAAAACATCGATTAAAACCCTACTAATCAATAAATCTCGGCCCCAAGGGGAAGGATCATAGATCCGTCCTTGGACAGCGAAGAAGTTCAATTAGCACACTGTTGCACTGAATCAATCATGAAGGATTGAAACGAGCAAGAGGCTGGGTTTTTTGAGAAAATTCCCATTTTTCTTAGGAGAGAGGCGAGAATTATGATGATGAATCCAACTGTAAAATATGCACAAACGATTTTACTTTCTTTGCCTTTCTTTTCTCTACTTTAGACTTCAGATATACTACCAAGTACCTATGCCTTGATTCTACTTAAAAACAAAACAAACTTTTTGAGTGTACTTGTTGATGGTGGATTTTCATTTAAGGTTAAAATTGTAAAAACCAGAAAATTATGCGCTGACATCTTGTAAAAGATAAAGCCATTAATAAGTGTTGAATACTTCTTCACTTTACTAATTCACATAGAATGGAGCATGTGGCAACAATCCCATTTTGTGAATTAAATACACGAAATTCATCCAGGTTGGAGCATGTAGCAACAATCCCATATACCCTGTGAATTTATAGCATTATTAATTAATGCGTGAGCAGCCTTGTAGTTGCAGGAAATCCTACACTACACGCCTCACTAGAATATACACAATTAAGTCATTTTAAGATGAATGATTATGATTCCTATTGATTGAATACTTGAATCTTTACAATATGAAATAGAAATGAGTTATAGAATTACAATCACTCTAAAACTTTCTCTCTCCTAATGACTTGCTTAACAATTCAAAAAGAACTCCCTCTTCAATAGACTTACTCAACCCTTTATATAGGGTAGTACATGGATGGATGACAAAAGTCAGTCCTTTATTTTCGGGAATGGCTTGCGAAATATCGCAAGCGTACAAGTATACAATCTCGCGACACTCTTAAACTTCGCCATATTTTCATATCTTCCTCATGTTACGCTGTCGTCATTCATTGCGTCATTTATTTTACTTCCTGCGACTCCCTCGCAATGTCGTCATTTATTAATCTCTCGAAGTATTGATGTCGCGATATTCGATCTTACATCTTGCCTCTTCTCATGTCTTCTCTGCGAAGGAGAGAATGTCATGAGAACCAACATTTTGAAATGCCACAATCGCTCATCTTTATCTGTTTCACTCCCGTACTTTTACACGGAATTTATTACGAATGTTTCTTCTTCCACTCTTTTCTTGACACGTCTCTTTCAACCGTTTATTCTTGACCATTCATGTCCCATCTCGCATTAAATGCATTTGTTTTCTCGAGGATTCTTCTCTCTATATATAGTTTTCTCACCCTTCTCTTCTTCTCTTTTATTTTCCCTCTGCAACTTTTCTTCAACTCTCTTCCTCCGCAATCAGCGCTTCTGCTACTGTAAATCTTCCCTTCTTTCTTTCTCTTGATCTTCAATTCTCTAATCATTCCCATACTCTAAAAATGGCTTCACTTGGTCGTATATATAAACCCCTTTTTAATGAAGCTCAAAAGAATTTACAAGAGAAGGGCTTCATCCTATCAACCATTCCTGATCAAGAATCTTCACCTATACTTTCTGCAAAGTTGTTTTCTGATCATCAGTGTGATGATCAGAAAATCATAATCTCGCTAGGTCAAATCCTCGCAGGCCTTCCCATTCCTCTCTACAATCCCGAGATGCCTTTATTCTATGAAATTCTTGCTCATGAGAAATTCACGCGAGCTATTTATCAATTAAGCGGTGATTGCATGCGTCTAATGCTTGAATTCGCCAACCGTGGCGCTGGTAAGGGATCTTTATATCCTGACAATGTCAAAGATCCTAGATTCGCAAGTTTAAAAATAGTCGCTGAGAAGTATACCGTAGAAATTTTTTTTGAAAATTATGAAGTAATAAATATGAGAAATGATAAATCTCGCTGGGGTGCTCGATTGAAGAGAAAATATAATATTCCCAGTGATAAGCTGCTTATGCAAGATATTGACTGGCACTCGGGCAAAAATAATGTTCCTCGGTACTCCAAAGATGAGAAGTGGTGTGTTGTTCCTCTATTTTTGAGCGGACCTTATATTGCAGGTCCTCATATACTCCCTACGAATCTCGCAGACTATCGTCCTTGGGAATTTAAGTGGCCCGAGAAGGCAAAAGAGGTATATTTCCTATTTCAGGTTTGCTTTACGATATTTCCTTCCTCTTATATTTACTAGACTTGCAAAATTTTCAGATTATCAAATTGAGAAAGAGTTATAAAAGACGTACAAAGGCGAGTACTCTGGCGATACTCCGATCAATCATGGATGAAGTAAGAAATATTTTCTTTTGTTATTTTTAACAATATTGTTGCCTCTGTTTCTTATCTTCATTCGTGTGCGAAGGTTGGCGTTGAAGAAATTGACATTCCCGAAGCTGCGAAGGTTAAAGGCAAGAATAAAATCACTCTTCGCAAGGATAAATCTTCCGCTCCATCTTCTAAAAAACGAAAAATCCATCCCTCTTCTCATTCTAGTTCCCAAACCAGCGAGAATTCTGACGAAGATGAAAATGAGGTTGATACTTCTTTTGCAAAGGAGAATCATTCGATCGAATCTGCTATGGCGCAATTGTCTAGTGTCTTCTTTGATTCTATGCAAGGATTGGGAGATGATCATTTATCTGCTACTTGCGAAGCTCTCGCTAATATTTGCGATACCCCCCTGCTAGTGGATAATGATTCTTTTCGTGGAGTTTCTCGTACAATGACTCCCAGTTTCTTAAATGCACTTAGTGCCTTGGTATGTTCATATTTCTTTATTTCTTTGTGATTTCGATTATAAACCTTATCTTAACAATTTCTTTACTTTCCTTTATAGTCTGGGAGAGCTTCCTTTGTTGTTTCCTCAGACCTCGAGAAAAGACGCAACAATCTTGAAAAGAAAAATCTTCAACTTAAGGAGAAGAACAAAGAACTAGAAATTGAAGTTGCGACATCTCGCAAGAAGGATGCAAAAATTCAACAGTTGGAAGTTGACTCTTCTACCCAGAAGGACAAAATATCTACTCTTCAAAGTGCTAATCAACAACTTTATGGTATAACACCCTTCTCTTTTCTTCATTTCTACTTTGTCATTTATTTTTCTTTGCCTGACTTATCATTTTCGCAGACATTTATAATCTTTCTGACGAAGCCATCCTTCTCCATTCATTACCTGAACCTATGGATGATGATGCTCTTCTCGCTTATCTCAATGAATCTTTAAGTAGTTCTTCAAACAAGATTAATTCTCTCTCATTAAATGAACTTCGAACCAAATTTCATCTCTTAGAAATTGAGCATAGATCTAGTTTAGGTTTAGCCAACCAATTTAAACGTTTATATCTTAGCTCCCACGAGAATAATAATCTTCTAAGGAAGAAAATTAGCAGCCTTATAGATGATAAGGATCGCATTGCTAATCAAGGTGCACAAGCATTAGCGAAATTCTAAAAAACTCTTCTTGAAGTCCAAATTGAACGAGATGAATCTCTTCGCCAAAATGCCATACTTAATGAGCGAGAAAATCAAATTCGTTCACTTCTTGTCATAAACAATGATGATGAATTCGCTTGGGCTGCGAAAGTTCTAGATAATGCCAAAAATAACTTAGGTGTTAGCGTCAGTCTTCATGCTGAGCATACTGCCTTGGTTAAAGATATGATTTCTGATAGAGAAGGTTGTTTACTGTTCTTCATTATTTTTCCGCCTCTTTTTATGAAATCATTATTAAGTTGCTAACTCATTGTCATTTGTTCGAGAATCGAAGAGGTTTCAAACTAGAATCAAGGAACTTGAATCTGAAAGCACAACTTGCAAAAGACTTCTCTCTTCGTAATGACAAATATTCTAAGTCAAGAAGCAACTACAAACTACTTTTGTGGCGAATTTCAATAATGATGTTGTTCGTTTTCGCAATCAAACTATTGAAACAGTTTGCAATGACCACAACATTCCTCCTTCTTCATATCCTTGTCTTCTCGATGAAGTTCCTGAAAATATGCCTTGCTCGAGATGTCTCGATAGTGATGTAAGCGAAGAAGAGGAATCGATAAAGAATCGATGAAGAAGAATAAGTTGCTAGATTGTTCCATTTTCCTTTCTCTTCTTGTGATACTTGTGCATTTATCCTTCTAACCTTCCATTTTGTAATCTCTTCTTCAAATCTATCATATGAAAATAAATAACAAGTTTTTATACTAATCATTCCCATACTTGCCTCTCGTTATTTATTTTCACATGAGAGAAATTAAGTCGATAATCTTTAAGTAATGATACTTCTTAATTTATGGCTCATCATTCTTTGATTCTCCACAAATAAGTGAAGAAATATAGTCGTATTCGAAAGCTTGTTTGCTTACTCAATTTCTTGTGTTATCTTATCATCATTTATGTTGAAATTCATCATTGCGACAAAATCGCAGGACATCGTTACACTTTCATGTAATGACCCATTGATCTTGTCTTATCATTGTTTTTGTGTGGTCTTATTTTGCCTTCCTAGTTAAAGGTCTTATTTTGCCACCCCTCATTTTGCATCAATATGACAGGTCTAAATATTCTTGCGAACATAAAGTCCCATGACATTGACGTCTTGCGACAAAATCGCAGGACGTCCTTACACTTTCATGTAATGACCCATTGATCTTGTCTTATCATTTCTTTAGTATTTTTGCCTCTGCAGGATATTTTGTTTGCGACAATATGACAAGCCTAAGTGTTCTTTCGAACATAAAGCCCCATGACATTGGCGTATTTTGACACTTATCAGCTCCCTAATGGAGGGTGCCGCCCTTATCATCTCCCTGGTTGCCCCTTCAAGGAGGAGTACATCGGCCATACAAGACTAGCTCCTCCCATCCGGTCTTAACAACAACCAGTTGTTTTCGCAGCCTCTTATCCCTTATACCTATAGGGTTTATGGTTACGAGACTGCACCCTAAGTGGAGTTTTCTTCGGGCCGAGTGCAGCGTGTGCCAAGACTTTCCAAGAATGGACGAGACACTTCAAATGTCCCAGGCACTCTTGTCTCAACCGTGTACCTCGGCGCCTTGAGCATACACTGACTCCTTGGAAGAGACCCTCGGTCGTCCAACCAGGGTATAACCTTATATATATAGTTGGAAATCCAAGGTATCTCCCCTGGATAGGCTTTCATGGGCCCCAAATTTTCATGACTCAGGTTCCAGGCGGTGTAACCTTTTCCCTGAGCCATGTCAAGAGATACCCCCTTATATGACGCACTTTAGGTCTTACATTTGCCTCTTGCGAAATATCATTCGCGAACTAGGGTGTACGCCATAAAGGTTCGTCCCATTCACCCATTCTTTCATTTTTGTTAATTCATTCAATCATTCATTTTTGGTTTTCTCTTGTTATTTTGTTTGCGAATCTATCACACAATCTTGCTTTGTTTATTGTAATCTCATTTCAATTCTTCAATCAAATTTTCATACATTCTTGATGGAGAGATTCTCGCGCATTTCTTCTTCAATTATTATTTCTTCCTCCTACTCTTGATATGCCTTTGTCATTAATTTTGATAATAATGATTATTCATTTCTTACACTTTTTGCTCCTGCTGCTCTCTTCCCCGCACCATTCAAACCTCTTAATGGTTCCTTTCCATCATAATTTTCAATCAAGTTTTCATGCACTTGCTTCGCAATGTATCTTCACCTCTTGTATCTATAGTATCCACCATTAACCTTTCTCTTCTTTGTTTATCTTTTATATTTTGCTTCCAGCCCTTCCTTTTTGCAGCTCTTTCCTCACAACTCTCCACATCAATCTCATAGCATTTTTGTCCTTCCATCCAGTCTCCCTTTATAACTCCAACACCGCTAGGATGAGGAAACTTTATACACTGATGATAAGTCGACGCTACACCCAGAATTTCATGCAACCATGGACGTCCGATCAATGCATTATAAGGGGATTCCATATCGACTACACAGAACAAAACTTCAATTGATAATCCTTGCAAGGGTATTCTCATATGAACTTCTCCTTTAGGCTTATTCGTTGTGCCATTGAAACCATAGATATGACATGTTGCGGAAGTCATTTCTTCATCTTTGTACCCCAATTTTTTATATGCATGATAAAACATTATATTCACTGAACTCCCTGTATCCACTAAAGTTTTACTTATTGCCCATTCTTCCATTGTTTTTGTTAATTTTCCTTCTTCTTTGCTGGCACTTATCGTAATCACTAGTGGAGATGTGTGATTTAAATTCTCTCCGACATCTCCGTTCTTTGTGAATATAATTCTCTGTTTTCCCATTCTTTCAAGGGTAGCACCTTCCCTGCTGTTATAATTTTCTTTCATTCAAAATCTCTTTTATGTATTCTCCCTTTGATACTTTCATGAAATTCATTAACCATTTATTTTGAAATCATATTACATTCCAATTCTTCATTACCCTCTCTAATTCTAATTTTCTTCAATTTATCCATCATACTCTTGAATTTTACCGTTTTAGTGACAATATCCAATCTCTTATCTTCAATCACTCCCTGTTTCTAGCGCCATTATGTAGTTGCAGGAAATCCTACACTACACCCCTCACTAGAATATACACAATTAAGTCATTTTAAGATGAATGATTATGATTCCTATTGATTGAATACTTGAATCTTTACAATATGAAATAGAAATGAGTTATAGAATTACAATCACTCTAAAACTTTCTCTCTCCTAATGACTTGCTTAACAATTAAAAAAAGAATTCCCTCTTCAACAGACTTACTCAACCCTTTATATAGGGTAGTACACAGTGGATGACAGCTAAGCTGTCCTTTATTTTCGGGAATGGCTTGCGAAATATCGCAAGCGTACAAGTATACAATCTCGCGACACACTTAAACTTCGCCATATTTTCATATCTTCCTCAAGTTCTGGCTGTCATCATTCATAACGTCATTTATTTTACTTCCCTGCGACTCCCTCGCAATGTCGTCATTTATTAATCTCGCGAAGTATTGATGTCGCGATATTCTGATCTTACAAGCCTTGTATTTCCTGTACTCATTATCAGTGCGACATGACGAGTGAGTGTTGCTCTCAGCAGAGCAACACGAACCTCCAAGCATTATAATGAAAGCATGTACGAAATACCCGTACAGGCTGCAACTCTCGGTGTGTTATACTAGCCCGATTGAGAACTCTCGGTGTGTTATACTAGCCCGATTGAGCATCCGGACTGTCCGTATCGGTCAGTATATGATCTCGTTCATCCAACCTCACCGGATGATTGGATGGCCCCGGATCAATTCCATAACCCCTAAGCGGTATGGAATATTCATTTGCCGAACCAACGCGGACCCCCGCATGGTCGGCCTCCCAAAAGATTGGCATAACTTGCCAAAACGTCCAAACTAGAGCGGTATGGACGGAAAACCTAAATTAGGGTTTGCGGCATATTACATGTGTCGCAAAAGCAGTCTCAACCATCCATCTTCGCGGTATAGATGGAGGGTGTAGATGTAGATTCAAAGGGCCCGAGCATGTAAACACAATCACCGAGGGCCGCCGCCATACCGACCAATCGGTCGGGACCAACCATGGTTGGTCATCCCAATCGTGCGCCGAACAGAGCATGACGCACGGCCGTGAGACTCAAAATTAGGGTTTTAAACATCACGAGCGTCCATTTTCTCCGGCACGAATGAAAGGTTCGAGATTAGATTAAGCAGGTCCAGCCATACCAGCATGACCACCGTGGGCCCGTCTATCCCCTCACCTGATCGGCCAACGCATATCATGCCTGGCTATCCCAAAACGCGCGTCCAAACTAGCGTGGTCACACTTCCAAAACTACAAACTGATCTCGACCACTCAACTTCACCGGACGATTTGAGTAGCTTAAATCACGTTTTCATGGGACAGTCAGGTATAGGCGCGAACCGATCGGCCAAGACCGACCAAGAATTGGTTATCTTGGAACGCGCGCCTGAAGATAGCATGATGTGCGGCTCTTGCGGCACTAGTTTTATGTCACAAATTGATCTCGACCACTCAACTTCACCTTAGGACGGAATTGAGTGGCCCCGGATCATACTTTCGTGAGGTAATGGGGTATAGGCGCCTACACCGTCATGCTTGTCTACACGCATGTACGATCGGCCTGGCCAAAATCGTATCCCAAGCTTGGATTCGACCCGGGATGAAGAGGGATGCTTGCGCACCTTCTCTAAAACCTAATTTCATCAACGGTCGCAGATGAGTGTCTCAAAGATCATCTCGTCCGTCCAACTTCACCGGCTTGGTTATACAACCCTGGTCGGGAGTTAATTGGTCATTAAGGCGTCTTGGTGATCACCACCCGTCACTTTACCACACCATGATGCAGTACCTGCATAAAATACACACGATACTTCACAAGTATCGACCTCCTGAATTACGACAATTATTCAATTTAGCATTACATGCTACTTTTTGTGGGTTCCACGATCCACACGCTCGAGACATCAATCATTTCACAAACTGGGGGATACATACTGGGGTATTGGTATGGAGGTTTACAGCGTGCAGCGCGCAATGTGCCATCACAAGAACGTGTCAGGAAGTCATGGACGGTTAGTGATGATGGGAGAAGTGGGCAAGACTGGTAGTGTGACACTAACACACGACTCCACTACTCCATCACTCCACTTTCTCCACTTCCCACGAGATACGAAGGTTAGGCTAAAAGACTTGTATAAATAGGTTCTCCTCCCTATTTTCCAAACACACAAGAGAAAACAAGACAAGTCCAGACAACAGAGGCAAGTGTTGATACAATCGTATTCAAACACCGGAACTGATAGCTTACACCACGCAAGCCGGTTCGAAGCTTTCTGATACAAGTCATTCATAGCCAACACCTTCACATTCTCAACACCTTCTTCGCTTCCCTCCCTAAGATCAACCCCATCTCCTTCACTTTGTGACCGAAACAAGTCTGGAACGGCCATTTCTTGGTTTAGGCCGGACTTGCACAGATTGATCTCTCGAATATACAAGCACTCACCACGCAGTGCATTTATTTAAGGTTTAGACTCATTTCTCATCCACACACCCCAAATTACCAAAACCGGCAGAAATAGTTTCACCCATAAACAATTGGCGACCACAGTGGGAGGTTAATCTCTCGGTTGCAAAAAATTGAATTCTCAATTTTTTGGTTTTCATCTCGCGATGTATCCTCACCAGGAAAGCACAAGTGGTTCGAGATACCATGGGAAGTATAGCTAGAATCTTTGGAAGATGTCTTGGCAAATCAAGCTGGTATCGCTAGAAGACAGAGCGAAACATTCCGCCTTTTGAATGATATAACAGCACAATTACAAGGAGGGTCGACAGGCGTCTACTCAGACATTGCGAGAAACGCTGGATCCTTAACCAGGGGTCACACCTTTGCCGGTGGAGAAGAAAAAAGAGCGCGTAATCACAGGAGACTCAGGAAAGATGAACAACATGGTCCAGCCGACAATGAAGACTCGATGCTCCACAGAGGAAAGGATTTGTCCGGAGTACTACAACGTCTGCCAGATAAAGAAAGGGAGCCTGCAGCCTACGGAGCCCTGCGAAAAGATTTATATCTCAAGACTCTTGTTGAAGCCCGGAAGACTGTCCAATCCTCATCGACCTGTCAACCAAGCGAAGAAATACTTGAGGAAGGAGAGATCAATCAAGGAATACGTGAATACATAGGATGGGAGCGTTCAATTCGATCACTCAGCAGTGATATTACGACACCTTCCACATCCCTTTACCCAGGAAAGCGATCCGCAGATATGATGGCATTCACAAGTCTTCCAACTTCATCTCCGAAACGTGCTCCATGCCGAAACCATGTAGAGACACCACAACGCCAACGAACGCAGGAAGAGCTAGACCCGAAGTACCTACACTTTCCGTTCCCAATGGAAAATATTTTGGAGTTCTTTGGAGGCGTGGAGTGCAACAGAGAGGTGGAGCTACCTCCTGTATGGCGTCCACCAACTGATCAAGAAGTAATGGACCCGAGGTATTGTCATTTCCACCGGTTCCTTCACCACCCTACCAATGAATGCAATGCTTTGAAACGCATTGTTCAGAAGAAGCTTAATTCATAGGAATAGCTTTCCCTATCTGGGAGGTTAATGAGGACGATTTCCTTAGAGAGGCTACTTCGGTTTGATACAAGTAAGGCTTCAAAAGCAAGTAAGTTCTACTCAACAATTTTGCAAGAAAGATAGTTTTAGAATTCACTGGGGACTTGGCATCCCACACATAGAGAAAGAGGCTCAATGATCAAATGCCATGTTTGTTTCCATTCATACTTCCCTTTTATGCGACATTTGCAATTCCATATGACATGTGCAACCATTCATGACCAAGATGCAAATTCCATTTAAAATAACCTCTTTCAGAAAAGTTATTCACAAAACTATCTCAAAATAAACCAAATCAATTACCTATTAATTCAAAACCGGAAGTCAAATTACGAAAGGAAATCCTCACTATCACTCAAAAAAGAAAAACGTCTAAAAGAAGAGACAAGTATATGGCACGAATCCTTCAAGGAAAGTCCTTCAAAGAAGAACTCGTCCTTCAGGCAAGAGAGACTTTCATCCTTTGAAGTACAGCCTGCTGCTTGACTTCAACTCCTCGAGACAACTTTTCAACCTCTTCTTCCCCGTCGAGTAACACATTTTGCGAAGGGCTTCATCTTGTAATTTCTGGAGCTCCTGAATCTCGGAGAAACCTTTGAGGAACCAAGGAGCATTGAAGTCGTACTGCACAAACACATCTCGATGGCACTTCCAGTCTTCAATCATCTCCTCAGAAACTGTTCGACCAGTTGTGACGCTCATCCCGTGGATAGAAAATAAAGCCTCCTGAACGCGGTTGACCAATGCAAGATGACTTTTGAGCTTCGTAATGGTAGAAATGTGGCCGTGTTTCTCCCATATCGCCGTGTACAATTCTTCGAACCGAGCTGGCACACTGAATCCTCCAACCAACACATGACCTGGATAAGGGACAATGAAAGGAGGATCGAACAAAGCTCCAGGCTGCATTACCGATACTTCACCAATCACAGGAGTCTTGTCAATTGCAGGAGATCTTTCGGAAGAAGTCACCACGACAGCTTTATTGATTGGAACATGCTCAGAACATTCTTCAAGGGGAGCCACATCAACAATAGCGGATGCTGCCTCTCTTACATTCCTCCCGATATCTACTTTGCTCTGGGTGCTTATTTCCATCACGCCCCCATCAACAAGATCACTTAGGGAGGCACCTTGTCAAACCGAGCTTGCATCATCTCTGTCATGGTATGAAAAAGAAGCGGTTTCGCCAGACTTCTCAGCATGAAGATCAGTACCTCCAGACTTCTCAGCATGAAGATCAGTACCGCCAGACTTCTCAACATGAAGGCCAACATTACCAGCCTTCTCATTCTGAATGCGCGCCAACCTTGTGAAGACATTCTCTTTCGAAATTCCATGATTTCAAGCAAGGATCACTCTTAGAAGAATTTACTCTGGAGAAATGAAGGAATCAACAAAAAGAGATTTAGATACCTGCATATTGGAGGAGTTGAGGATCACCGAACCACATGCCTGCCTCTTAGATCTCTCTCCTGCTTGGGGACTGCAATCCTCAGCTCTAGTTCGTTTCGCTGGAAGTGGCTTCAACCGAAAATGCTTCTTCAGGACTTCAGAAGATGGCTCACCACGGGAATCTGTCACAACATCCTCCGAGAATTCTTGGAAAGCCAACAGTTGCTTCCTCCAAAATTCCTTATACTTGTCGGTTACCACTGAGTTTCTCCCAATAGGCAAGAAGGGAAGACTCTGCGATGCCAAGAATATGTCATCATCAAAGATAACCGGGAGAAGTTCTTTCGAAACCTCCGAAGGATGAATAAAGGGAACACCCTGGTCAAATCCCATTTGACAAGCAGCCCTGTCAATGTTGTACGGAGTCACAGTAAGAGTTTCGTTGAATAGAGACGGGATATATCCCGGAATGCAGCTGTGCAGATAAATAAGTTCTCCAAATTTCATAGTCTCGGCATCGGTACGCAACACAGCATCAGGACCGTCAGAAGCAATATCAAAAGTCTTTGGCTGAACAATGGAAGGGTGGGTCGGCCCCCATGGAAGGAAATTTACAGATTACACATTATCAAAGATATCCACGACTTTCGCACTGGTCCTGGGACGCCTCCTCTGCCAACGAAGTATTCTCGAGCCACCATACAAATTTCTGAGCGAAGGTGCAGGAACAGGAGCATAACTTTTGAAATGTTCCCACAAGAATGCATGAAGAAAAGCGAAGTGTACATACGACTCTACCTTCTTGTACCCGTTGGAAACATGCATATCCATTGCTAAGGCGTCCAGATGAGAATACAACGATCCAAGGAACAAGGCACCTAAGGGAAGAACTTTGCCTTTTGCTAGCTTTATAACAATCTTAACCAGAACACCCCTTATGGTTTTCTTTCCAGAACTGTCATCATATACATCTCTGGATAGCCACAAAGACAGAACGCAATCACGCCGAGCTCGTTTTCCAACTCCCCGATCCGGCTCTGGGTCTACAGAGACCATTCCGATACCCACCAGGTGTAAAAGCATCTTGTATCTTTTTTCTCCTCCTTGTCCAGATTGTCGAATTCTGCCACCTTTTGGAGTATAGTATCATAATCACGTTGTTCCGTGTCAGAAAGCTCATAATGAAGATTCCCAACGACAGGCAGGTTCATCAATGCAGCTACGCTTTCCAGAGTAATATTCATCTCTCCCCATCTAGATATAGCTGTATGAGTAGAAGGGCGCCACCGAGAAATGAAAGTAATCAAGTCTGCAACATCTTTCTTAATTTCAAGAGTAGCAGATGCCATGACTGCATTGAGGATTTGCGCTTTGTTCAAAATGGCTTTAATGTCCTTATTATTCAACATGCGCCTCATCCATCCTTCATAAGAAGCCAGCGGAGTATGACAAGTCTTGAAGTCAATAGGAGAAGGCGGATATTCATTTCTTCGAAGACAGAACCTCATCACAAGTACCGAAGAAGAAGATGGATTAGCTTCCATATTTTCTGATCAGAAAGCAGGACTATCCTGTGAGAGGGATGTTTCCTAATGTTTGGAAAAGACAAGGTGAACAACTCATCAACAATGTTCGGCATATCTTTGAAGCCGTCAACACTTCCCGACTTGACACCAACATTATCTCCAGAAGACATATCAACGGGAGTTCTTTTCTTCATTCTACAATAAAGACAAGAGTCAGTACCCGTATAAAAAAAACACACACACGAGTGCGAACTGCATTCACGTTGGAATGCACAAGACTGGGATTGGGTCCAAGCACCGGCTCAAGTTTCAAGTCCGGTATAAGTTTCAAGTCCGGTATTGGTTTCAAGTCCGGTATCGGTTTCAAGTCCGGTATAAGTTTCATGTCCGGTATTGGTTTCAAGTCCGATATTGGTTTCAAGTCTGGTGTTACTCAAGCTTCATGTCCGGGCACAAGGCGAGTATGAGGTCGACTTTCATTCAAGCATGTGTGGGTGGGACCCACGTTCGGATCAAACGCACATGGTGGGACCGCGTTCGTATACACGTACTATAACACGGTTTTCTCATGAGAATTGTGTTCATGAAATTCAAGCCAAATTTCTCTCCAAGCTACAACCTAAGAAACTAGGTTTTGCATGCAACGATGGAAGAAGAAGCAAAAATGGCATATTCATGGACTCGCGGAACTAAACAATTCTAGCAAAATGGGCGGTTTTACTATCAATCTTGATGGGAAGCTGAGCATGATGTATCTATCCAAACGAAACTTACCTTGGACGGACGGACGGCGGCGACTCCGGCGGCAGCAACAACGACGGCGTC
The DNA here is from genome assembly GCA_023531295.1 of Papaver armeniacum. NCBI lineage: Eukaryota > Viridiplantae > Streptophyta > Magnoliopsida > Ranunculales > Papaveraceae > Papaver > Papaver armeniacum. Next base: position 105,437 of record JAJJWW010019303.1, on the reverse strand, counting down.
GGCGGGAGCAGTGGTAGTCGCGGACGGGAGCAAACAAACAAAAAAAAAATCGTGAGAAAAAGAAAAGGGGGTTGGTCTCTTTTATAGACAAAAATTAGAAGAATCCCAATAGAACAAGGATTCCTCTTTTATTTGGTTTCCTCTTTTGATTCAAATACCCAAAGAAGGAAACCGGTCCCACCAAAGGATTCCATACAAGCACAACGGCATGGACAACTAGCGGTCGGTCAATACTCTTCCGGGTAAACTTCCTTTATCCTAGCTTTCTCACATATGTATGTCACCATCTCATGCCTACCCCACAATAGTGTAACCATTATGTGCTAGGCAGGGGACTTAATGTTGATGGTGGATTTTCATTTAAGGTTAAAATTGTAAAAACCAGAAAATTATGCGCTGACATCTTGTAAAAGATAAAGCCATTAATAAGTGTTGAGTACTTCTTCACTTTACTAATTCACCTAGAATGGAGCATGTGGCAACAATCCCATTCTGTGAATTAAATACATTAAATTCATCCAGGTTGGAGCATGTAGCAACAATCCCATATACCCTGTGAATTTATAGCATTATTAATTAATGCGTGAGCGACCTTGTATTTCTGTACTCATTATCGGTGCGTCATGACGACGAGTGTTGCTCTCACAGAGAAACACGAACCTCCAAGCATTATAATGAAAGCATGTACGAAATACCCGCATGTGCCGCAACTCTCGACGTGTTATACTAGCCCGATTGAGAACTCTCGGTGTGTGTTATACTAGCCCGATTGAGCATCCGGACTGTCCGTATCAGTCTGGATATGATCTCGTTCATCCAACCTCACCAACATGATTGGATGGCCCAGATCAATTCCATAACCCCCAAGCAGGTATGGAATATTCACTGCCGAACCAACGCGGACCCCGCATGGTCGTCCTCCCCAAAAGATTGGCATAACTTGCCAAAACGTCCAAACCAGAGCGGTATGGACGGAAAACCTAAATTAGGGTTTGCGGCATATTACATGTGTCGCAAAAGTCTCAACCATCCATCTTCGCAGGTATAGATGGAGGGTGTAGATGTAGATTCAAAGGGCCTAGAGCATGTCAACACAATCACCGAGGGCCCGCCTACATACCTGACCAATCGGTCAGGACCAACCATGGTTGGTCATCCCAATTCGTGCGCCCGAACAGAGCATGACGCACGGCCGTGAAACTCAAAATTAGGGTTTTAAACATCACGAGCGTCCATTTTCTCCGGCACGAATGAAAGGTTCGAGATTAGATTAAGTATGTCCGTCCATACCAGCATGACCACCGTGGGCCTGTCTATACCCTCACCTGATCGTCCAAGGCATATCATGCCTGGCTATCCCAAAACGCGCGTCCAAACTAGCGTGGTCACACTTCCCAAACTGCAAACTGATCTCGACCACTCAACTTCACCGGACGATTTGAGTGGCTTAAATCATGTTTTCATGGGACAGTCAGGTATAGGCGCGAACCGATCGGCCAAGACCGACCAAGAATTGGTTGTCTTGGAACGCGCGCCTGAAGATGGCATGATGTGCGGCTCTTGCGGCACTAGTTTTCTGTCACAAATTGATCTCGACCACTCAACTTCACCGGACAAATTGAGTGGCCCAAATCATACTTTCGTGAGGTAATGGGGTATAGGCGCCTACACCGTTATGCCGTCTACACGCATGTACGATCGGCCTGGCCAAAATCGTATCCCAAGCTTGGATTCGACCAGGCTGAAGAGGGATGCTTGCGCACCTCCTCTAAAACCTTAATTTCATCAACGGTCGCAGATGAGTGTCTCAAAGATCATCTCGTCCGTCCAACTTCACCGGCTTGGTTATACAACCATGGTCAGGAGTTAATTGGTCGATGGCGTCTTGGTGATCACCACCCGTCACTTTACCACACCATGATGCGCACACGCATAAAATACACACGATACTTCACAAGTATCGACCTCCTGAATAACGGCAATTATTCAATTTAGCATTACATGCTACTTTTTGTGGGTTCCACGATCCACACGCTCGAGACATCAATCATGTCACAAACTGGGGGATACATACTGGGGTATTGGTATGGCGGTTTACAGCGTGCAGCGCGCAATGCGCCATCACAAGAACATGTCAGGAAGTCATGGACGGTTAGTGATGATGGAAGAAGTGGGCAAGACTGGTCGTGTGACACTAACACACGACTCCACTACTCTATCACTCCACTTTCTCCACTTCCCACGAGATACGAAGGTTAGGCTAAAAGACTTGTATAAATAGGTTCTCCTCCCTATTTTCCAAACACACAGGAGAAAACAAGACAAGTTCAGACAACAGAGGCAAGTGTTGATACAATCGTATTCAAACACTGGAACTGATATCTTACACCCTGCAAGCCAGTTCAGCTTTCTGATACAAGTCATTCATAGCCAACACCTTCACATTCTCAACACCTTCTTCGCTTCCCTCCCTAAGATCAACCCCATCTCCTTCACTTTGTGACCGAAACAAGTCTGGAACGGCCATTTCTTGGTTTAGGCCGAACTTGCACGTTGATCTCTCGAATCTACAAGCACTCACCGCGCAGTGCATTTGTTTAAGGTTTAGACTCATTTCTCATCCACACACCCCAAATTACCAAAACCGGCAGAAATAGTTTTCACCCATAAACACAACTATGGACACTGATTGACGACAAAATCTAAAAAATTATCCTTCACGTGAAACATGCAACGCCAAGCTATCAAACTGCATTGCAAAAATCCAATAGCAATCTCGTAACAAGCTACATAATTAAATTAGATGAAGCCAACAAAACTTGTACTTGCTCAAGTCTTCCATATAAATAGTAGACAATCGGGAGAAACAATTATACCAGTAACAGTGGTGAATAAATTAATAAAGGTTTTATAACAAACGGAACACCTCAACTCCTCACTGATTTAATATGTTTATTTTAACAAACAACTATCCTTTAATTCTAAGTTAGAAGTAACCCATTGATCTTACTCTTATAAGTTTTCTTTTTAGTTTTGACACGATACGCGGGGTTCAAAATACCCCAAGGTCCCCAAACACTCAACCAAAACAAAACAAAAACAAAAAAAATCTGAAATCCAGCTTAAACTCTAAAGAGTCATTACAAGGAAAACGAAAAAACAAATACAAAATAAAAATAAAAACCATGGGTATCCCTAAAGTGATCCAGTGTTGGACACGCATGTGTTATCTCATCAAAACCTTAACAAAGGAAAGAGTACATCGCGATAAGTTTGAAAATAAAAACAATAATCAACAAAGTCTTAATATAATCTAAACAAAGATAAATCTTCAGTAAACTAGAAAGTTTCAGTTCTCCTTTAGTTACCAATGAGATGTTTTCTAATGCTGGCAGTATGTAAGAGTCCACAAACAAGTTATAAAAATGAGCGCCTTAGCTCGCGATAGAACTATCAAGATGGGTTCATGTGCCCTTATATTCACCTCGTGAGTGGTATAAGTGTCATTACGACGTATCCAGAAGGGGGGGGGGGGAGGGGGTCCTGCTGCGGATAGCGGGAACATTTCCACAACCCATGATTCATTTGGTGAGTATTGAGGTTGCATCCTCAAAAAAACACAACCATTAGGATCACCAGCCCTTGAGCTTAATCTACTTAAAGAATGAGCTAGAATAACATAGACATCATTGATTTCAACATCATGTTCATCACAGGAGCCTTCATTTTCATATTCAAAGAAAAAACACAAAAGTAGATTGAGTTATACACTAATCTTACACAAACACAATATATATTAGATGGGAATGCTAACATTACTCTATTTAAAAGCAAATACAAACACAAAAAGCAAAATGAAAACTAGGTAACCTAAAACTTAAAGAAATTAAACTGAACAAGACGAGGGTAATAAGTAAAAGCCTAGTTGTTTGTGGGTGAAAACTGTTTCTGCTGATTTTGGTAATTTCGGGTGTGTGGGTGAGAAACGAATCTAAACCCTAAACAATGCACTGCATGAGAGTACTTTTGATTCGAGAGATCAATCTGTACAATCCTGGCCTAAACCAAGAAATTTTCGTTCCATGCTTTCTACGGTCACAAAGTGAAGGAGAAGGGCTGGTCTTAGGGAGGGAAGCGAAGAGAGTGTTGAGACCAGAATCGTTGATTATGAAGGTGTGGTTTGTTTTATGACTTGTATCGGAAGTAGAACTGTTTAGCAGAATGGAAAGCTACCAGGTGATTTCTAGATATTGTATTGTTTCCGACCAAAACTTGTTGTTTTGTGAAAATAGGTGAAGCATATTTATACAAGTCATATTAAAACGTACCCAGGTCTCGTAGGAAGTGGAAACGATTGAGTGGTGGAAGAATAGAGTAACGTGTAACCGTCAGACGTTATGCTTCCATGATGAGGGAAGTGAATTCGTGTAACCGTCAGTCGTTGCACTTCCATGATGAAGGAAATAAATTTTTTACACTGTTACTTTTCACCACCACTAATTGTCCTACTTCATGACACTTTCTTATAACGGGCGCATTGCACGCCGCACGCTGTAAACCTCCAGATCAATACCCTGATGAGTATCCCTCAGTTTGTGACATGTTTGATGTCTCGAGTGTTTTCGTGGAAAACGTGTAGCATGTTGCTATGTGTGGCAAGTCAAAGTCAAGAGACTTTGCCATAGGAAAATAGCATGTGATGCTATTAGGCTTGCCTTGGTCGGCCGCCTAAAATTTGCCACAAGTCTGTCAGTTTGGTGGCGAACTTGAATGGCTGAGATTACATCTTGTGAGGAAGGGTAGCCGTTGATTATGGCCACATCTTTGTTGTGTAACAAAGTGGCGCTATTAGCATAGTGGCGCCTGGCGTAGCGGGTTGCATGGGACTTGCCGCAAGTCCGTCAGTTCAGTGGCGAACTTGGATGGCTGAGATTGCATCTCATGAGGAAGAGTGGCCATCGATTATGGTCGCATCTTGTTGTATAGCGAAGTGGCGTCATTGGAATAGTAGCGCCTGGTGGAGCCATGGCATAGCGACATGCTAGTGGCATGCCAGTGGCGTAGCCATGGCATAGCGGCATGCTAATGGCGTAGCCGCGGCATAGCGGCACGCTAATAGCCGTGGCATAGTGGCACGCTAGTAGCCGTGGCATAGCGGCATGCCAATGGCGTTGTGGCATGGCCACGCCTATGGCGTTGTAGCATGGCCAAAGCTAAGGTTTGGCTCCGTGGCCAAAATTAGGGCTTGGCGGCGTGGCCAAGTCTAGGATTTGGCATCGTGGTAAGAATTAGGTCTTGGCGACGTGGCCAAGGCTAGGATTTGGCGCCTTGGTAAGAATTGGGGCTTGGCGGCGTGGCCAAGTCTAGGATTTGGCGCCGTGGTAAGAATTAGGGCTTGGCGGCGTGGCCAAGGCTAGGATTTGGCGCCGTGGTAAGAATTAGGGCTTGGCGGCGTGGCCAAGGCTAGGATTTGGCGCCGTGGTAAGATTTAGGGCTTGGCGGCGTGGCCAAGGATAAAGTGGCATGCTACCACGGCAGAGTGGCATGTTGGCATGGCGATCAATATGTTGTTGTGGTAAGACGCATTTGGCTTGTCAGTTAGTATGGTGGCGTGACAGGGTGCGTTTGGCCTTTAATGTATGGTGGCAAGTTTAGAGCGACTTGATTGGCCAAGAAAAGGGGGCGGCCAAACATAAGGCGCGGCTACACTTCTGGTGAGAGTGTGGCGGCTTTAGAGCGACCTGATTGGTCGATGTCAAGTGGGGCCGGCAAGTATGGGCCCAGCCACAACTTATGTGCGCGTGGCTAATTTGAGGCGACATGATTGGTCGAGAGAAATAGGGCCGGTTTAGGAAGGGCGTGGCCAATGGCAAGTGGCGCCAGTTGGCCTAAGGCATGGCCACGCCTCCCTTTGCTGCTTTGCTCCTCCTGTTTTGATTACGAGCAAGGTTTTGCACCTTTAATCCATGGCGGATTAATTACCTAGTTTTCCTAGGTTTAATTTCGACAAGCAAGGTCTGATATAATGTGCGAGGCGCAAAACCCTAACTTCTGCAAGCTAGTCAGGTCAATCGATTGAATTCTATGCGTTGAATAGAGTTATTTTAAGTTCATTGCCAGATAGCAGCATGCTTTTTCTGATTGAATACCTTATGCAAAGACCTTATCCTTGATACTTGGAAATTCGTGTTACTCTGCTGTTGTAGATGGTGAATTTTCGACAAAGGGTACAATTGTAAAACTATACTCCAGATCCGGCAATCGGATGAGTATTGAGGCCCATGTCTCTCATTAAAGCATGAAAGCTCATGCCATAAATCTCTGACTGAGAAGGCTGTCTCTCAGAGTATGTGTATATGTGTAGTCTCTTAGCTGAGGCCACGGCACATCTCATGAAAACTGAGCAATTTCAGTAATTACTCCGGATCCAGCAATCGGATGAGTATTGAGACTCATGTCTCTAAGCGTGAAAGCTCATGCCATAAAACCTCTGATCGAGAAAGTCTCTCAGAGAAGATGTAGATATGTAGTCTCCCAGCTGAGACCACGGCACATCTCATACTGTATAGAATCGCAAGATTGGACGGCTCCTAGACAGCGTGTCTGCTAGTATAGAGCAATAACGTCTTCAGGATGCAACCATGTTTTCCGTGACTATACAAGAGGAATATGACACTCCATCAAGTTCATATTGCTCAACCCTCAGTAATTAATGCTCCTAGATAGGAAGCCCTGCTAGTATAGAGCCATCAGTTAATTATCTCTAATCGCCTGAATGTCCAGTAATATTCTACGATTCTTCGTTATATTTCGTCACTTCAATTCGTGGTTCTTCCCAGCAGAATTCCACGGGTTAGTGATAAATATTCAACGAAACAGGCATCTGAGCATCGAATAAGCCCTGACTAAAATGGTGCAAGTGTACTTAGCAATAATGCACAAACCAGCATTTGAATGCGCAAACGAGCATTTCAAAAATATGAATGAACGATGAACCTATGCAAAATAGGAAGGAATAATAATAATAATAAAATATTAGCAAAGGCGCCAGGAGACTGGGCTCATCAGCTGGCCGGTCATGCCGTGACCAGTCCCGCGCCCAATTTTATATTTTGTCATATTTTATTATTTTTTCATGATCTCGTGAAAATTCTCTCGTTCGAGCAAATCTCCTTCGTTTCAAGGAAATTCTCTAATCTCATGATTTTATCAAAGAAATAATAAAATTAGGGAAAGGTGTCGCGGGGCCGAACACCAGCCGGCCGGCCATGCCCTAGTCGTGGCCGGTCCCACATCTCACGTCCCATTGTTTTATTATTTCTCTCAAATTATGAAAATTCCCTGATTTCATGAATTTTCCCTAAAACCATGAAAATTCCCTAATTTTATGAATTTTCTCTAAAATCATGAAAAATATTATAAAATTAGGAAAACTCGTGGGACCGGGCTCTAGCCGGCCGGCCATGCCCTAGTCGGTCCCACATGCCTATTATTTTATTATTGTTTGTTGTTTTAGTTTCCTGATTCCATGAAAACTCCCTGATTTCAACAAAATACCTTGGTTTTAACAAAACTCTCTGATTTTATGAAAATTTCCTAAAATCATGAAAATTAAATAAAATTGGGAAGAGTGCTCTGGGACTGTGCCCATTGGCCGGACGGCCATGCCTTGGCCATTGCCGGTCCCACACTCCACCATTCCCTATTTTATTATTATTTTATCTCTCTCATCTCATGGAAATTCCTTAATTTCAAGAAACTCTCCGGCTTCATGGAATTTCCTCAAATCGGGAAAATACATAAAATCACATAAAACTGGGAAAGTGTGGGACCGTGCTTGTTAGCTGTCCGACCATGCCCTAGCCGTGGCCGGTCCCACACCTTGCAATTCCCTGTTTCATTTATTATTTTTCATCATCTCATGTATTTTTCCTAGTTTCAGCAAAAACCCTGGATTCTGCATATTTTTTCAGAATGTTGCTCAAATGCGCATCGGAAAATACTGAAACTCTCAGGACTGAGACACGGACACTATGGTGACACAAGCACATCCCCTTGACCGACCAAGGGTGGCTCTAAGGCCTACAAACATCCGGTCCCGCATGTTTTAATGATTTTAACCTAATTTGCTCAATTGCTCATATTAGGTTCAAACTTCTTCCAAACAATTAAGTTTTTGCTTGAACGACCATCCATTGGTCCCACGGCCACCAAGAGACGGTCTCATGACCTCTTGGTCGGTTCCTCCTCAATTCATGACTAGGTTATTATTATTTGTCGCTCACACGAGCATTATTTCAATAAATGATTAAACCAGCATTTAATCATTCTTTCACCAACTGGTCCTCTGAGAGACTTTGGTATTTTGCTCATTCAAGCATTTGGGCGTACATGGTGAACTCGTCATCCCATGTAGTCGGTCCCTGCTTCACTCTGCAGATTGATTTGCAATAAATTATCATTTCGATAAAATTAGGGTTTTGAATCCAGAGCTTTGTAGAAACATGATTCTGAGCAAATTCAAATACTCTGATAATTTTATGTTGATTTCATGATCAACTTTTTTATTTATTTTACTCGACCCAGCAGTCAATATCTTAAATTAATATTTATTTTGGTCCTGCTACCAACAATTCATCAAACCGGCAATATTTGCTCAAACTAGCAATATTCCTCAGACTAGCAATATTTGCTCGAACCAAAGAATATTTGCTCGATTCAAGAATATTGGTTCAACTATCAATATTATTCGACAATTCAAGAACACACGGTTTGCTCTCTAAGGTAATCAACATAATAATACCTCGTCTCAAAGAGACATATTTGATTCATGAATTTCGAACATTTGCAAAACATGTTCAATTCGACAATACATGGACTCATCGTCCCACAAAGTCGCAACTGACTCCACAATCACGAGATATCAATCGTGTCACATGGGGGGATATTAACTAGGGTTTTGGTCTGGAGGTCTACGGTACGTGTATTCACCCACGATGAGAATGTGAGCAAGTCGTGAAATCAGTTGGAAGAGTCAGAAAAGTAGTGGGTGGAAAATTAACCAAGTCTCCGCACGATGTTTTAACACGATTTCCCAGTTCCCCACTCTCTAATTCCAGCAAAGTGTCACACTTCATGGGATCATGGTGTTTTCAACTCCGGCATTATAAAATGTCTCTGAATCCTGATTGAAAGGACAAGATTCGAACACTCGAACATTCGTCTAAAAGAATTCTCGGCAAGTTCATACAGACAATCTTTCGTCTACACGAACTCATCGTCTGAGAATTCACTCTCAATTGAGCAAAATTCAATCATTCAGAGCATTCTTATGCTGAATTCACAACACACCTACAATCTCAGATCACCATTGATCTCACGCATTTCTCAGCTTCCCTCCTACATATCAACCCATCCTCTCTTGTGACCGAATTGACTCCGGAACGGCCATTGTTCTTGGTTTAGGCCGGAGTCTTACATATTGATATCTCGAACTTAAAGCACTCCCTTCTTGCAGTGAATTTGTGTGAGATTCAACATTTCGCTCGGTTCAAGGAGTCTCCACACGGTCAACTCTTCAATTCCGTAAAAACCAGCAAATCGTTTTTCCCCATCTACAGATTGGCGCGACCACAGTGGGAGATTAATCTCTCGGTTGCAATCTCAAGATTTCACAAGATGGTTGGTCTTAGGAATAATTCAACCACTCCAGATCCCAACCAGAATCCCTCGAATGGTAACGTTCCTCACACTCCTTCGAACAATTCTGGTTACAATGAATTGTCATATTTCACAACTCTATTTATCTCTGTCGAAACGAACGATGGATAAATCCCGACTTTGACTGAACTAGCGCGGAGGCAAAATAATTTGTCAAGAAACATGCAAAGGTTGAAAGCAGCAATCGACAACCTGTTCACCTGCCTAGTACATGTAACAAGAATACTTGGAGCAGAGGTGGTGGAATGTCCAACTGCTCCGACTGATGATCTGCCTCAAACTAATAGTTTTACCACTTATGAGAAGCCAGTGGAGTAGGAAGTTGCACAATTGGTTGAAAATCTGTGTGAACTTTTACACTTTTCCAATGAGCAGCGTACAAACACGTTTGCCGCACTCAGCCAGATATCGTCTGACGTGCAAATAATTCCACCGACCCCAGCAGTTGAAGAAGTCTCCATGGTGTCTGAACATTCAATCGACAACATCACTTTTGGAGAAGAAGATCGCATGGCAGATGAAGGACATAATCGGGCATTGTACGTGACTAGTTTCATCAAAGGCACCGAATTTAGGAGGGCTCTCGTTGACACATGCGCTTCCACGAACGTCGTCACTATGAAGACCCTCAGGATGGCCAGATTCCCACAAGGTAAAGTCATTCGCCATCCCATCCTAATGACAGGATTTGAAGGAAGCCAAAGCCATACATATGGATATGCGTATGTAGATTTGAGGGTAGGACCAATTCAGTCGAAAGTGAAATTTCATGTGATCGAACAAGAACCTGACTATCACATGATACTTGGGCGACCGTGGCTCCATGACAACAAGGTGGTCCCATCGACTTACCATCAATGTATGAAGGCTCTACTCAACAACAAGACCGTACGCATAGCCGCTTCATCATCCCCTTACGCCCTGGCCTATGATGATGAATTCATCGAATCCCAGAGAAACATTCTTGAACCTCCCAAGAAGATTTACAGCACTCCACTTCCGAGCTGGAAGACTATCGAAGCAACTGCTGCTGACACGTCGTCACCATCTTTGAAAGCAAGACCAGTCAAATCACCTGCTACGCCCGTCAAACGCCGTAAGGAACAAGTCGCGACGCCAGGATCCAACTTCACAACCATCCATGATGCGGAAGGAAGAACCATTTATCGGCGACGCAAAGATTAGCAATTAATAGGGGAGATTGATCAGGAGTCTCCTCGCACTAATAAATCATGTCAAGTCGAGCAAATGCCTGACAACGAGGTTCAAGATGCTCCGCAACAGTTGCAAGATGGCACAAACTCTATTACTGATGATCTTGAGACAGTCAACATCGGCACAGAAGAAGACCCGAGACCAATCCTAATCAGTGCTGCGTTATCACAGGAGGAACGAGCAGGTTTGGTAAGTTTGCTGAAAGAATATCGGGACATCTTTGCCTGGACGCACGAAGAAATGTCGGGTCTGGACGACAAACTGGTCACTCATCGTCTGCATATCACTCCTGGTTCCAAGGTTGTCAAACAACCATCAAGACAGTTCAGGCATGAGGTCGAGGAGCAAATCAAGGTCGAGATTCAGAAATTGCTAGTAGCAGGGTTTATCAAGCCTATTCAACATCCGACATGGTTGGCTAACATTGTTCCAGTTAAGAAAAAAAATGGTCAAATCAGATACTGTGTAGATTTCAGAAATCTGAATAAATGTTGCCCGAAGGATGAATTTCCCTTGCCCAACATTGATATGCTCATCGATGCAACTAGTGGTCACGATAGGTTCTCATTCATGGATGGTTACAGCGGATACAACCAAATCAAGATATTCGAGCATGATGCTGCCAAGACCGCGTTCCGTACTCCTATCGGGAATTTTAACTATACTGTGATGCCCTTTGGATTGAAGAATGCAGGTGACACCTACCAACGAGCCATGACAGCAATATTTCATGATATGATGCACAAGCAAGTAGAAGACTATGTCGACGATGTTGTGGTGAAGTAGAAAGCTCGAGCATCGCATCTAGAAGTTCTGAGGCAAGTTTTCGAAAGATGCAGAGAATACAAGTTAAAGATGAATCCTCTAAAATGCGCTTTCGGAGTTTCTTCTGGGAAGTTTCTAGGATTCCTCGTTACTGTCGAAGGGATCAAAGTCGATCCAGACAAAGCAATATCCATTACCACCATGCCTCCTCCGTGCACTGTGAAGGAACTACAGAGTTTCATGGGTAAGGTGAATTACATCAGACACTTCATACCAGGATTGGCTCAACTTATTGCTTCGTTCACTCCTCTAGTGAAGAAGGGAGCAAGTTTTACTTGGACAAATGTTCAACAGGAGGCATTCCAGAAGATACAACAAATACTTTTATCACCTGCAGTCATGAGGTCTCCAGTACAGGGACGGCCATTGATACTATACACAACTTCCAGTAATGTTTCTATCGGAGCACTGCTAGCTCAAGAAGACGAAGAAGGCGTCGAACATCCAATCTACCATTACAGCCGAACCATGAAGGATGCTCAACTCAGATATCCGAAAGCTGAAAGAGCATACCTGGCATTAGCTCATGCAATGCAGAGGTTTAGACATTATTTATTGTCCAACAGAGTCGTGCTCGTCTCTAAAGCTGATCCCATAAAGTTTTTACTCTCCAAACCCGCTCTGATAGGAAGACCTGCAAAATGGCTGCTTCAGATGTCATAGTTTGACATAGTATGTGTTTCTCCCAAAGCAATCAAAGGTCAAGCAGTAGCAGATTTATTGGTTGCTTTTCCAGGGGAAGATTCCATGACACTACAGGATGATGTACCAGGTGAATTTCCAGAAATTTCAGTCGTCAAAGAAGAAACGTGGCTGTTATACTTTGATAGATCTGCCACTCCTAGCAATGATACTGGAGGAGCGGGCATAGTCTTGGTCTCTCCATCTGGTGAAGTATTCTCATATTCATTTAAGCTAGATTTCCACTGTACAAATAACTCAGCAGAATATGAAGCCTTCTTGCTAGGATTATCCTTAGCTAAACAGGCAGGAGTGAGGTACCTGGAGATCAGAGGAGATTCAAAACTGTTAGTCAATCAAATGAATGGGACATACTCTCTCAAGGAGATAACGCTTGCTCCATTCAGAGCTGAGGCACAACGACTCCTAAAACATTTCGCCGACGCAACTATCACTCATACTGGTCGAACCAACAACATACATGCTGATTGCTTGGCAACCCTCGCCTCCAAGCTGCAATTCGAAGGGTCAGAGATAGCTATCATAGTTCAAAGACGAGTTGTATCATCCACATGGATTAGTCAAACTGAAGATGCTCAAGCAAATGACTGGAGGACACCTATTATTCACGAGTGAGCGGTTCCGTTCTGAAGGGAGCAAATCGGTCTCAAAGAACTAAAGAACTTCTTCTTGCTCCAAGGAGCCTTGTACCATCGTAACCCATATACATCTCTATCACGGTGCCTCGGCGAAGAAGAAGCGAAGGAAAAACTCGAAAGTGTGCGGACAGACGCTGGTGATAACACTTTATAGAAGACTTCAAAGACTCGGATACTACTGGCCCTCCATGGAAGCACAGTCGAGGACCTTTTAGGGAGCTTGTCCTAATTGTCAGACACCTCCTAATCTGTAGGATCAGAATATCACAACACCAAGACCCTTGCAAAATCCATAAACGACACACTGCGAAGATATCGCAGATTGGTAATAAAAATGACGCAACGGATGACGACAGCCTGAACACGAGAAAGATGTGAAGACCTAGCGATATTTAGGAGTGTTGCGAGATTTAACATTTGAATACTTGCGAGAGTGTCGCAAGTCAGATCCAAAAATAAAGGACATCTTAGCTGTCGTCCACTATGTAATGTCCTATATAAAGAGCCGAACAGGCTTAAGAAAAAGAGAGAGATCTTTTTAGAGGAGAGAGAAAGTTTAGAGGAGAGAGAAAGTTTAGAGTAGCAATTATATTCTTGATTTAATTTCCTTCTTGTAAAATTTCTAACTCAATTAATAAAGAGATTGATTGTTGATTTTAAAGATGTGTTGAATATTACGAATTCTTGTGAGGTGTGTATTATAGGATTTCCTGCAATTACATATGGCGCTAGAAATAGGGATTGATTGAAGATTGATATTGTGATTTGAAAGAATTTGGAGTAATAGGGAAGGAATTTCATATAATTTTCAACAATTCACTAAGATTGAAAAATGGCTAGAAGAAGAGATGCATCAAAACAACCAACAACTGTTATAAGGAGTAGGAGACTTGCCGGAGAAGGGAGAGACGAAATAGAGGAATCTTCAAGAATGAACACAAGGAACGATAGAAAAAATCAAATTCAACCGCCAATTCAACGTACACCAATACAAAATAGAACCGTGGATTATGACAGAGTGAGTGTACATACTTGGAGGTCAGATTCTGTAGATGAAATGGGAGAAGAGCAGCAATTAGGAGGCAATGGACAAGAGGAGAGAGACCAAGAAGTAATTGGAGGAATAATTCATGGAAATGAAGAAATTGCAGCATTAGAAGCATTGAGGCAAACAATACATGAAGAAAGGCGGTTAGAAGCAGAAGAACGTGCGAATCTGACAAGGCAAAATCATGAATTGAGGATGGAAAACATGAGATTACAAAATAGAAGGTCAAGAAGCACTACAAGATCAAGTTCAAGATCAGTTAGAGAAGAAATAAGACAAAATTTTCCTATAGAAAATGCTAATGAAGAAACTCGAGAGGGAGTACAAAATCCAGGCGAAGAGCGTCGCGAAGGAAGAGAAATAATGGAAGATTGTTATATCCAACGTGATGAAACTCTTCAAAACGGGCAAAATGATAGAAATCAGGGAAATAGACACCGTCAGGGGCGAAATAATCAAGATGGCGAAGAAAATCATGAAGGAGGAAGGAGAATATTACATGGGAGAGAAATACAAAGAAATGAACGAATAATTGAAGATGAAATTGAAAGACACTATACTGAACAAGCACATCTAGCTCGCGAAGGGAAAAACTAAGAGCAGAAGTGGAGGAACAAGAACTACAAGAGGCAATTCGACAGAACAATCATGATGATCGAGAAAGGAGGCGTGAGCGAAATCGCAATAATGTTAATATCAATGAAGAATATGATAGAGTACAAAGGAGAACTGAAAGGAGGCAAAGAGGAGAAAATGAGAGATATAACGGTGTGCGAATTCATGAAAGAAGTGAAAGAGAAGATCGCAGAGAAAGACGAGAAGAAAATGATGAACAAGAAAGTCAAAACAGACATGAACGCAAAGAAGAGAGGCGAGTTAAAAAGACCAATGGATCCAAATTCTCGTATAAATGAACAAATTTTGAGAGAGTTAGCGGAAATGAGAGGAATGATAAATAATAAAAGAGAAGGAGGTAAGAGACAACCTGGATGAAGCCATAGAGGAAGTCAAAACTCCATTCACACAAGAAGTACAATCGGGAGGAATACCCCAAAGTGCAATTTACCTGCGTTAACCAAAGATTTTTGATGGAACAACTTGTGCAATACAACACATCAAAGCTTATGTGAGATGTATGCTACAATGGGAGAACCATGATGCAATATTGTGCAAATATTTTGCATCAAGTTTAACAGGAGAGGCCTTAAAATGGTTTGAAGGTTTGCCAAAGAATACTATAACTCTTTCAACCATTTACAAGTTATATTTTTAGGGGCGTATATAAGTAACAATTCCTCGCGACCTGGCATTGAAGATGTATTTGGGTTGAAGCAAAGGGTTGGCGAAAGTTTGAAGCATCTAACTTTGAGGTGGAAGACAATGTGTAGTGATATAGCTGGTCGTGTGGACGAAAGATATCTCATTCTGTCATTCATCAACGCTATGTTCGCAACCAATCTGTTATACATTCAAATTTTCAGAATCAAGAATACGATTACAATGACTGAGTTGCGAGAACTTCAGGAGGAGTATATTGCTCTTGAGGAAAAGCAAAATGAGATGGAATCATACCCCATTGCGAACACGAGTTCAAAAGTAGTGAATGCAAGCTTGTTACCTAAGTTGATAAATACAGTGGCGAGCACCTCGCAAGGGCAACAAGAGAGGATAATGGGTGATAATCAGCAAAAGCTATTAGCTATGGGGATTCGTGATCAAGAAGAATTCGAGAGAGAGAGAAACTTCTATAGCCGTGGTGGAAATAAAAAAATCCAAAGACTTGATCAGCCGCAAGAAACTTATGGAGGTCAGAGGCAAAACTATCACAGAGGACAGCGAAGTCACAAGGTAATATGGGAAGAAATCAAAATGCCACCTTTGAATGCTAGTGTGGAGAAGATATGGGAAGCTATAATCCTAATGGAAAACATACCCGCACCATGGAACATGGGGAGTGAACCACCTCCAAGCTACGAAGTAATGAATTTTGCTCTTATCATCATTTCCATGGACATACAACAAATGACTAACAGAAAATATAAAGAGAATCATTCTCAGGATGATAGATCAGGGAAAATTAAATCACTTTCTAGTAGGACAAACGCAAACTCAAGCATTACCACCTCCTCCAGATATTCGCAAGGAAAACACAGCAAAAGAAAGAGAAACATTTGTGATTGAAGTCGGCACAAAGGCAAAGAATCTGTTTTGTAACTCTATCGTACACTCATACAAGACAATTGAATATTTTCACGATAACACTCTCAGCAGGGTTTTCGCAAGAGATGCCGATGATAGAGAAATAATGAACATTGCGAAGACATCGCCACTAGAAGAATGGAAAAAGCAGACTATCTCTTTTACCGCAGAAGAAGTACCTGAGGGTGGAGAAACGCACGACAACCCATTAGTGGTAAGATTGGAGATTAACCCAAAACCTAGCGAGGATGAAGATGATGAAGCCGAGAATTCATGGGCAATCAACGGAATTTTGATCGATACTGGAAGTTCCGTGAATATTCTTTTTTATCATACTTATAAAACTATGGGAGGGAAAGATGAAGATCTAATACCTTCAACTTACAAAATCTATGGTTTTAACGGTACTGCAAATAAGCCTAAAGGAGAAGTTCATATGCGAATTCCACTGAAAGGATTATCCTCTCGAAATTTTATTCTGTGTAGTTGATGTGGAATCACCATACAACGCATTGATTGGACGACCTTGGTTACATGAGATTTTAGGTGTGGCATCGACTTTCCATCAATGTATCAAGTTCCCTCATCCCACTGGTATTGGCATCATAAAAGGAGATTGGGTTGAAGGAAAGAAGTGTTATGAAATTGATATAGAATCTTGCGAAGAAAGAGCTGCGAAGAAGAAGAATTGGAAACACAACATCAAAGAAAAAAAAAAGGTGAAAGATTGATGGTAGATGTAATATAACAGAGAGAAGAAGAAATGTTGTGAAACCAATATATGATGAAGATAAGAAGTGGCGAAGGCTTCGCAACAGACAAGAAAATGACAGAAAAATTCAAAAATGCAGAGGCAGAAAGTAGCAGAAGTAAGAGACTTAAA
This sequence comes from Papaver armeniacum, assembly GCA_023531295.1. Taxonomy (NCBI): domain Eukaryota; kingdom Viridiplantae; phylum Streptophyta; class Magnoliopsida; order Ranunculales; family Papaveraceae; genus Papaver; species Papaver armeniacum. The sequence goes on along the minus strand of JAJJWW010019303.1, from coordinate 88,207 downwards.
GAATGAATGTACTTGTTGACTGCCGAAGTAGAAATTGGGAGGTGAAAGAAAAATGCATGATTGGTTTGATCTTAAAATTTAAAAAAAAAAAAAAAAAAAATTTATGATTATGAAATTTTTTCTTATGAATAACAGAGATGAGATTGCGAAAGAGAGCTGATATGCAGAAGAAGAAAATATATTTTATGAATGATAAAGATGAGATTACGAAATTACAAAAGAACTTATATGCAGAAGAATCAACAAAATAATCAGACGGATGCGAACCAACTATGGCGTACACCCTAGTTCGCGAAATCAAAATTTCGCAAGAGGCAAATGTAAGACCTAAAGTGCGTCATAGAAGGGGGTACCTATTGCATGGCTCAGGGAAAAGGTTACACCTCCCCTGGAACCTGAGTCATGGAGATTTGGGGTCAATAAAGCCCATCTAGGAGAAGTACCTTGGATTTTCAATCTAAGCTTATGACTTAGATTGGACGACCGAGGGTCTCTTCTAAGGAGTCAACATTTGACCAAGGCGCCGAGGTACACGGTTGAGCCAAGAGTGCCTGGGGCATTTGAAGTGTCTCGGCCATTATTGGCAAGTCTTGGCTTATCTTTCGGCCGAAGAAAACTCCACTTAGGGTGCAGTCTCGTAACCATAAGCCCTATAGGCAAAAGGGATAAGAGGCTGCGAAAACAACTGGTTGTTGTTAAGACCGAATGGGAGGAGCTAGCCTTGTATGGCAGAAGTACGCCTCCTTGAAGGGGCAACCAGGGGGAAGATAAGGGCGGCACCCTCCATTAGGGAGCTGATAAGTGTCTTAAGACGCAAATGTCATGAGGCTTTATTTTCGCAAGGAAAATTAGGCTTGTCATATTTGTGCGACAATCCTGAAGAGGAAATAATACAAAAGACAAAGATAAGACGAGATCAATGGTTCAATACATGAAAGTGTAAGGACGTCCTGCGATTTCGTCGCAAGACGGCAATGTCATGGGGCTTTATTTTCGCAAGAATTTTTAGGCCTGTCATATTGTCGCAACAAAAATTTCAAAGAAAGAGTTAAGACAAGTTCAATGGGTTCTTGCATGCAAATGCAAAGACGTCCTGCGATTTTGTCGCAATGACAAGAGGTGGCGCAATAAGACCTTTAACTAGGAAGGCAAAATAAGACCACATAAGAGAAAAGAAAAAAGAAATCTTGGAAAAAACCAAGATTTCCTTACTTGCAAAAATTCAAAGCAAAAAAAATGCGAGATTGAGGCATGAATACATATCACTATTCGAAAGTAACTTGCTCAATCTTTCATTTGAATGCAAATAACAGAGGCAAGTATGGGAATGTATAGAATAAAAACATGTTATTTGTCTTCATATGATAGATTTACGCACTCATAAAATGAAAGGTTGATAATATATTGATTAACTATATTGCAAAAAACAATTGCTCTTTTAACATGTGTAGAAAGGAACAACAAAGGTAGAATTTGTATTTGAAGATCCAAGAAATTCGCAGCAAAAGATTACAAAAATAGAAGATTAAAAGAATGAATGTACAGATATTACCAAAAGAGAAGGAAGAAAATAGAACTATTTCTCGTTTGATTCCTCTTCTTCATCATCTTCATCAGATCCTTCTACTTCTTCATCTCCATCAGATTCCTATTCTTCACTAGCATCGGCCATCGGAGATATCCAGAGAAGGCACATTCTTGGGGATTTCTTCAAGAAGGCAAGGATATGCGAGAATGAGGGATACTATTGTCGTCGCAGAGACCATTTTAATAGTCGATTGCGAAAAGAGTAGCATCATTCTTAAAATTCGCAAAGAATCTGTAGTTGCTTCTTCAACCTAGAATATTTATCATCTCGAGAAGAAAGGTTCTTTGCGAGCTGCTCCTTCTCAGACTCAAGTTCTTCAATTCTTTTACGAAATCTCTCTTCAGCTCCTGCAAATATGTGACAATGAATCAGCAACTTAACAACAATTTCATGAAAAACAAACAGTTAAATAGAGAAGAACAATTAACAACCTTCTCTGTCAGAAATCATATCCCTAACCAAGGCCGTATGCTCAGCTTGAAGACTAACGTTAACACCTAAATTATTTATGGCATCATCTAGAACTTTCGCAGCCCAAGCAAATTCATCGTCATTATTTATGAGAAGAAGGGAGCGAATTTGGTTTTCTCTTTCGCTAAGTATAGCATTTTTGCGGATAAATTCATCTCGTTCAATTTGAATCTCAAGAAGAGTCTTTTGGAATTTCGCTAATGCTTGAGCACCTTGTCTAGCGATGCGATCTTTATCATCTATGAGATCATTGATTTTGGTTCTTAAAATATTAATTTTCTCTTTAGAATTAAGATAGAGACGCTTAAATTGGTTGGCTAAGCCTAAGCTAGATCTATGATCAATTTCTAAGAGGCGAAATTTGGATTGAAGTTCATTTAGAGGAAGATATTTAATCTTGTCATTTGAAAAACTATTCAAAGAAGTGTTGAGGTGATTTAGAAGGGCATTGTTATCCATAGGGTCAGGGAACGAGTGAAGAAGAATGGATTCATCAGAAAGATTCTAAACGTCTGCGAAAATGGTAAATCAGATGAGGGAAGATAATGAGAGAATAAAACAAAAGAAAAAAGAAAAAGTCTCATACCATAAAGTTGTTGGTTGGCACTTTAAAGATTAGATATCTTATTCTTCAGAGTGGAAGAATCAGCTTCCAATTGCTTAGTTTTCTCGCGAAGAGTAGCAGCTTCAGTTTCAAATTCTTCATTTCTCTTGCGAAGAGTAATGACTTGACTTCCAATTCTTCATTTTTCTTGCGAAGTTGAAGATTCTTCTTTTCGAGAATACTGCGCCTTTTCTCAAGATCTGAGGCAACAACGAAGGAAGCTCTCCCGGACTGTAAAAGAAAGTAAAGAAATTATCAAAATTTAACTTAAAATCAAAATTATGAAGAAATAAGGGAACAAAGGCATACCAAGACACCAAGCGAATTTAGAAAGCTAGGAGTCACTGATCTGGAGACCCCATGAAGAGAATCATCACCCTCTAGCAAAGGAGCATTGCAGATACTCGCGAGAGCTTTACATGTACTATAAAGACGATCATCTCCAATCCCTTGCATGGAGTCAGAGAAGATGCTGGACAATTGTGCCATAGAAGATTCAGTTCGAAAATTCTCCTTTGCGAGAGAAGCATCAACATCATCATTATCTTCATCATCAGAGCTTTCGCTGGATTGAAGATTTGAAGGAGAGGGAGAGTGAATCTTTCGTTTCTTTGAAGGTGGGGCAGTGGACTTCTCCTTGCGAAGAGAACCTTTACCCTTGCCTTTGGTATTCGTAATCTTAGAACTTTCTTCTTCTTCAACAACTTCAACACCAACCTTCGCACACGAATGAAGATAAGAAACAGAGGCAACAATATTGTTAAAAATAATAAAGAAAAGTATTTCTTACTTCATCCGTGATCGAACGGAGCGCTGCTAGGGTACTTGGCTTAGTAGTCCTTTTGTAGCTTTTTCTTAACTTGATAATCTGAAAAGTTCGCAAGATTAATAGGTATAAAAAGGAGTGAAGATTATAAACTGAGCAAAATTTAGGAAGTATACCTCTTTTGCTTTTTCAAAGCCGTTAAAAACCCAAGGTTGATAATTGGCGAGATTCGCAGGGAGCACATGTGAACCTGAAATGTAAGGTCCTTTCAAAACCAACGGAAAGACGCACCATCTGTCGTCTTTAGAGTGACGAGGAACATTGTTCTTTCCAGAATGCCAGTCGATATCCTGCATAAGTATTTTATCGCTGGCGACATTTTCTCTTCTCTTCAAGTGAGCACCCCAACGAGTTATATCATTCATCATATTTATTACTTCATAGTTTTCGAAGAAGCTTTCCACCGTATATTTTTCGGCGAATATCTCTAAGTCCACAAATTTAGGATCTCTGACTTCTTTTGGGTAAATAGACCCCTTACCAGCACCACGATTGGCGAACTCAAGCATTAAGCGGATACAATCCCCACTCAATTGGTAAATGGCTCGCGAGAATTTCGCATGAGCAAGAATTTCATAAAATAAGGGAAGATGAGGGTCATAGAGAGGAATGGGAAGACCAACGAGAATCTGACCTAGTGAAATTATGATTTCCTGATCATCACAATGATGATCAGAAAACAGTTTGGCAAAAAGAATGGATTTAGATTCTTGATTGGGGATGGTGGTTAACATGAAACCTTTATCGTCGAAATCTTTCTGCACTTTGTCTAGAGAAGTTTCATATTTACGACCAAATGGAGGCATTTTCAGAGTATGGGAATGAATATAAAATCAAAAATCAAAAGAAGTGAAAAGAAGAAGATTTATAGCAGCAGAAGCGGAAGTTACGAAGAGAGGTTAAAGAAAAGTTGCAGAGAAAATAAGAAAGAAAGTAAAAAAGAATAAGAAAGGAATAAGAAAAGTATATATAGAGAAGGATTCTCGAAAAGATAAACACATTTAATGCGAAGAGTGGACGTGAATGGTTGAGAAATAACAGTTGAAAAAGACGTGTCAAGAAATGGATGGAGGAAGAGATACGTGTAATAAATTCTGCGTAAAAGTACAGAATCATGTCAATACAGAAAAACATGAAAAAATGAACAGCTGCGGCATTTTGAAAGTACTAGTTCTCATGACATTCTCTCCTTCGCAGAGAAGACATGAGAAGAGGCAAGATATAGGATCAGAATATCGCAACACCAAGACCCTTGCGAAATCCATAAACGACACACTGCGAAGATATCGCAGATTGGTAATAAAATGACGCAACGGATGACGACAGCCTGAACACGAGAAAGATGTGAAGACCTAGCGAGATTTAGGAGTGTTGCTAGATTTAACATTTGAATACTTACGAGAGTGTCGCAAGTCATATCCGAAAATAAAGGACAGCTTAGATGTCGTCCACTATGTAATGTCCTATATGAAGAGCCGAACAGGCTTAAGAAAAAGAGAGAGATCTTTTTAGAGTGGAGAGAAAGTTTAGAGGAGAGAGAAAGTTTAGAGTAGCAATTATATTCTTGATTTCATTTCCTTCTTGTAAAATTTCTAACTAAATTAATAAAGAGATTGATTGTTGATTTTAAAGAAATGTTGAATATTACGAATTCTTGTGAGGTGTGTATTGTAGGATTTCCTGCAATTACATCATCATTTGGAGATCTTGACACTTCATCACGCTGGGGACTGGAGGCAACCTTACATCGAATACCTTCGAGACAACAAGTCGCCACCAGAAAAGAAAGATGCAATCAAGCTCATACAGAGAGCTAAGAGATTTGTCTTTCTTGATGGAATCTTATACCGCAAAAGCTTTGGAGGAGACTGTAGGACCAGAATATCGCGACAGCAATACTTCGCGAGAGTAATAAACAACTACTTTGCGAAGGTGTCGCAAGGAAATAATTTAAATGACACATCAGATGACGACAGCCAGAACATGAGAAAAGTGTGAAGACTTGGCGAGATTTAGGAGTGTCGCGAAGTCTAACACTTACATATTTGCGACGCTTCACGAAGAATTCCCGAAAATAAAGGACAGCTTAGCTGTCATCCACTATGTAATACCCTATTTAAAGGGTCGAGTAAGTCTGTTGTGAGGGATTCTTTTTTAATTGTTAAGCAAGTCATTAGGAGAGAGAAAATTAAGAGTGATTGTAATCTCTTTAGCTCTGTTCTACATTTCTTTGTAAACCTTTCAAGAAAACAATTAATAAAATATATTGTTATTCATCTTCAAATGGATTAACTAAACAAATTCGAGTGAGGGGTGTAGTGTGGGATTTCCTGCAACTACATATGCGCTAGAAACAGGGAGTGAGTAGAAGATCAACAACCTTGTGAATTGGAAGAATCCGGTGTAACAAGAAAGAAATCTCGAATAATTTTTAACAAGTTACTAAAATTGAGAAATGGCTAGAAGAAAGAATGCATCAGAACAACCAACGATCGTAAAGAGAAGTGGAAGATTAGTTGGAGAAAGGAGAAATGAAGTAGGTGAACCATCAAGGATAAATGCAAGAAATGGAGAAGAAGGTCGAATTCAACCACCAATTCAACCACCAATTCAACCATCAATTCAACCACCAACTCAACCACCAATTCAACCAGGACTAAACAGAGTAATCGATTATGATAGAGTGAGCGTGCATACATGGAGATCGATTCTATGGAAGAAAGAGAAGAAGTGCAACAATTGATGAATAGTGGACAAGAAGAGAGAAATCGAGAAGAGATGGGAGAAACAATTCGTGGAAATGAAGAAATTGCAGCGTTAGAAGCGTTGAGAGACAGACAATACATGAAGAAAGGCGGTTAGAAGCGAGAAGAACGCGCAAATTTAACAAGGCAAAACCACGAATTAAGGATGGAAAATAGGAGGTTGCAAAATAGAAGATCAAGGAGTAATAACAGATCGAGATCAGGATCGATTAGAGAAAACGTGAGAAGAACATTACCTGCATAAAATGTTAATGAAGAAAATTTGGAAAGAGAGTTAAATTTTGGTGAAGGAGGTCGCGAAGATATAGAATTAGTAGAGAATCGTTATATTTTGGTGAATGATCAAAATGATGGAAATCGAAGATAGGCAGCCTCAAGGACAAGAATAACCCGATTAATGAAGAAAATCAGGAAGAAGGAAGGAGAATACTACATGAGAGAGAAACACAAAGGAAACAAAAGGAAATTGAAGATGACATTGAAAAACATTATATCAACAAGCGCGTCTAGCTCGCGAGAGAGAAAGATTGAGAGCGAGAAATGGAAAATCGGGAATTAGAAGAGGCGATTCGGCGAGAATAATCATGACAATCGAGAAAGAAGGCGTGAGCGAAATCGCAACAATGGAGATATCAACGAAGAATATGAAAGAATACAAAAAGTAGACACGAACGAAGAAGGAGGGAAGCGAGAATTAAAGAGACCGATAAATTCAAATTCGAGGCAAATGAACAAATTCTCATGAGAATTGGCGAGAGATGAGAGGAATATTGAACAATGAGAAGAGAAGGAGGGAGAAGACAAAGTTAGATGAAGCTATCGCAGAGGTCGCGAAAAATCCTTTTACATTAGAAGTGCAGCTAGGTGGAATACCCCCAAAGTGCAACTTACCAGCATTAACTAGCATTTTTGATGGGTCAACTTGTGCAGTACAACACATCAAGGCTTACGTGAGATGTATGCTACAGTGGGAAAACCCAATCATTTGTAGTTGCAAGAATTTCATAGAATAAACATGAGATTCTATGATAAATCTCGCTGGGGCGCTCGATTGAAAAGAATAGATAATGTTTCCGATGAGCAAGGATTTCATAGAATAATGGTATCTCGGGATTATATAGAGGAATGGGAAGTCCTGCGAGGAGTTGACCTAGCGAGACTATGATTTTATGATCATTACATTGATGATTAGAAAACAGTTTTGCATAGAGAATAGACGAAGATTCTAGATCAGGAATGGTTGATAAGATGAAACCCTTCTCTTTTAATTTATTTTGAGTATCTTCAAAAAGGGGTTTATATGTACGACCCAATGAAGCCATTGATATAGTATGGGAATGAATGGGGAATGGAAGATTGAGAGAATTGAAGGGGAGGATTACAGTAGCAGTAGCGCAAATTGCGGAAGAAGAGAGTTAAAGAAAATTTGCAGAAGAAAAATAAAAGAGAAAAAGAGAAGGGTAAGAAAGCTATATATAGAGAAGAGAATCCTTGAGAAAACAAATGCATTTAATGCGAGATGGGACGTGAATGGTCAAGAATAAACGGTTGAAAGAGACGTGTCAAGAAAAGAGTGGAAGAAGAAACACCTGTAATAAATTCCGTACATAAATAAAACAAGTAAAAATGAACAATCGCGAGATAAAGATGAGCAGATTGCGGCACTTTAAAATATTGGTTCTCATGACATTCTCTTCTTCGCAGAAAGACATGAGAAGAGTCAAGATGTAGGACCGAATATCGCGATAGCAATACTTGTGAGAGTAATAAACAACTACTTTGCGAAGGTGTCGCAAGGAAATAATTTAAATGACGCATCGATGACGACAAACGAACATGATAAAAGTGTGAAGACTTGGCTAGATTTAGGAGGGTCGCGAAGTCTAACACTTACATATTTGCGACGCTTAACGAAGAATTCCCGAAAATAAAGGACAACTGCATAGTCATCATCCACTATGTAATACCCTATATAAAGGGTCGAGTAAGTCTGTTGTGGGGGATTCTTTTTGAATTGTTAAGCAAGTCATTAGGAGAGAGAAAATTAAGAGTGATTGTAATCTCTTTAGCTATGTTCTACATTTCTTTGTAAACCTTTCAAGAAAACAATTAATAAAATATATTGTTATTCATCTTCAAATGGATTAACTAAACAAATTCGAGTGAGGGGTGTAGTATGGGATTTCCTGCAACTACATATTGATTAATTGTTTAACGGTTGTTTATTGATTCATTTTGATTAATCTAAACAAATACTATGCAATATAGCAGTATGTGCAAATACTTTGCGTCGAGTTTAACGGGAGAAGCGTTGAAATGGTTTGAGGGTCTACCAAGGAATACAATCACATCATTCAATCATTTACAAGCTATATTTTTAGGGGCGTATATAAGCAACAACTCTTCGCGACCTGGCATTGAAGATGTATTTGGGCTAAAACAAAGAATTGGCGAGAGCTTGAGACATCTGACCGTAAGATGGAAGACAATGTGTAGCGAAATGGCTGGACGGGTGGATGAAAGATACCTCATATTATCATTCATAAATGCTATGTTCGCAACCAACTTATTATATGTTCAAGTTTTCAGAGTCAAGAATACAATCACGATGACCGAATTGAGAGAATCGTTAAAGAGGAATATTTTGCTTTGGAGGAAAGACAAAATGAAGTAGAATCGTACCCGATCGCGAATACAAGTTCAAGTGCTGCGAATGCAAGTTTGTTGCCCGTTAATACAAAATGGTGGCGAGTACCTCGCAAGGGCAACAAGAAAAAGTGGTAGATGATGGACAGCCAAAATTAGTAGCGATGGGAAGTCGAGATCAGGAAGAATTTGAAAGAGAAAGAAACTACTACAATCGTAGCGGCCCGAACAAAATTCGAGACTTGATCACCCGCAAGAAACCTATGGAAGTCAAAACATAATTATCATGGAGGGCAACGACGACATAGAGTAGTATGGGAAGAAATCAAGATGCCACCACTAAACACTAGTGTGGAGAAGATATGGGAAGCTATACTCTTGATGGAGAATATACCGCACCATGGAACATGGGGGAGTGAACCGCCACCAGGTGATAGAAGTCACGAATTCTGTTCTTACCATCGTTTTCATGGACATCGACAAATGACTGCCAAACATCAAAAGAATTATCCTTAGAATGATTGATCGGGGAAGTCAATCACTTTTTAAAAGCGAAGAGAAAGTTCAACATTTACCACCGCCACCATCAAAGGGAAAAGAAACATTCGTGATAGAAGTTGGGGCGAAAGCTAAAAATTTGTTTTGCAACTCCATTGTTCATTCATATCGCACCATTGAGGATTTTCATGATAAAGTAATCAGTAGGGTTTTTGCGAGGGATGTTAATAATCATGAGGTAATGAACATCGCGAGGAAATCGCGATTAAAAGAGTGGCGATTCACGAGATTATCTCATTCTCGGCGGAAGAAATACCCAAAGGTAGAGAAATACATGATAACCCGTTGGTGGTAAACCGGATATTAATCCAAAACCACATTGATGGGGAAGATGATGAGGCGAGAAACTTGTTTAAGGGCAATAAATAGAATATTAATCGATCTGGGAGCTCGGTCAATATTCTTTTTACCATACTTACAAGACTATGGGAGGAAAGGATGAAGATTTGATCCCTTCAACATACAAAATATATGGTTTCAATGGTACATTGAACAAGCCCAAAGGAGAAGTACACATGAGAATACCTTTGCAAGGATTGTCAACTCGATATCTTGTTTTGTGTGGTCGATGTGGAGTCCCCTTATAATGCATTGATTGGAAGGCCATGGTTGCATGAAATTCAGGTGTGGCGTCAACGTATCATCAGTGTATAAAGTTTCCCCATCCTAGTGGTGTTGGAATTATTAAGGGAGATTGGATAGAAGGGGAAAAATGTTATGAGATCGATGTGGAGAGTCAAGAAGACAGAGCCGCAAAAAAAGAAGGGATGGAAGAAGAATATAAAAGAAGAACAAAGAAAAGAAAGATTGATGGTAGATAGCATAAATATAAGAAGAGAAGACACATTGCGAGGTGAAGATATGAAGGCAGTTGAAAGTCATCTTTGGAAAAGAACTATTCGGAGGTTTTAATGATACGAGAGGCGAGAGGGAAGCGGGAGTAAAAGGTGTAAGAAGTGAATAATTAAGAGAAGTGACAAAGGTTAAGTGGCGAAGGCACGTCGGGGACAATAAGAATAAAAGGTAGTTGAAGACGCTTTGCGAAGTGAATACGTAAAGGCAGTTGAATAGTGCAGAGACAGAAAATAGTAGGATCAAAAGACTAAAGAAGTGAATAGTTGTTGTTATCAAAATTAAGTGACAGAGGCATATCAAAAGTAAAAGGAAGAAATAATAATTGAAGAAGAAATGTACGAGAATCTCGCGATCAAGAATGTATGAAAATCCGATTGAAGAGTTGAAAAGAGAATGTTGCAAACAAAGCAAAATTATGCGATAGCATCGCAAGCAAAATAACATGAAATTATCAAGAATGAATGATTAATTGAATTAACAAAAATGAATGAGTGAGTGAATGGGACGAACCTTTATGGCGTACACCCTAGTTCGCGAATAATATTTCGTAAGAGGCAAATGTAAGACCTAAAGTGCGTCATATAAGGGGGTATCTCTTGACATGGCTCAGTGAAAAGGTTACACCGCTCCCGGAACTGAGTCATGGAGATTGGGGATAATAACTTCCATCCTGGAGAGATACCTTGGATTTCCAACTATATAAGGTTATACCCTGGTTGGACGACCGAGGGTCTCTTCCAAGGAGTCGGCGTATGACCAAGGCGCCGAGGTACGCGGTTGAGTCAAGAGTGCGGGAGCATGGAACTTCCTTACCACTCTTGACAAGTCTTGGCACATGCTTTGTACTCGGCTTTGAAGAAAACTCCACTTAGGGTGCGCCTCGTAACCATAAGCCCTATAGGTATAAGGGATAAGAGGCTGCGAAAACAACCGCTTCTTTGTTAAGACCGGATGGGAGGAGCTAGTCTTGTATGGACGATGTACGCCTCCTTGAAGGGGCAACCAGGGAGATGATAAGGGCGGCACCCTCCATTAGGGAGCTGATAAGTGTCAAAAGACGCAAATGTCATGAGACTTTATTTTCGCAAGGAAGTATAGGCTTGTCATATTTGTGCAATGATCCTGTAGAGGCAATAATACTGACGCAAGGATAAGGCGAGATCAATGGGTTATTGCATGAAAATGTAAAAACGTCCTGCGATTTCGTCGCATAGACGATAATGTCATGGGATTTTACACTCGCAAGAGTATTTAAGCCTGTCATATTGTCGCGGATAAAATATCTTGCGAGAGGCAAAAATACTTAGCAAATGATAAGACAAGGTCAATGGGTCATTACATGAAAATGTAAAGACGTCCCGCGATCTTGTCGCAACGAGGGTGGCGAAATAAGACCTTTAATTAAGAAGGCAAAATAAGACCACACAAAAACGATAAGGCAAGATTAACGGATTTCTTCATTTATGGAGACATTCTGCGATCTTGTCGCATTAACGAGCTTCAATATGCTCATGAAAACGAGATAACAAAGGTAAATCACTCATTTGAAAATGAATAACGAGGCAAGTATGGGAATGAATAGGATAAAGTTTTGTTATCCATTTCCATATGAGGAATTTATGCATTCATAATACTAGTTAGTCGAATTATAAAAGAGAATTGCTTGATTAATATGTGCAAGTAAAGAAAACAAAGATTGAATTCATATTTGGCAATCCAAGAAGATTGAAAGAGTATATATATTACAAGTAGCGGAAGAAGAAAAAGAAGTTATTTCTTTGAAGAATCATCTTCTTGGTCGGATTCTTGATTTCATCATTCTCTTCGCCGATTCTTCGCTTCGCTAGCATCACTATCAGAGACATCTGAGAAAAGTGTATCTTCAGGAATATTCTCGTGAAGACAAGGATATGAACTAAGAGGAATCTTGTGATCGTTGCAAACTATCTCAATAGTTTGATTGCGAAAACGAACTGCATAATTATTAAAGTTCGCCACTTTGTAGCTTGCGCTTGTTTCTTGACTTAGAATATTTGTTGTTGCGAAGAGAAAAGTCTTGTGCGAGTTGTCCTTTTTCAGACTCAAGTTCTTCAATCCTTGTTTGAAGTCTTTTCTCGGATTCTGCAGAACATATGACAATATATTAACAATTTAACAGCAATGCTACGGAAATAAGAAACAGCAAAGTATAATAAACAACCTTCTCTGTCAGATATCATATCCTTAATTAATTAATCCATTTGAAATCCCACACTACACCCCTCACTCGAATTTGTTTAATTAATCCATTTGAAGATGAGTAACAATATATTTTATTAATTGTTTTCTTGGAAGGTTTACAAAGAAGTGTAGAACAGAGCTAAAGAAATTACAATCACTCTTAATTTTCTCTCTCCTAATGACTTGTTAAACAATTCAAAAAGAATCTCTACTCAATCAGACTTACTCAACCCTTTATATAGGGTATTACATAGTGGATGACAGCTAAGCTGTCCTTTATTTTCGGGAACTCTTCGCGAAGCGTCGCAAATATGTAAGTGTTAGACTTCGCGACACTCTAAATCTCGCCAAGTCTTCATACTTTTCTTATGTTCGATGTCGTCATCGGTGCGTCATTTAAATTATTTCCTTGCGACACCTTCGCAATGTAATTGTTTATTACTCTCGCGAAGTATTCTTTGTCGCGATATTCAGTCCTACATCTTGCCTCTTCTCATGTATTCTCTGCGAAGTAGAGAATGTCATGAGAACTAATGTTTCGATATGTCGCCACCGTTTAATTTCTGTTCGTTTTTCTTTTACCGACAAGATCCCGTGAATTTAGGAATGACTGTTTACACGTATCTAAGATTTTATTTTTTACCGGTTCGACCGGTTACCCTTCTCTCGTCTATTTAAAGAGGAATTCCCTTTGAAAATTCTCTTCTTTTACTTCATCTTCTTTATTGTCTGCAATTTTTCTCTGCCGTTTTCCTTCATTGTCTTCCTGCTTTAATTCTTATGCTACTGTTTCTATGGCATCAAGGTCTGTTTATTTCACCAATTTTTATTACTTCATGATTGATCTCTTTTATTGTAGTCTTTTATTTGAATATTGCTCTTCTTTTAATTTTTCTCCCACCATTTTTATTTCAGCCAAGACAAACCCAGCTCCAAATTCACCGTTAAGAACCTAATATTTCTTCAGGTTCAAAATTGAAATCCTTTTCTTCTAAAAAGCATCATGCGAGTGGCAAGGTATTTAAGAAACATTTACCCTTTTAATAACAATATTGTTGCCTCTGTTTCTTATTTAACTTGTAATTCGCAGGATGGCAAAAATGAAGGTAGATCTCCCAAGAGGCATCGCCACTCTAAGCCTGTCGCACCTTCTGTTTCCTTTCCTGGGTTCAATCTTATTTCTTCTCCTGTTGTGCCTTCGCAAATCGATTCATCTCTTCCAGCGATTGCCTCGCAAGAGAAACCAACCCCTTTTCTTCAAGATAATCCATCCTCTCCTGCGATATCCTCGCAGGATAAATCAATTCCCGAGTTTTACGTGAATGAAATTCTTCAAAGTGTACCCCTCTCCACTCTTTCTCTTAATACTTCTCTTTCTCCTTCACCTATTTATCGGACTTCTTCAATCGGCATTCTTATGATCAAGAATGATTCGACTTTTTCCTTCCTCCTCTTAAGTCTACCCCTCTTACCAAAGAAAACTTAGAAGGGATAGATGTGGCTTTTAAAGTTTTATCGGACACCATGAACGATGTCAAGAAAACCTCCACTGATCCTATCAAGTCTTGTGTTTTTGAATCCTTGAATAAATACTTTGGTTCTGACACAGTGTCGCAAACATCTTTGGAGCAAGAAGTTAAGATCTTGAAGAACAATCTTCTCAACATTTCACTGGATTGCGACAATCTTCGCAAGAAGAATGAAGATTTAAAAGGTACATTTTTTTTTTTTTTTTTTTTTTTTGAAGACTCAAGTCCTTGTTCACCCTTCAAGCTTTAAACCAAACGAAAAATGGAGATATATCAGTTGGAATCTGCTGTTGAAGAAGTTCGAGCTGATAAAGATTCTTGGGTGGAGCAATATAACCAATTAGATAATCTCCATACATATCTTGTTGACCAAATAGATAATCTTTCTAAGGAAAATCTTGATTTAGCTCGAAACACGACTTGTTAAGTAATGACTTATCTCGCCTCTCGTATTCTTTGACTAAAGCTAATTTAGAGTTGGAAACTTTATCGAGATGAGAATGGAATTCTTTCTCAAGAGAAGCGAACTTTATTAAACAAGGTGTCAGTTTACTCGCAGCAGTATGATATTTGTCAAAAATTGTGTAAAGAGCAAGAACAATCTCTTCGCTCGCTGAGAAATAATCTTGAAGAAGTTACTATCGAGAAAAATAAACTTATTCAGGGTAGAATAACTTTAAGTGTAAAAGCAAACCAACTCAAGGATCAATGTTCCCAATTGGAGAAATCCAATTCTTCCCTCGCGAAAGAAAATGCCACGCTTATCTCTAACGAGAAAAATCTGCGAGCTCGTTTGAAAGGATTAGTTGGAGATAACTTTGATATCGCCATGGACCAACTGGAAAATAGTTGTTCGGCATTAACCCAGACACCTTATCTCGCAAAAGGAAGGTAGTCATAACGAGTTGGCTGCCTCATCTATTCTTCATTTATCGGCGCTTCATAATTTTTGTTTATTATAATATTTTTTGCTTTTATTCTTTGTTTTAGTGATCCGAGAAAAATCTTCATTCTTCCCTTCTTGCTTTGAAATCGACCACTCAAAAATTCGCAAGGAGAATAAAATGATTACTACTTCCCTTATGCATTCTCGCGACAGAAGCGAGAAAGAAGATTCAACTATATGTGCGGTTACAAAGATATAGAGAGTAAAAACCAGCAGAAAGCGCTCCTTCGTCAACTTCATCTTAAAGCTGAAGTTCTTTTGAATAGTGTTTTTGTTATCTAAATCTCTTTATCCCGTATCTGTTGCACCTCTGGAAGTGAGTGATGATGAAGTTCCTCATTCCCCTGACAGTGATTATGATTATCAAAGCTGCGAAGAAGTCGTTAATGATGAAATTTTCAGTAAGGAACCGAATGAAGGAACTTCTGATGAAAATCGTCCAACTGGCGAAAAAGATGCTGATTTAATTGTTGGAGAACCAGTAACATCTCCTATTGTCGAGAGAGTTGATGTAGGAAATTGAATTCTCTCTGTAATTTTTATTTAAACTCCCTTAATTGGATGACATTTTGCATAGGATGCTTTTGAATTTCTGTTGAAGTACTTCTTTTGATTTGGGGACAAACTCCCGATGATTAATCTCCTATTACTTTCTCTATATATCTTGCCTCGTAATTATAATCTAGCAAGCATGTTTGTTTACCTTTATTTTTGTTGAAATGTATTATTGCGACAAGATCGCAGGATTTCTTCACAATGAAGAAACCTATTGATCTTGTCTTACCATTAATTGTATGGTCTTATTTTGCCTTCCTAGTTAAAGGTCTTACTTTGCCATCCCTCCTCGCGACAAGATCGCAGGACGTCTTTACATTTTCATGTAATGACCCATTGACCTTGCCTTATCATTGCGCAAGTATTTTTGCCTCTGCAGGATATTGTACTTGCGACAATATAATAGGTTTAAATATTCTTGCGAACATAAAATCCCATGACATTGTCGGCTTTGCGACGAAATCGCAGGACGTTTTTTCATTTTTAAATGAAAAAACCCATTGATCCCGCCTCACCTTCATGTTAGTATTTTTGCCTCTTCAGGATCATTGCACAAATATGACAAGCCTATATTTCCTTGCGAAAATAAAGTCAAATGACATTTGCGTCTTTTGACACTTATCAGCTCCCTAATGGAGGGTGCCGCCCTTATCATCTCCCTGGTTGCCCCTTCAAGGAGGCGTACATCGGCCATACAAGACTAGCTCCTCCCATCCGGTCTTAACGACAGCGCTTGTTTTCGCAGCCTCTTATCCCTTATACCTATAGGGCTTATGGTTACGAGACGCACCCTAAGTGGAGTTTTCTTGGTAGAGTGCAGGCATGTGCCAAGACTTGTCAAGAGTGGTAAGGAAGTTCCATGCTCCCCGCACTCTTGACTCAACCGTGTACCTCGGCGCCTTGGTCATACGCTGACTCCTTGGAAGAGATCCTCGGTCGCCCAACCAGGGTATAACCTTATATAGTTGGAAATCCAAGGTATCTCTCCCGGATGGATGTTATTATCCCCAATCTCCATGACTCAGGTTCCAGGAGCGGTGTAACCTTTTCACTGAGCCATGTCAAGAGATACCCCCTTATATGACGCACTTTAGGTCTTTCATTTGCCTCTTACGAAATATTATTCGCGAACTAGGGTATACGCCATAAAGGTTCGTCCCATTCACTCACTCATTCATTTTTTATTATCATGCATTGTTTGCGAGATATTCGCACAATCTTGCTTTATTTTCTTCAATCTCGCAATCTATCTGTCGCAAAAACATTACATCACAGGCTCATTCCATTTCTCCCATCTTCTATGGGTAATATTTCTTAAGATATAACCTATTCCATGGCCTATTTAATTTTTGTCCTACATCTTTGCCTTCAGGATCCATCAATCTATATGCCCCTGTACCAACTATCTCTTTTATGATATAAGGTCCATCCCATTTTCTTGCCCGACTTGCCACCATTTTCTCATTTGATATATAGGTGTTTCTCGCAGCACCAAGTCACCTGGCTGAAATTCACGTATCTTGACACGCTTGTTATATTCTCTGGCCAATCTTCGCTGATAAATCTCCATATGTTGTAGTGCTCTCTCTCTTTTCTCTTCTAATTCATCTAACTTGATTAAAATGTTACCCGCACTGAGATTTTTCTCCCAAGCTTCTTTCTTTGTAGTTGGAATCTTAACTTATTGGAGTACTGACTTCAACTCCATATGTTAAACAAAAAGGGGACATGCCTGTAGCTTCTCTTCTAGTTGTATTATAAGCCCATACCGCATTGGGTATTTGTTCGCACCATCCTTTATTGTATCCTTCTAACTTCTTCTTCAATATGTCTGCGATTGTTTTATTTGTCGCTTCTGCCTGGCCATTAGCCTGTGGGTATAGAGGAGTTGATTTCCCACATCGTATCTGAAATGCATTAAGCAGCAATTCTATATTTTGTCCTTCAAACTGTTTCCCATTGTCAGATACCAACTGTCTTTGGAATCCCAAATCGCATATAATGTTCTCAAATATGAAAGTAAAAACATCCTTATCGCGAATATGTTGTACCGCTTTCACCTCTGCCCATTTTGTGAAATAATCTGTAGCGACGATTAAATATCTTCTCTCTCCCGTTCCTGGTAAAAATGGTCCTACAATGTCTAAACCCCATTTTCCAAATGGCCAGACACTTGTTGAAGAACTTAACGGAGCTCCTGGTGCATGTATTTTCTTCCCATGCCTTTGGCAATCCTCGCAACGCCTTGACACTTGTTTCGCGTCCTCATGCATATATGGCCAATAATAGCCCTGCATTTTTGCTTTATGTGCTAAAGATCTTCCACCGCTATGATTACCAGCATCCCCACTATGCAACATCTTCAATATGATTTCCCCTTCCTTTCTTGTTAAGCATCTAAGTGAAGGCCCGTTAAAAGATCGTCGGTATAGCACTCCATCTCTTAATTCATAATTTGTTGCACGGCTTTTTAATTTGTGTGTCTCTAATCTATTTCTTGGTGTTTCTCCTGTCATCAAATATGCATGAAGCTCTGCTCTCCAATCTTCTTCGCAAAGTGTTTGTGTTCCATCTTCTACTACCATTACATCGGTTTCTTGTTCTTCTTCTTTGTCAATTGACGGCATCAAAAGTGTTTGTATTTTAATGTTTCTCGCAACCGGATCTGTCATCATACTTGATATAAAGGCAAAAGCGTCTGCGAGCCTATTATTTCTCCTTGATATATGTCTCCACTTTATTCTTGGTATTTGCATCGACAACTCATCAACAAGGTTCTTATATTTTTGCAAGGATAATTCGTTTATGGCATATTCTTCTTTTATCTGGCGAATTGCCAATTGTGAATCACTAGTAATCCTCACATTCTCCAGCTTCATTTCTATTGCAAATCGCAAAGCATGTATTATAGCTTCATATTCTGTTTCATTATTTGTTGATGCAAACTCCAATCTGAAAGAAAGAGCTATTTTATTGCCCTCTGGCGATATCACAACAATTCCTATTCCATTTCCTTCTCCATTTGATGACCCATCTACTAATATTTCCCATCTATTTGGTTCCGTTAACAAATCTTTTGGATCTCCATGTTCTTCCTCCACATCCATCATTTCTTCTCTTGATTCATCCTCTTCCAAAGGAAATTCTGCTAGAAAGTCTGCGACAACTTTGTGATTTTAGCGAAGATAGTATTTCATATTTGAGTTTGCAATGACTTATTTGAGCATTCCATCTCTCAACTCTTCCCGACCTCTTTGAATTCTTCATCACCGATTCTATTGGTACTTTTGTCACCACCTTGACAACATGCGCTTGAAAATATATACTGAAGCTTAAATGTTGCATAAACTAATGCCAAGATTAGTTTTTCAATTTTTGAGTAATTCCTTTCTGCAGCATTGAAAGTTTTGCTTTGATGTAATAAATTGGTTTTTCTACTCCTGTCCACTCGCAGTAACACCGCACTTAATGCATGCGAGGTTGTCGCAAAGATAGATCAACAATTCTTCTCCTTCTTCTCGCTTTTTGCAAAATTGATATATCCATTAAATGTTCCTTTATTCCTTGCAAGGCCTTCTCGCACTCATCTGTCCATTTAAACTTCGATCCCTTTCTAAGGATATTGAAAAAGTGCTTGCATTTGTCAGATGATCGCGAGATGAACCTCCCTAGCGAAGATAACAACCCATTTAACTTTTGAACATCTTTTCTTGTCGTCGGTGTTGGCATATTGCGAACTGCTTGTACTTTTTAAGGTCGACTTGAATTCCTTCTTTGGATACAATGTACCCTAAAAATTTTCAGAAAGCGACTCCAAAGGTACATTTTTCTGGGTTTACTTTGATATTAAATTGCCTCATTTGTTCAAAAATTTCTTTCAAATCTTGTATGTGGTCTTTTGCTTTTTTACTTTTTATTAACATATCATCTACATATACCTCTAATGTTTTGTGTATCCATCTCGCGAACACCTTTTCCACCATTCTTTGGTATGTCGCGCCGGCATTTCGTAAACCAAACGGCATTTTTGTATAACAGTACAATCCTCTTGGAGCAAAGAAAGCGTTATGTTCTTGATCTTCTTGGCGAGAGGAATTTGATTGTAACCCTTATATCCATCAAGAGATGATATCCTTTCATTTCCTGCATTGCTTCAACCAATTGCGGAATATCCGGTAATGGGAAACTATCTTTAGGACAAACTTTGTTTAGATCGGTAAAGTCTATACAAATTCTTATTCCTTTTTCTTCTTTGGAACTATAACCATATTTGCTATCCATTCGGGATATTTTGCTTGTCTAATGATTCCCTGCGTCCAACATTTTCTCGCAATTCTTCTTCTATTTGAGGATGATATCTTTGTTGCGATCTTTCTAATTCTTTGTTTAAATGGCTTTACATTCTTGTCAATTTCCAATTTATGGCAAGCTGCGATGGATCTATACCAGGCATTTCATCCATATCCCACGCGAAAATATCTTTGTAATCTCGCAGCAAATCAACAGTTCTTCTTTCTTCATCTGCTTCCATTTTAGTCCCAATTTTTAATATTTTGGGCTCCTCTTTGTTTCCAACGTTCACTTCTTTTGTTTGTTCTACTGCGATATAACTAGATTTCGGTTCTCCCATAAGAGTTGGTCCTTTCATTTCTTTCGCGAACTCATTCCCTTTTCCCATGATTTCGCTAGGTATTCATTTTCCCTCTTTTGCTCTTATCATATAAATTCTAAATTCTTCTTCTTTCTTAGCTGCTTTTACCATCTTCCTGTGATCTTTTCGCTTCTTCACTTGCTCTTCATAACGCTTCACTTCGATTTGATGATATATTCTTCCTTTATCAATATCTCCTCTAATTTCACCAATTCCACTCGGCATAGGAAATTTGATGCACTGGTGAAATGTTGACGCTACCGCCTTAATTGCATGTACCCAAGGTCTCCCTAACAATATGTGGTACGGCGATTCCATATCCACTACACTTAATGTTACCTCGTGTTTCAATTTCTCCGAGTAAAATTAAGTAATTTTATCTCTCCTTTAGGTCTTGTTATAGATTTTCCAAAACCATGGATATAATATCTTGGGAACTCATTTCTTCATCTTTATATCCTAATTTTTTGTAGGTATGGTAAAACATGATACTCACCAAACTCTCTTACCTATCCACCAAAGTTCTATTTATTGCCCATTCTTCCGCCGCTTTTACCGATTCTTCTCTTTTTCGCTTACATTTATCGTAATCACTAGTGGAGATGTATGATTCAAACTTTCTCTAGGCACTTAACTGTTGTGAACGTTATTTTTGTTTTTCCCATTCCTTCAAAGACGATGTCTTCTCCTCATCTACAATCTTCTTTCCTTCAAGATCTCGTTTATGTATCCTTCCTCTAATATTTTCGTGAAATTCATCAATTATTGCTTTTGTAATTGAATTGTATTCCATATCTTCGTTATACTTCTTTTTCTTAACTCCTCTACCTCATCGATTTAACATTCTCCTTTCTCATTTTCTTGATTTAAATGATTTTAACCGCACTCTTCGATCTTCAATCTTCTTCAATCCTTTGTTTCTAGCGCATATGTAGTTGCAGAAATCCCACACTACACCCCTCACTCGAATTTGTTTAATTAATCCATTTGAAGATGAGTAACAATATATTTTATTAATTGTTTTCTTGTAAGGTTTACAAAGAAGTGTAGAAACGAGCTAAAGAAATTACAATCACTCTTAATTTTCTCTCTCCTAATGACTTGTTAAACAATTCAAAAGAATCTCTACACAATCGGACTTACTCAACCCTTTATATAGGGTATTACATAGTGGATGACAAACTAAGCTGTCCTTTATTTTCGGAACTCTTCGCGAAGCGTCGCAAATATGTAAGTGTTAGACTTCGCGACACTCCTAAATCTCGCCAAGTCTTCATACTTTTCTTATGTTAAAGCTGTCGTCATCCGGTGCGTCATTTAAATTATTTCCTTGCGACACCTTCGCAATGTAATTGTTTATTACTCTCGCGAAGTATTCTTTGTCGCGATATTCTGGTCCTACATCTTGCCTCTTCTCATGTATTCTATGCGAAGTAGAGAATGTCATGAGAACTAATGTTTCGATATGTCGCCACCGTTTAATTTCTGTTCGTTTTTTCTTTTACCGACAAGATCCCGTGAATTTAGGAATGACTGTTTACACGTATCTAAGATTTTATTTTTTACCGGTTCGACCAGGTTACCCTTCTCTCGTCTATTTAAAGAGGAATTCCCTTTGAAAATTCTCTTCTTTTACTTCATCTTCTTTATTGTCTGCAATTTTTCTCTGCCGTTTTCCTTCATTGTCTTCCTGCTTTAATTCTTCTGCTACTGTTTCTATGGCATCAAGGTCTGTTGATTTCACCAATTTTGATTACTTCATGATTGATCTCTTTTATTGTAGTCTTTTATTTGAATATTGCTCTTCTTTTAATTTTTCTCCCACCATTTTTATTTCAGCCAAGACAAACCCAGCTCCAAATTCACCGTTAAGAACCTAATATTTCTTCAGGTTCAAAATTGAAATCCTTTGCTTCTAAAAAGCATCCTGCGAGTGGCAAGGTATTTAAGAAACATTTACCCTTTTAATAACAATATTGTTGCCTCTGTTTCTTATTTAACTTGTAATTCGCAGGATGGCAAAAATGAAGGTAGATCTCCCAAGAGGCATCGCCACTCTAAGCCTGTCGCACCTTCTGTTTCCTTTCCTGGGTTCAATCTTATTTCTTCTCCTGTTGTGCCTTCGCAAATCGATTCATCTCTTCCAGCGATTGCCTCGCAAGAGAAACCAACCCCTTCTCTTCAAGATAATCCATCCTCTCCTGCGATATCCTCGCAGGATAAATCAATTCCTGAGTTTTCTGTGAATGAAATTCTTCAAAGTGTACCCCTCTCCACTCTTTCTCTTAATACTTCTCTTTCTCCTTCACCTATTTATCAGACTTCTTCAACTGGCATTCTTATGATCAAGAATGATTCAACTTTTCCTTCCTCCTCTTCTGAGTCTACCCCTCTTACCAAAGAAAACTTAGAAGGGATAGATGTGGCTTTTAAAGTTTTATCAGACACCATGAACGATGTCAAGAAAACCTCCACTGATCCTATCAAGTCTTGTGTTTTTGAATCCTTGAATAAATACTTTGGTTCTGACACAGTGTCGCAAACATCTTTGGAGCAAGAAGTTAAGATCTTGAAGAACAATCTTTTCAACATTTCACTGGATTGCGACAATCTTCGCAAGAAGAATGAAGATTTAAAAGGTACATTTTTTTTTTTTTTGAAGACTCAAGTCCTTGTTCACCCTTCAAGCTTTAAACCAGAAACGAAAAATGGAGATATATCAGTTGGAATCTGCTGTTGAAGAAGTTCGAGCTGATAAAGATTCTTGGGTGGAGCAATATAACCAATTAGATAATCTCCATACATATCTTTTGTTGACCAAATAGATAATCTTTCTAAGGAAAATCTTGATTTAGCTCGAAACACGACTTGTTAAGTAATGACTTATCTCGCCTCTCGTATTCTTTGACTAAAGCTAATTTAGAGTTGGAAACTTTATCGAGATGAGAATGGAATTCTTTCTCAAGAGAAGCGAACTTTATTAAACAAGGTGTCGGTTTACTCGCTTGCAGTATGATATTTGTCAAAAATTGTGTAAAGAGCAAGAACAATCTCTTCGCTCAACAGAAATAATCTTGAAGAAGTTACTATCGAGAAAAATAAACTTATTCAGGGGTAGAATAACTTTAAGTGTAAAAGCAAACCAACTCAAGGATCAATGTTCCCAATTGGAGAAATCCAATTCTTCCCTCGCGAAAGAAAATGCCACGCTTATCTCTAACGAGAAAAATCTGCGAGCTCGTTTGAAAGGATTAGTTGGAGATAACTTTGATATCGCCATGGACCAACTGGAAAATAGTTGTTCGGCATTAACCCAGCACCTTATCTCGCAAAAGGAAGGTAGTCATAACAGTTGGCTGCCTCATATATTCTTCATTTATCGGCGCTTCATAATTTTTGTTTATTATAATATTTTTTGCTTTTATTCTTTGTTTCGCAGAGTCTGAGAAAAATCTTCATTCTTCCCTTACTGCTTTGAAATCTGACCACTCAAAAATTCGCAAGGAGAATAAAATGCTTACTACTTCCCTTATGCATTCTCGCGACAGAAAGCGAGAAAGAAGATTCAACTATATGTGCGGTTACAAAGATATAGAGAGTAAAAACCAGCAGAAAGCGCTCCTTCGTCAACTTCATCTTAAAGCTGAAGTTCTTTTGAATAGTGTTTTGTTATCTAAATCTCTTGATCCCGTATCTGTTGCACCTCTGGAAGTGAGTGATGATGAAGTTCCCCATTCCCCTGACAGTGATTATGATTATCAAAGCTGCGAAGAAGTCGTTAATGATGAAATTTTCAGTAAGGAACCGAATGAAGGAACTTCTGATGAAAATCGTCCAACTGGCGAAAAAGATGTTGATTTAATTATTGGAGAACCAGTAACATCTCCTATTGTCGAGAGAGTTGATGTAGAAAATTGAATTCTCTCTGTAATTTTTATTTAAACTCCCTTAATTGGATGACATTTTGCATAGGATGCTTTTGAATTTCGTTGAAGTACTTCTTTTGATTTGGGGGACAAACTCCACGATGATTAATCTCCTATTACTTTCTCTATATATCTTGCCTCGTAATTATAATCTCGCAAGCATGTTTGTTTACCTTTATTTTTGTTGAAATGTATTATTGCGACAAGATCGCAGGATTTCTTCACAATGAAGAAACCTATTGATCTTGTCTTACCATTAATTGTATGGTCTTATTTTGCCTTCCTAGTTAAAGGTCTTACTTTGCCATCCCTCCTCGCGACAAGATCGCAGGACGTCTTTACATTTTCATGTAATGACCCATTGACCTTGCCTTATCATTGCGCAAGTATTTTTTCCTCTGCAGGATATTGTACTTGCGACAATATAATAGGTTTAAATATTCTTGCGAACATAAAATCCCATGACATTGTCGGCTTTGCGACGAAATCGCAGGACTTTTTTTCATTTTTAAATGAAAAAACCCATTGATCCCGCCTCACCTTCATGTTAGTATTTTTGCCTCTTCAGGATCATTGCACAAATATGACAAGCCTATATTTCCTTGCGAAAATAAAGTCTCATGACATTTGCGTCTTTTGACACTTATCAGCTCCCTAATGGAGGGTGCCGCCCTTATCATCTCCCTGGTTGCCCCTTCAAGGAGGCGTACATCGGCCATACAAGACTAGCTCCTCCCATCCGGTCTTAACAAGAAGCGAGTTGTTTTCGCAGCCTCTTATCCCTTATACCTATAGGGCTTATGGTTACGAGACTGCACCCTAAGTGGAGTTTTCTTCAGGCCGAGTGCAGCATGTGCCAAGACTTGTCAAGAGTGGTAAGGAAGTTCCATGCTCCCCGCACTCTTGACTCAACCGTGTACCTCGGCGCCTTGGTCATTGTTGATGGTGGATTTTCGTTTAAGGTTAAATTTGTAAATAACCGGAAAGCTCATACGCTGACATCTTGTAAAAGATAAAGCCATTTATAAGTGACGGATACTCCTCACTTAATTCACCAAGAATGGAGCATGTAGCAACAATCCCATTCTCAGCGAATACATGAAATTCCTCGAGGTTGGAGCATGTAGCAACAATCCCTTCCTGTGAATTTCATATCGGCCTTGTATTTCCAGTACTCATTATCGGTGTGGCATGACGACCGAGTATTACTCTTACTGAGTAACACGAACCTCCAAGCACTATAATGAATCATTATCGGTGTGGCATGACGGTCGAGTGTTACTCTTACGAGTAACACGAACCTCCAAACACTATAATGAAACCATGTACGAAATACCCGTACATGCCGATTCTCGGTGTGTTATACTAGCCCGAGCCCTCTCGGTGTGTTATACTAGCCCGATTGAGCCCCTCTCGGTGTGTTATACTAGCCCGATTGAGCATCCCAAGACCTGACCATATCGGTCCGGATATGATCCGATCGCAGATCATCCAACTCCACAAGCATGATTGGATGACCCCGGATCAATTCCATCACCCCCAGCGGTATGGAATACACACGGCCGACCCCGCATGGTCGACCATTGGCCTTCGCTTGCCAAGAAATCGTCCATACCAAGCATTATGGACGGAAAAACCCTAAATTAGGGTTTGCGGCATATTACATGTGCCGCAAAATCGGTCTCAACCATCCATCTTCGCAGGTATAGATGGAGGGTGTAGATGTAGACTCAAAGGGCCCGGAGCATGTCGACACAATCACCATGTGACCGCCTACACACTTGACCAATCGGTCAAAACCAAACATGATTGGTTACAACAAATTCGTCCGCTTTGAAAGAGCATGGTCGCACGGCTTTGCAAGCCAAAATTAGGGTTCAAGCCATCACGCGCGTCCATCTTCTCCGGCACGAATGGAGGGTCACGAGATCAAATAGAGCAGGTCCGGTCATACCAGCATGACCACCGTGGGCCCATCTACCCCCTCATGTAATCGGCCAAGGCATATCATGCCTGGCTAATCCAAAACGCCCGCCCAACATGCGTGGTTACACTTCCCAAATTGCAAATTGATCTCGACCGCTCAACTTCACCGGACGAATTGAGTGGCTTAGATCACGTTTTCATGGGATAGTCAGGTATAGGCGTGAACATCAGCCTACCATCTTCACGTCAAACCAGCCGGCCAAGACCGACCAAGTTAAGTCGTCTTGGGAAACGCGCCGGAAAAGAGTGTGGCGCGCGGCTTCTTGCGGTATCAAACTTCTATCGCAAAATCAATCTCGACCACTCCTCTTTGACGGTCAAATTGAGTGGCCCGGATCGCGCTTTCATGAGGGAACGGAATACGGCACCTACACCATCATGCCGTCAACACGCATGTATGGTCGGTCCTCTCAAAATCCTTCCCATGCTTGGTTTCGACCAAGGCGGGAGAGTGATGCTTGCGCACCTCTTCAAAAAACCCTAATATTCATTAACGATTCGCCGAGATGAGTGTCTCAAGGCTCATCTCATCCGTCCAACTTCACCCGACTTGGTTATACAACCACAGTCGAGAGTCAATTGGTCGATAAGGCGTCATTACCCATCACCTTACCACACCACAATACAAGACTACTGCATAAAATACACATGATACTTCATAAGTATCAACTTCCCGAATAACGCGATTATTCAATTCAACGATACATGCTATCTTTCGTGGATCCACGATCCACATTCCGGACATCAATCATGTCACAAACTGGGGGATACATCTGGGGTATTGGTCTGGCGGTTTATAGCGTGCAGCGTGCAACGCGCCATCACAAGAACGTGTTAGGAAGTCATGGACGGTTAGAGATGAACAGGAAAAGTGGGCAAGACTGGTCGTGTGTTACCGACACACAACTCCACTTCTCCATCATTCCACTACCTCCACTTCCCACGAGAAACGTGAATGAGGCTCAATGACTTGTATAAATAGGTTCTCCGCCCTATTTCCAACAACAAGGAATAACGGAGAACAACACAAGTTCGAGGCAGCGAAAACCAAGTGTTAATACAAAAACCGTATTCAAACACTCGAGCACACTTGCATCAACCATAAGCTTGCTCATCTTTCTGTTACAAGTCATAAGCAAGCCAATACCTTCACAATCTCAACACCTTCTTCGCTTCCCTCCCTAAGATCAACCCCATCTCCTTCACTTTGTGACCGAAACAAGTCCTGGAATGGCCATTTCTTGGTTTAGGCCGGACTTGCACAGATTGATCTCTCGAATCTACAAGCACTCACCGCGCAATGCATTTGTTGAAGGTTTAGATTCATTCCTCATCCACACCCCAAATTACCAAATTCTGCAGGAGTAGTTTTCACCCATCAACAATTGGCGACCACAAAGGGGAGATTAATCTCTCGGTCGTAAAATCAATTTCTTTGAAATCCGATTCAATTTCATCAATTTCAAAAAGGGTAGATCTTAGAACCAATTCAATCAGCAATTCATTCCAAGATGGTGGAACTGAGGTCCGGATCAGCAATCAACTCTGATGGAGCCAGCATGGATGACACTTCCGGTGTTGATGTACCCGTCAGTGGAGCTACAGCGGTCAATACATCTCGTGGAGCTGTCACTTCTATCACCAACACTAGCGGAGTAGGAGACATCCCAGTAGGTGTAACACCTCCCATCACCAGAGCCAGAGCAGCCGCAAATCCTGGCATCTCTTCGAGCGTAACGCCTCCAGTGGTTACCAGAGCAACAACTTTCACTCCTCCATCAGGACGAGGAGCCGGAGACACGAGAGGAAGACCGCCGTCTAGTACCATTGCGGACTTGATGGAGAAACAGGGAAATTCTTGCTAAAACTCAAACAGACATGGCCGCAACTCAGAAAGAGGTACTCACTTTCCTTAAAACTTTGACTGAACGATTGCCGCAAGATTCACGGCAACCCTTGGAGTCGGCGAGAGATGCATTCAATACACCCGGAGCAGGTGTTTCCACTCGGACTCACATGAATGAAGAAACTCGTGTTGCTCCTGAGCGCCAAGGGGAGAGAGACCAGTCTTCCAATTTCATTACGCGTGAAGATCTAGAGCGACTTCTCCAAAATCGAGGAAAAGGGGACCGAACGGACGTACACCAACATCAGCCGCCGTACCCTCAAGATGTGCAACGGATTCCTCTACCAAGAGGTTACACCTCTCCCGAGTTCTCCTCTACGACGGTGCGGTAATGCTCGTGAACACATTTCTCGATTCTTGGAAGCCTTGGGGAACATGAATACAATCATGTTTTACGCCTAAAAGAATTCTCAAAATCACTCACGGGAGGGCATACACTGGTACAACAACATTGCGCCTAACAAGATATCCAATTGGAGCGAGATGGTCGGTGCTTTCTACGGAAGTATTTCTTCGTGTCTCAACAAATCACGTTTTCAGGACACAGGAAGAATTCTCCAGTGGAACAATGAACATCCCAACGACTTCGTTAAAAGATTCGAACCCAAGCACTTGGACTGTCACAACCCGAATGTTACCGAACGGCAATTGGTGGAATCATGCATCAATGGGATGATACCCATATACCGCGCTCGTTAGAGAATCGGGCTTTCAAACATTCTCTGAACTCCACGAAGCTGCAAAACGTTCGGCAACAATCTGCACCAGCACTACTAGAAAGAACCGAGTTGTTCGAAGTGAAGATTTGCGTGAAAGTCGAGGAAGCGGGTGTCTCACAAACAAACAATACAACACTGGCCCTTCTGTGAGTGTGGTAGCGGAGGAGAAAAGAGGAAAGCTTCGATAACGGAACAACAAACCAAGCGAACATCCTCAGCACACAAGACTTCGTCTCGAAAAGGAACAGACAAAACTCCCGCACAAAACGCCAAAGACACGGGTTTTCCTTTTCCCATGAATGAAGTGATAGAGCTCTTGGAAGCGTGGATCCAAGATGATGCCGTAAAACTACCCCCTATCGGGCATCCTCCGACCGAGGAAGAAATAGCGGATCCCGGATCTGTTGCTACCACGAGTTCGTCCATCATCCAACCAAAGATTGCAACGAGGTTGAAACAAATATTCGGGAAAAGGTAGAGACAGGGGAACTCCGGCTTGGAAACGAAGGTGTTCATAGAGATCCTCTACCTATCGGGAACCGCATGATTTACGGGGACTCTGTTCGCAAGACCGTGCAATCTATGATGGAACACATGTGTGAAATCTTATATTTCTCCAAAGGACAGCGTCAAGACATGTTCACGGCCCTCAACCACGTTGTGTCAGGGAGGCGTTTGCATCCAGTAGCAGTCCAGGAACCCCAGTCTTTCCTGAAAGACATGAGCAACGAAACCGGGGACTCCTAACCGTCACTCGTTTGAGAAATGTTGAGTTTGATAACGCGTTGATCGATACGGCTTCGAATTTAACATCATTACTTGTCAAGACCTTGAGAGCGGCAAAGATCTCAAAGCAAGAAGCTACTCGTCATCCAACTGTGGTCGGGATTCGGAGGAGAACTCGAGAGATTCATATGGATACATCGACCTTGAAGTCAAATTGGGAGATGCCTCAACACGAGCAAAGTTCTATGTAGTCAAAGATCATCCCAACTACGACATGATCCTAGGGCGCTCTTGGATGCATGACAACAAAGCCATCTTTGGAAGTCTGTCCTCTACCGGTTTCGATACGAAAGAGTCTCCAACACGCCCATTGGACTACTCCGATGCTTGTCATTGCCGCACCAAAGAACTTGCCAATATGACACAACTTCCGGAGAGAGCACTGTCGGCATACACCGAAAGGTTCCGGTCTCAAGTAAGTCTCATCACACAACCCTCCTTGCAAACTACCGCCCCTCATTCGACAAGTCCTGGGGGTGGCTCCAACCGACAAACCAACCCCGGCTAGGAGATGTGAATGGGAAGCCGGCCCTTTCAAACGTTTTATCAGGAGCATAGAAGCTGTCTTGGTCAAAGACAACAAGGCCAAGGTCCAAGTGTCTGCACGCTCAAACCCATTCGGAATTGGAGACCTAGTGACGAAGGCGACTACATTCAATGTTGGAAACATGACGGTGAAGATGACCACTCTACCTGACTCACCCACCAAAAGAGAAGATGAACCGTACCTGGTAGCAGATGTTATCCTAGGTGGCTCTTTGCAAGCTCATCAACGCCTGATAACCTGGAGGGCATAACAATTCACTCACGATGGCTCAAACCTTACCGAACTTAAGATACTGTGCTACCGCTTTCCAACATTCTCCACACTTTAAAACGCTGTGCTATTTTTTCCAGCGTGTTTCCTTTTGCAGTTTCATGACATGCTTGTAATTCCTCCAAAAAATGATTGCAATGCTTGCATTCATAGTTAGGGTTCCAATTTTCAATCCTCAATTTAATTGAAGTATTATTTCCATCTGAGAACCTCTCTACTTCTAAAAACACAAAGCCCTGAGTCGGCCTAAATCAACACACTAGAGCAGAGCAAGAAGGGAAACCCTAAGCAAGTATCTCATGGGAAGAAGGAAAGATGAACGTGTGTACAGAAAGGAAAACGATTGCTATCTGCCCCAGCAAAGCCAGGAAGATCTTGCATCACAGGTCCGTAAATGTTCCATCATGATAATTACTTCTTTTATCACAAAGAATCACGTGTGGAGGAACACCCTTGTTCCTGAGAAGATTCAGTTGCAATTTTGGCAAAGGATTATAAAAAAAAAAAAAAAACTTTTGTTCAAACCATAAAACGAAAGGAAAACTTGAACTCAGCTGCCACTGAGTACAAGGAAGACATTCAAAGGTACGGAACATGCTTGGAAAAGAAAGAATGAAATTCTAATCGCCAAGAGAGTCAGCCTCGCCTGCATCACCGCCATATTCTGCTCCATCACCTGTTGATGCGCCTCCCTTCGAATCTCCCTCAATCTCTGCATCAGACATCTCCGCAGCAGCAGCGCACTCCATCCCAACATCGGCGGCGGGAGCATCAAAGGGCATAGCAACACCGGGGCCGCGCAAATTTCTTTCACATGTTCGAGACTCCTCTCGTATCGGAATCAAGAATTATCACGCCGTCTGGATCGGGTAATCACACTTGTCTTCATTTGGAGGTCGTTTATGCTCAACTCTCCGCCTCTTCAACCGCGCTGCAAATCTCTCTGCCCTTGCGCTTACTAGTGTCTGCAGCGTTTCCTCGCGCCTCCGCCGCTCCTCCATGTCAATCGCAGCCGAAAGTGCACAGATACGTCCTCTGGCAATACGAAGGTGTGGGATAGACATCCCCTGGATAGCACGACCGACTTCGCGAAGAGGAAGATCGATCTTAGCCATTACTTCTCCGTGCGCATGGTTTCGGGCTTGTCAACTTCAAAACTTCTTTACGGGAAGCAACGGAATGAGCGTCTACCGCTTCCATGATAATCTGGAGAGAAGAGGAGGTTATGAGCACAAAAAAAAGAAGAAGAGAGGATCATCAAATCTATCGATCGATTAATCGAAAAATCGGAGCGTGCACGAGATATGGAATAAACGACCACGTGAGATGATTCTTTATAATCTCACAAGTCGACAGAATCCCAGAAGGAAAAGAAGTCTTTACTTACCACCTATGAAGGTTGCTAATTCGGGATAACAATCGACGAGGCTTATCGGATATACCTGAGGAAAGCCGTATGTGATGAAAGAAGTACACCTGAAGGAGCGGCCGATCTCATACATGTACAAGAGAAACCAAAGCGACTCACCGGATCAAGTCCTGCTTCCTTCGCATCCTTAATCAAGACCGACCAGTTCCAGGGAAATGCCTGACAATGTGAAACTATCCGGTAAATATGTATTCACTCTAGCTCGGTCATTTACGTATGTCACCATCTCATGCCTACCACACAATAGTGTAACCATTATGTGCTAGGCGGGGGACTTAATGTTGATGGTGGATTTTCGTTTAAGGTTAAATTTGTAAATAACCTAAAGCTCATACGCTGACATCTTGTAAAAGATAAAGCCATTTATAAGTGACGGATACTCCTCACTTAATTCACCAAGAATGGAGCATGTAGCAACAATCCCATTCTCGTGAATACATGAAATTCCTCCGAGGTTGGAGCATGTAGCAACAATCCCTTCTGTGAATTTCATATCGGCCTTGTATTTCCGGTACTCATTATCGAGTGTGGCATGACGCCATCGAGTATTACTCTTACGAGTAACACGAACCTCCAAGTACTATAATGAATCATTATCGAGTGTGGCATGACGACCGAGTGTTACTCTTACAGAGTAACACGAACCTCCAAGCACTATAATGAAACCATGTACGAAATACCCGTACATGCTGATTCTCGGTGTGTTATACTAGCCCCAGCCCTCTCGGTGTGTTTTACTAGCCCGATTGAGCCCCTCTCGGTGTGTTATACTAGCCCGATTGAGCATCCCAAGACCGACCATATCGGTCGGATATGATCTCGATCGCAGTCATCCAACTCCACAAGCATGATTGGATGACCCCGGATCAATTCCATCACCCCCAAGCGGGTATGGAATACACACAACCGACCCGCATGGTCGACCATTGGCCTTCGCTTGCCAAGAAATCGTCCATACCAAGCATTATGGACGGAAAAACCCTAAATTAGGGTTTGCGGCATATTACATGTGCCGCAAAACGGTCTCAACCATCCATCTTCGCGTATAGATGGAGGGTGTAGATGTAGACTCAAAGGGCCCGGAGCATGTCGACACAATCACCATGTGACCGCCTACACACTTGACCAATCGGTCAAAACCAAACATGATTGGTTACAACAAATTCGTCCGCTTTGAAAGAGCATGGTCGCACGGCTTTGCAAGCCAAAATTAGGGTTCAAGCCATCACGCGCGTCCATCTTCTCCGGCACGAATGGAGGGTCACGAATCAAATAGAGCAGGTCCGGTCATACCAGCATGACCACCGTGGGCCCATCTACCCCCTCATGTAATCGGCCAAGGCATATCATGCCTGGCTAATCCAAAACGCCCACCCAAACATGCGTGGTTACACTTCCCAAATTGCAAATTGATCTCGACCGCTCAACTTCACCGGACGAATTGAGTGGCTTAGATCACGTTTTCATGGGATAGTCGGTATAGGCGTGAACATCAGCCTACCATCTTCACGTCAAACCAGTAGGCCAAGACCGACCAAGTTAGGTCGTCTTGGGAAACGCGCTTGGAAAAGAGTGTGGCGCGCGGCTTCTTGTGGTATCAAACTTCTATCGCAAAATCAATCTCGACCACTCCTCTTTGACGGTCAAATTGAGTGGCCCAGATCGCGCTTTCATGAGGGAACGGAATACAGGCACCTACACCATCATGCCGTCAACACGCATGTATGGTCGGTCCTCTCCAAAATCCTTCCCATGCTTGGTTTCGACCAAGTCGGGAGAGTGATGCTTGCGCACCTCTTCAAAAACCTAATATTCATTAACGGTCGCGAGATGAGTGTCTCAAGGCTCATCTCATCCGTCCAACTTCACCAGCTTGGTTATACAACCCTGGTCAGGAGTCAATTGGTCAGTAAGGCGTCATTACCCATCACCTTACCACACCACAATGCAGTACCTGCATAAAATACACATGATACTTCATAAGTATCAACTTCCTGAATAACGCAGTTATTCAATTCAGCATTACATGCTATCTTTCGTGGATCCACGATCCACATTCCAGGACATCAATCATGTCACAAACTGGGGATACATACTGGGGTATTGGTCTGGCGGTTTATAGCGTGCAGCGTGCAACGCGCCATCACAAGAACGTGTTAGGAAGTCATGGACGGTTAGAGATGAACAGGAAAAGTGGGCAAGACTGGTCGTGTGTTACCGACACACAACTCCACTACTCCATCATTCCACTACCTCCACTTCCCACGAGAAACGTGAATGAGGCTCAATGACTTGTATAAATAGGTTCTCCGCCCTATTTCCAACAACAAGGAATAACGGAGAACAACACAAGTTCGGACAGACGAAAACCAAGTGTTAATACAAAAAACCGTATTCAAACACTCGAGCCTGCTTGCATCAACCGTAAGCTTGCTCATCTTTACGTTACAAGTCATAAGCAAGCCAACACCTTCACAATCTCAACACCTTCTTCGCTTCCCTCCCTAAGATCAACCCCATCTCCTTCACTTTGTGACCGAAACAAGTCTGAACGGCCATTTCTTGGTTTAGGCCGGACTTGCACGGATTGATCTCTCGAATCTACAAGCACTCACCGCGCAGTGCATTTGTTGAAGGTTTAGATTCATTCCTCATCCACACCCCAAATTACCAAATTCTGCAGGAGTAGTTTTCACCCATCAACAGTCATACGCTGACTCCTTGGAAGAGATCCTCGGTCGCCCAACCAGGGTATAACCTTATATAGTTGGAAATCCAAGGTATCTCTCCCGGATGGATGTTATTATCCCCAATCTCCATGACTCAGGTTCCAGGAGCGGTGTAACATTTTCACTGAGCCATGTCAAGAGATACCCCCTTATATGACGCACTTTAGGTCTTACATTTGCCTCTTACGAAATATTATTCGCGAACTAGGGTGTACGCCATAAAGGTTCGTCCCATTCACTCACTCATTCATTTTTTATTATCATGCATTGTTTGCGAGATATTCGCACAATCTTGCTTTATTTTCTTCAATCTCGCAATCTATCTGTTGCAAAAACATTACATCACAGGCTCATTCCATTTCTCCCATCTTCTATGGGTAATATTTCTTAAGATATAACCTATTCCATGGCCTATTTAATTTTTGTCCTACATCTTTGCCTTCAGGATCCATCAATCTATATGCCCCTGTACCAACTATCTCTTTTATGATATAAGGTCCATCCCATTTTCTTGCCAACTTGCCACCATTTTCTCGCTGATATATAGGTGTTTCTCGCAAACACCAAGTCACTGGCTTGAAATTCACGTATCTTGACACGCTTGTTATATTCTCTCGGCCAATCTTCGCTGATAATTCTCCATATGTTGTAGTGCTCTCTCTCTTTTCTCTTCTAATTCATCTAACTTGATTAAAATGTTACCCGCACTGAGATTTTTCTCCCAAGCTTCTTTCTTTGTAGTTGGAATCTTAACTTCTGTCGGAAGTACAGCTTCAACTCCATATGTTAAACAAAAAGGGGACATGCCTGTAGCTTCTCTTCTAGTTGTATTATAAGCCCATACCGCATTGGGTATTTGTTCGCACCATCCTTTATTGTATCCTTCTAACTTCTTCTTCAATATGTCTGCGATTGTTTTATTTGTCGTTTCGCTCGGCCATTAGCCTGTGGGTATAGAGGAGTTGATTTCCCACATCGTATCTGAAATGCATTAAGCAGCAATTCTATATTTTGTCCTTCAAACTGTTTCCCATTGTCATATACCAACTGTGATGGAATCCCAAATCTGCATATAATGTTCTCAAATATGAAAGTAAAAACATCCTTATCGCGAATATGTTGTACCGCTTTCACCTCTGCCCATTTTGTGAAATAATCTGTAGCGACGATTAAATATCTTCTCTGTCCCGTTCCTGGTAAAAATGGTCCTACAATGTCTAAACCCCATTTTCCAAATGGCCAGACACTTGTTGAAGAACTTAACGGAGCTCCTGGTGCATGTATTTTCTTCCCATGCCTTTGGCAATCCTCGCAACGCCTTGACACTTGTTTCGCGTCCTCATGCATATATGGCCAATAATAGCCCTGCATTTTTGCTTTATGTGCTAAAGATCTTCCACCGCTATGATTACCAGCATCCCCACTATGCAACATCTTCAATATGATTTCCCCTTCCTTTCTTGTTAAGCATCTAAGTGAAGGCCCGTTAAAAGATCGTCGGTATAGCACTCCATCTCTTAATTCATAATTTGTTGCACGGATTTTTAATTTGTGTGTCTCTAATCTATTTCTTGGTGTTTCTCCTGTCATCAAATATGCATGAAGCTCTGCTCTCCAATCTTCTTCGCAAAGTGTTTGTGTTCCATCTTCTACTACCATTACATCGGTTTCTTGTTCTTCTTCTTTGTCAATTGACGGCATCAAAAGTGTTTGTATTTTAATGTTTCTCGCAACCGGATCTGTCATCATACTTGATATAAAGGCAAAAGCGTCTGCGAGCCTATTATTTCTCCTTGATATATGTCTCCACTTTATTCTTGGTATCTGCATCGACAACTCATCAACAAGTTTCTTATATTTTTGCAAGGATAATTCGTTTATGGCATATTCTTCTTTTATCTGGCGAATTGCCAATTGTGAATCACTAGTAATCCTCACATTCTCCAGCTTCATTTCTATTGCAAATCGCAAAGCATGTATTATAGCTTCATATTCTCGTTTCATTATTTGTTGATGCAAACTCAATCTGAAAGAAAGAGCTATTTTATTGCCCTCTGGCGATATCACAACAATTCCTATTCCATTTCCTTCTCCATTTGATGACCCATCTACTAATATTTCCCATCTATTTGGTTCCGTTAACAAATCTTTTGGATCTCCATGTTCTTCCTCCACATCCATCATTTCTTCTACTTGATTCATCATCTTCCAAAGGAAATTCTGCTAGAAAGTCTGCGACAACTTTGTGATTTTGGCGAAGATAGTATTTCATATTTGAGTTTGCAATGACTTATTTGAGCATTCCATCTCTCAACTCTTCCCGACCTCTTTGAATTCTTCATCACTTTGATTCTATTGGTACTTTTGTCACCACCTTGACAACATGCGCTTGAAAATATATACGAAGCTTAAATGTTGCATAAACTAATGCCAAGATTAGTTTTTCAATTTTTGAGTAATTCCTTTCTGCAGCATTGAAAGTTTTGTTGATGTAATAAATTGGTTTTTCTACTCCTGCGTCCACTCGCGAGCATAACACGCACTTAATGCATGCGAGGTTGTCGCAAGATAGATCAACAATTCTTCTCCTTCTTCGCTTTTTGCAAAATTGATATATCCATTAAATGTTCCTTTATTCCTTGCAAGGCCTTCTCGCACTCATCTGTCCATTTAAACTTCGATCCCTTTCTAAGGATATTGAAAAAGTGCTTGCATTTGTCAGATGATCGCGAGATGAACCTCCATAGCGAAGCTAACAACCCATTTAACTTTTGAACATCTTTTACTGTCGCCGGTGTTGGCATATCGCGAACTGCTTGTACTTTTTCTGGGTCGACTTGAATTCGGATACAATGTACCCTAAAAATTTTCCAGAAGCGACTCCAAAGGTACATTTTTCTGGGTTTACTTTGATATTAAATTGCCTCATTTGTTCAAAAATTTCTTTCAAATCTTGTATGTGGTCTTTTGCTTTTTTACTTTTTATTAACATATCATCTACATATACCTCTAATGTTTTGTGTATCCATCTCGCGAACACCTTTTCCACCATTCTTTGGTATGTCGCGCCGGCATTTCGTAAACCAAACGGCATTTTTGTATATAACAAGTACAATCCTCTTGGAGCAAAGAAAGCGTTATGTTCTTGATCTTCTTCTACGAGAGGAATTTGATTGTAACCCTTATATCCATCAAGAGATGATATCCTTTCATTTCTGCCGCTTTGCTTCAACCAATTGCGAATATCCGGTAATGGGAAACTATCTTTAGGACAAGCTTTGTTTAGATCGGTAAAGTCTATACAAATTCTTATTCCTTTTTTCTTCTTTGGAACTATAACCATATTTGCTATCCATTCGGGATATTTTGCTTGTCTAATGATTCCTGCGTCCAACATTTTCTGCAATTCTTCTTCTATTTGAGGATGATATGCTGTTGCGATCTTTCTAATTCTTTGTTTAAATGGCTTTACATTCTTGTCAATTTCCAATTTATGGCAAGCTACTGATGGATCTATACCAGGCATTTCATCCATATCCCACGCGAAAATATCTTTGTAATCTCGCAGCAAATCAACAGTTCTTCTTTCTTCATCTGCTTCCATTTTAGTCCCAATTTTTAAGATTTTGGGCTCCTCTTTGGTTCCAACGTTCACTTCTTTTGTTTGTTCTACTGCGATATAACTAGATTTCGGTTCTCCCATAAGAGTTGGTCCTTTCATTTCTTTCGCGAACTCATTCCCTTTTCCCATGATTTCGCTAGGTATTCCTTTTCCCTCTTTTGCTCTTATCATATAAATTCTAAATTCTTGTTGCCCTATATAGCTTTCTTACCCTTCTCTTTTTCTCTTTTATTTTTCTTCTGCAAATTTTCTTTAACTCTCTTCTTCCGCAATTTGCGCTACTGCTACTGTAATCCTCCCCTTCAATTCTCTCAATCTTCCATTCCCCATTCATTCCCATACTATATCAATGGCTTCATTGGGTCGTACATATAAACCCCTTTTTGAAGATACTCAAAATAAATTAAAAGAGAAGGGTTTCATCTTATCAACCATTCCTGATCTAGAATCTTCGTCTATTCTCTCTGCAAAACTGTTTTCTAATCATCAATGTAATGATCATAAAATCATAGTCTCGCTAGGTCAACTCCTCGCAGGACTTCCCATTCCTCTATATAATCCCGAGATACCATTATTCTATGAAATCCTTGCTCATGAAAAATTCTCGCGAGCTGTCTATCAGTTGAGTGGCGACTACATCCGCTTGATGCTTGAATTCGCAAACCGCGACGCTGGTAAAGGATCTTTATATCCTGTTAATGTTAGAGATCCTAATTTTGCAAATTTGGAGATAGTCCCTGAGAAGTATCTTTGTAGAAAATTTCTTTGCGAATTATGCGATAATAAACATGAGAAATGATAAATCTCGCTGGGCGCTCATCAAAAAGAATAGATAATGTTTAGATGACAAGTCGCTTATGCATGACATTGATTGGCATTCGGGCAATAATAGTAATCCTCGCCATTCTAAAGATGAGAAGTGGTGGGTTGTTCCTTTATTTTTGAGTGGACCTTACATCGCAGGTTCACATGTTCTCCCTGCACATCTCATGAATTACCATCCTTGGGAGTTTAAGTGGCCTGAGGAGACAAAAGAGGTATACTTCCTTTCTTCAATTTCGCTTTGCGACATCTTCTTCCTCTTTTATTTATTAACTTTCAAAAATTTTAGATCACCAGAATGAGAAAGAAATATAAAGAAAATCCAAAGCCGAGTACCCTGGCGATACTTCGATCGCTCACGGATGAAGTAAGAAACATTTTCTTTTGTTATGTTAAACAATATTGTTGCCTCTGTTTCTTATCTTCATGCGTATGCGAAGGTTGAAATTGAAGAGGCTGAAGCTGCGAAGGCTAAAGGCAAGGACAAAACTACTTTTCGCAAGGACAAGTCTTCTGCTCCGCTTTCTAAGAAACGGAAAACCCATCTCTCTTCTTATTGTAGTTCTCAAACAGACGAGAACTCTGACGAAGATGAAAATGAGATTGGTACTTCTTCTGCGAAGGAGAATCATTCAATCACCTCTGCTATGGCACAATTGTCTAGTATCTTCTCCGATTCTATGCAAGGATTGGGAGATGAGCATTTAACTGCTACTTGCGAAGCTCTCGCTAAGATTTGTGATGCCCCACTGCTGGAGGATAATGAGTCTTTTCGCGGGGTTTCCCGAACAATGACTTCTAGTTTCTTAAACGCTCTGAATGCTTTGGTATGTTCGTATCCCTTTATTTCTTTGTGACTTTAATTATAAGCTTTATCTTAATCGTTCCCATATTTCCTTTATAGTCGGGAGAGCTTCTTTTGTCGTTGCCTCGGACCTTGAAAAAGACACCACAATCTTGAAAAGAAAAATTTGCAACTTAAAGAGAAAATCCGAGAACTAGAGGTTGAAGGCTGCGACATCTCGCTTGAAAAAGATGAAAGAATTAAACAGTGGAGGATGATCTTACTTCTCAACGAGAATAGAGTATCTACTCTTCAAAGTGCAAATCAGCAGCTTCATGGTATAACAATCTTTACTCCTCAAATCCTTTTTATTTTATCATTTTCTTTTCTTTGCATGACTTACTATTTTCGCAAACATATATAATCTCTCTGAAGAAGCCATTCTTCTCCATTCATTTCGAGCCCATGGATGATGACGTCCTTCTTACTCATCTCAATGAATCTTTAAGTAGTTCCTCAAATAAGACTAACCTCCTTCCATTAAAGGATCTTCAATCCAAATGTCATCTCTTAGAGATTGAGCATAGAGCTAGTTTAAGTTTAGCTAATCAATTTAAACAAATACTATATTGTGCAAATAAACAATTACATTAAAGTATTTCCCGTTAAACAATTGAAGTATTGCGTCATTAAAGAAAACCATGATGCTATATTGTGCAAATACTTTGCGTCGAGTTTAACGGGAGAAGCGTTGAAATGGTTTGAGGGTCTACCAAGGAATACAATCACATCATTCAATCATTTACAAGCTATATTTTTAGGGGCGTATATAAGAAACAACTCTTCGCGACTAATTAACTTTGTGTTTTTAGGTAATAAATAAAGGCATTGAATGATGTATTTGGGCTAAAACAAAGAATTGGCGAGACTTGAGACATCTGACCGTAAGATGGAAGACAATGTGTAGCGAAATGGCTGGACGGGTGGATGAAAGATACCTCATATTATCATTCATAAATGCTATGTTTAACATGAGCAACCAACTTATTATATGTTCAAGTTTTGAGTCAAGAATACAATCACGATGACCATTGAATTTGAGAGAACTGTTCTTGATTAGACAAGAGGAATATATTGCTTTGGAGGAAAGACAAAATGAAGTAGAATCGTTATCATCCTAGTCGCGAATACAAGTTCAAGTCTTGGAAAGACTGCGAATGCAAGTTTGTTTTGTTTTTGCTACCAAGATTAATACAAATAGTGGATGGAAGACGAGTACCTACGCAAGGGCAACAAGAAAAAGTGGTAGATGATGGACAGCCAAAATTAGTAGCGATGGGAAGTCGAGATCAGGAAGAATTTGAAAGAGAAAGAAACTTCTACAATCGTAGCGGCCCGAACAAAATTCAGAGACTTGATCACCCGCAAGAAACCTATGGAAGTCAAAAACAGAATTATCATGGAGGGCAACGACGACATAGAGTAGTATGGGAAGAAATCAAGATGCCACCACTAAACACTAGTGTGGAGAAGATATGGGAAGCTATACTCTTGATGGAGAATATACCTGCACCATGGAACATGGGGAGTGAACCGCCACCAGGTGATAGAAGTCACGAATTCTGTTCTTACCATCGTTTTCATGGACATCTGACAAATGACTGCCAAAACATCAAAAGAATTATCCTTAGAATGATTGATCAGGGGAAAGTCAATCACTTTTTAAAAAGCGAAGAGAAAGTTCAACATTTACCACCGCCACCATCAAAGGGAAAAGAAACATTCGTGATAGAAGTTGGGGCGAAAGCTAAAAATTTGTTTTGCAACTCCATTGTTCATTCATATCGCACCATTGAGGATTTTCATGATAACGTACTCAGTAGGGTTTTTGCGAGGGATGTTAATAATCAGGAGGTAATGAACATCGCGAGGAAATCGCAGTTAAAAGAGTGGCAGTTGCAGATTATCTCTTTCTCGGAAGAAGAAATACCTAAAGGTAGAGAAATACATGATAACCCGTTGGTGGTAAAACTGGATATTAATCCAAAACTTGTTGATGGGGAAGATGATGAGGCGAAAACTTGTTTGGGCAATAAATAGAATATTAATCGATCTTGGGAGCTCAGTCAACATTCTTTTTTACCATACTTACAAGACTATGGGAGGAAAGGATGAAGATTTGATCCCTTCAACATACAAAATAT
The DNA here is from genome assembly GCA_023531295.1 of Papaver armeniacum. NCBI lineage: Eukaryota > Viridiplantae > Streptophyta > Magnoliopsida > Ranunculales > Papaveraceae > Papaver > Papaver armeniacum. The sequence goes on along the minus strand of JAJJWW010019303.1, from coordinate 46,263 downwards.
ATGGTTTCAATGGTACCGCGAACAAGCCCAAAGGAGAAGTACACATGAGAATACCTTTGCAAGGATTGTCAACTGATATCTTGTTTTGTGTGGTCGATGTGGAGTCCCCTTATAATGCATTGATTGGAAGGCCATGGTTGCATGAAATTAAGGTGTGGCGTCAACGTATCATCAGTGTATAAAGTTTCCCCATCCTAGCGGTGTTGGAATTATTAAGGGAGATTGGATAGAAGGGGAAAAATGTTATGAGATCGATGTGGAGAGCTGTGAAGAGAGAGCCGCAAAAAAGAAGGGATGGAAGAAGAATATAAAAGAAGAACAAAGAAAAGAAAGATTGATGGTAGATAGCATAAATATAAGAAGAGAAGACACATTGCGAGGTGAAGATATGAAGGCAGTTGAAAGTCATCTTTGGAAAAGAACTATTCGAGAGATTTTAATGATACGAGGCGAGAGGGAAGCGGGAGTAAAAGGTGTAAGAAGTGAATAATTGCGAGAAGTGACAAAGGTTAAGTGGCGAAGGCACGTCGGGGACAAGACGAATAAAAGGTAGTTGAAGACGCTTTGCGAAGTGAATACATAAAGGCGGTTGAATAGTGCGAGAGACGAGAAAATAGTAGGATCAAAAGACTAAAGAAGTGAATAGTTGTTGTTATCAAAATTAAGTGACAGAGGCATATCAAAAGTAAAAGGAAGAAATAATAATTGAAGAAGAAATGTACGAGAATCTCGCGATCAAGAATGTATGAAAATCCGATTGAAGAGTTGAAAAGAGAATGTTGCAAACAAAGCAAAATTATGCGATAGCATCGCAAGCAAAATAACATGAAATTATCAAGAATGAATGATTAATTGAATTAACAAAAATGAATGAGTGCGTGAATGGGACGAACCTTTATGGCGTACACCCTAGTTCGCGAATAATATTTCGTAAGAGGCAAATGTAAGACCTAAAGTGTGTCATATAAGGGGGTATCTCTTGACATGGCTCAGTGAAAAGGTTACACCGCTCCTGGAACCTGAGTCATGGAGATTGGGGATAATAACATCCATCCTAGGAGAGATACCTTGGATTTCCAACTATATAAGGTTATACCCCGGTTGGATGACCGAGGGTCTCTTCCAAGGAGTCGCGTATGACCAAGGCGCCGAGGTACACGGTTGAGTCAAGAGTGCGGGAGCATGGAACTTCCTTACCACTCTTGACAAGTCTTGGCACATCTTTGTACTCGGCTCAAGAAAACTCCACTTAGGGTGCGATCGTAACCATAAGCCCTATAGGTATAAGGGATAAGAGGCTGCGAAAACAAGCGCTTCTTTGTTAAGACCGGGATGGGAGGAGCTAGTCTTGTATGGCCGATGTACGCCTCCTTGAAGGGGCAACCGGGGAGATGATAAGGGCGGCACCCTCCATTAGGGGAGCCGATAAGTGTCAAAAGACGCAAATGTCTTGAGACTTTATTTTCGCAAGGAAGTATAGGCTTGTCATATTTGTGCAATGATCCTGTAGATGCAATAATACTGACGCAAGGATAAGGCGAGATCAATGGGTTATTGCATGAAAATGTAAAAACGTCCTGCGATTTCGTCGCATAGACGATAATGTCATGGGATTTTACACTCGCAAGAGTATTTAAGCCTGTCATATTGTCGCGGATAAAATATCTTGCAGAGGCAAAAATACTTAGCAAATGATAAGACAAGGTCAATGGGTCATTACATGAAAATGTAAAGACGTCCTGCGATCTTGTCGCAACGAGGGGTGGCGAAATAAGACCTTTAATTAGGAAGGCAAAATAAGACCACACAAAAACGATAAGGCAAGATTAACGGATTTCTTCATTTATGGAGACATTCTCGCGATCTTGTCGCATTAACGAGCTTCAATATGCTCATGAAAACAGATAACAAAGGTAAATCACTCATTTGAAAATGAATAACAGAGGCAAGTATGGGAATGAATAGGATAAAGTTTTGTTATTCATTTCCATATGAGGAATTTATGCATTCATAATACTAGTTAGTCGAATTATAAAAGAGAATTGCTTGATTAATATGTGCAAGTAAAGAAAACAAAGATTGAATTCATATTTGACAATCCAAGAAGATTGAAAGAGTATATATATTACAAGTAGCGGAAGAAGAAAAAGAAGTTATTTCTTTGAAGAATCATCTTCTTGGTCGATTCTTCAATTTCATCATTCTCTTCGCGATTCTTCGCTTCGCTAGCATCACTATCGTGAGACATCTCGAGAAAAGTGTATCTTCAGGAATATTCTCGCGAAGACAAGGATATGAACTAAGAGGAATCTTGTGATCGTTGCAAACTATCTCAATAGTTTGATTGCGAAAACGAACTGCATAATTATTAAAGTTCGCCACTGTAGCTTGCAGTTGTTTCTTGACTTAGAATATTTGTTGTTGCGAAGAGAAAAGTCTTGTGCGAGTTGTCCTTTTCGGACTCAAGTTCTTCAATCCTTGTTTGAAGTCTTTTCTCGGATTCTGCGAACATATGACAATATATTAACAATTTAACGGCAATGCTACGGAAATAAGAAACACAAAAGTATAATAAACAACCTTCTCTCGCCGGATATCATATCCTTAACCAAGGCAGTATGCTCGGCATGAAGGCTAACATCAACACCTAAATTATTCCCGGCATTATCTAGAACCTTCGCAGCCCAAGCAAACTCATCATCATTATTTATAACAAGAAGTGAACGAACTTGTTCTTCTCGCTCGATAAGCATGGCATTACTCGAAGGGATTCATCTCGTTCAATTTGTACTTCGAGAAGAGACTTTTGAAATTTTGCTAATGCCCGTGCACCTCTCGTTAGTAATGCGATCTTTCTCATCTATGAGATTACTAATTTTCTTCCTTAAGGTTTTGGTTTTATTATGGGAATTAAGGTACATTCGTTTAAATTGATTAGCTAAACTTAAACTAGCTCTATGCTCAATCTCTAAGAGATGACATTTGGATTGAAGATCCTTTAATGGAAGGAGGTTAGTCTTATTTGAGGAACTACTTAAAGATTCATTGAGATGAGTAAGAAGGACGTCATCATCCATGGGCTCGGGAAATGAATGGAGAAGAATGGCTTCTTCGGAGAGATTATATATGTCTCAAAAATAGTAAGTCGAGGCAAAGAAAAGCAAATGATAAAATAAAAAGGATTTGAGGAGTAAAGATTGTTATACCATAAAGTCTGATTTGCACTTTGAAGAGTAGATACTCTATTCTGTTGAGAAGTAAGCTCGGCCTCCAAAATTGCTTAATTCTTTCATCTTTCTGGCGAGATGTCGAAGCTTCAACCTCTAGTTCTCGGATTTTCTCTTTAAGTTGCAAATTTTTCTTTTCAAGATTGTGGTGTCTTTTTTCAAGGTCCGAGGCAACGACAAAAGAAGCTCTCCCGCACTATAAAGGAAATATGGGAACGATTAAGATAAAGCTTATAATTGAAGTCATAAAGAAATAAAGGGATACGAACATACCAAAGCATTCGGAGCGTTTAAGAAACTAGAAGTCACTGTTGGGAAACCCCGCGAAAAGACTCATTATCCTCCAAAAAAACATCGCAAATCTTAGCGAGAGCTTAGCAAGTAGCGAAAATGCTCATCTCCCAATCCTTGCATAGAATCGGAGAAGATACTAGACAATTGCGCCATAGCGAGAGGTGATTGAATGATTCTCCTTCGCGGAAGAAGTACCAATCTCATTTTCATCTTCGTCGAGTTCTCGTCCTGTTTGAGAACTACAATAAGAAGAGAGATGGGTTTTCCGTTTCTTAAAAGCGGAGCGAAAGACTTGTCCTTGCGAAAAGTAGTTTTGTCCTTGCCTTTAGCCTTCGAAGCTTCAGCCTCTTCAATTTCAACCTTTGCATACGCATGAAGATAAGAAACAGAGACAACAATATTGTTTAAAATAACAAAAGAAAATGTTTCTTACTTCATCCGTGAGCGATCGAAGTATCGCTGTGGTACTCGGCTTTGGATTTTCTTTATATTTCTTTCTCATTACGTGATCTAAAATTTTTGAAAGTTAATAAATAAAAGAGGAAGAAGATGTCGCAAAGCGAAATTGAAGAAAGGAAGTATACCTCTTTTGTCTCCTCGGGCCACTTAAACTCCCAAGGATGGTAATTCATGAGATGTGCAGGGAGAACATGTGAACCTGCGATGTAAGGTCCACTCAAAATAAAGGAACAACCCACCACTTCTCATCTTTAGAATGGCGAGGAGTACTATTATTGCCCGAATGCCAATCAATGTCATGCATAAGCAGCTTGTCATCGGAAACATTATCTATTCTTTTCAAATAGCGCCCCAAAATGAGATTTATCATTTCTCATGTTTATTACTGCATAATTCGCAAAGAAATTTTCTACAGTATACTTCTCAGGGACTATCTCCAAATTTGCAAAATTAGGATCTCTAACATTAACAGGATATAAAGATCCTTTACCAGCGCCGCGGTTTGCGAATTCAAGCATCAAGCGGATGCAGTCGCCACTCAACTGATAGACAGCTCGCGAGAATTTTTCATGAGCAAGGATTTCATAGAATAATGGTATCTCGGGATTATATAGAGGAATGGGAAGTCCTGCGAGGAGTTGACCTAGCGAGACTATGATTTTATGATCATTACATTGATGATTAGAAAACAGTTTTGCAGAGAGAATAGACGAAGATTCTAGATCAGGAATGGTTGATAAGATGATACCCTTCTCTTTTAATTTATTTTGAGTATCTTCAAAAAGGGGTTTATATGTACGACCCAATGAAGCCATTGATATAGTATGGGAATGAATGGGGAATGGAAGATTGAGAGAATTGAAGGGGAGGATTACAGTAGCAGTAGCGCAAATTGCGGAAGAAGAGAGTTAAAGAAAATTTGCAGAAGAAAAATAAAAGAGAAAAAGAGAAGGGTAAGAAAGCTATATATAGAGAAGAGAATCCTCGAGAAAACAAATGCATTTAATGCGAGATGGGACGTGAATGGTCAAGAATAAACGGTTGAAAGAGACGTGTCAAGAAAAGAGTGGAAGAAGAAACACCTGTGATAAATTCCGTACATAAATAAAACAAGTAAAAATGAACAATCGCGAGATAAAGATGAGCAGTTGCGGCACTTTAAAATATTGGTTCTCATGACATTCTCTTCTTCGCAGAGAAGACATGAGAAGAGGCAAGATGTAGGACCAGAATATCGCGACAGCAATACTTCGCGAGAGTAATAAACAACTACTTTGCGAAGGTGTCGCAAGGAAATAATTTAAATGACGCATCAGATGACGACAGCCAGAACATGAGAAAAGTGTGAAGACTTGGCGAGATTTAGGAGTGTCGCGAAGTCTAACACTTACATATTTGCGACGCTTCACGAAGAATTCCCGAAAATAAAGGGACAAACTTAGCTGTCATCCACTATGTAATACCCTATATAAAGGGTCGAGTAAGTCTGTTGTGAGGGATTCTTTTTGAATTGTTAAGCAAGTCATTAGGAGAGAGAAAATTAAGAGTGATTGTAATCTCTGTAGCTCTGTTCTACATTTCTTTGTAAACCTTTCAAGAAAACAATTAATAAAATATATTGTTATTCATCTTCAAATGGATTAACTAAACAAATTCGAGTGAGGGGTGTAGTGTGGGATTTCCTGCAACTACAGAGACTTGTTGAGATGCCTGGCCGAAGATGAAATCCTGACAGTCTTGAAAGAAACTCATGAAGGAGAGCAGCAAGGGAAAAAGAAATTGTTTCTCCAAATCCACGAGAAATATTACTGGGCGACTATGGAAGACGATGCAGCCGCATACGTTCAGAAGTGCCATCAATGCCAGGTTCATGGTAACCTTATTCATACTCCTTGTCTTCCATTACACTCTGTGAATAGTCCATGGCCTTTCTATAGCTGGGGACTTGATATCACCGGAAAGATCAATCCAGCATCCTCAAAAAAACACTAATACATCATCACGGCTACTGAGTATTTCACTAAATGGGTCGAAGCAATCCCGCTCAGAGGTACTACAGAGGCAACTATTGCAGCTTTCATCAAGGAACACATTATCTGTAGATTCGGCGTCCCCAAACATATCATCACAGATAACGGGACTCCTTTCTCCAGCAAAGATGTCGAAAAATTGCTCAAGGAGTACGGGATCAAACATATTTTCTCCACGCCATACTATCCCCAAGGAAATGGTCAAGTGGAGAGCACCAACAAAACTTTGATTCGGATCATCAGTCGAACAATTCATAACAATCCACGGTCATGGCATGAGCAATTACCCATGGCTTTGTGGGCTTATAGAACTGCGCCAAGAAGCTCGATTGGAACATCACCGTATTTGCTCGTCTATGGGGCCGGTGCCATACTCCCAGCTGAGATAAAAATTCCTTCGGCAAGGATTGCAGCGGCTAGTGGAATATGATGGGATGAAGCTGAAGTGTCCAAGTCAAGAGTTGCTGAACTGGACATGCTCGAATCAAGGAGAGCTAAAGTATAAAAGTATGTGGAAGCCTACAAACAGAGAATATTCAGAGCTTACAATAAAATGGTAAAACCTCGAACTTTCCAAGTAGGAGATTTGGTATTAAGGACGGCAAAACACATTCAACAAGACATGTACGCTCCCAAATTCTCTCCGAAATGGGAAGGGCCGTATGTTATCATCAAAGCGGTGTCTAGTAGATACTACAAAATTTTAGCAGTCAGTGGAGGAAATGAAGGAAATATTATCAATGGCAAATGGCTCAAAGCCTATTATGCTTGATCAACAGCAGATAATTAACCTTTATTCAAATACATCTCAAATGTAATTTATTTCCTTCAAAGAGCATGCAAAATGCTCGTTTGTTCACCAAACATTCATCAATTGAACAAAAAATTCCTCATGCTATCGATTATTCTACCTTATCGAAACCTACATTTCAACTCTCCGAATGATCACTCGTAGCAAACCGTCCAAAGAATGGATAATCCCTATAAGAAACTCTGTCAAGTTTCTTTTGGAAGATCCTGGTCTTTTCCTTCAAATCCTCGACCGCCTTCTCGACCCTAGCCGACTCCAAAGCCAGTATCTTCTCCTCCTCCAATAAAGCAGTGGTCATGGAAATCGCATCAGCAGCCTCCGCCGCCTTATGAATCTTGATTATCTCAAGTCGACGAAGAAGCCAGCTCACATTGAATCGCAATGTATCACAATTGGAAACCATCTCATCCCACTTGTGTAGTTCCTGATTCTTGACATCCCGCAGGTGTATTTGGTTCATCTCTTCAATGATCGGTAATAGCCCTGCAACTGTGGTCAAGAGGGTTGGTAGAAAACCTTTCCATACTTCCGTAGTAACAATGTGCCCATACTTTTTCCAGATCTTGGTATACATAGGCGCATGACACTTGGGAATGACGAATCCACCGACCACCTCATTGTCCGATAAAGTATTGATCAAGGGAGCTTCAAACAAGAGTCCAGCCGTCGGGTATTCACGAGCATGAACACTGTCTCCTGTCTCCACGGATTCTGCTGAATCTTCACATGCCTGGTTGCTGCTATCTTCAACCTCAACCACGGTCATAGACTTTCCACTCCTTCTCCTTCTAGCATTAACAACGACACGAACGTCCGCCTGTGACGAAATGAGGAAGTGTTTAATTTTTTCGAAACTGAGCATGGTAAAACTTCAAGAATTGTAATATTGCTTACAGATGATCCAGTCTCAGCGGGAGCCGACCTATACCAGGCAGGAGTTCTGACAGTCCGATTGAGCCTCGAATTGTGAGAAGAAGGATTTTTCTGATTATCCCGCAACAAATCATTCCCTTCGATCAGTAACCTCGATCAAACAGGGACGATAAAGATGTACAACTTACCGAGATATATGCTTATATTCCATGCTTCGACTGAAGTCCGTTTCGAGAAGAAGTATTATCGCTAGACATGGACATGGTATGAAAGGTATGACAATCGAAAATTTCTTCTGTGAAACTAACTCAGGAATGGAAGAAATATTTGCTCAAGTATTAAACCCTAAACCTTGGAGATATATACAAGATACGGAAGGCACTTATCTTCTACAAATAGTCAATTCAGTTGCGGGTTTTACTGAAACCCTAAGTCTTTGAACAAGGTCAATACTAGAGATGTGGAGTAAAATAATGCACTAGGGACTGACCAAAGCTAGGCACTGTCAGCAAGTCACACGGATTTGTGTGTTACATTATATGTGCCTGGATGTTTTCACAGATGGAAACCGTAAATCAAGCAAAGGTAGATTATAATGGGTTCGACGCGTAAAGATTGGTTCACTTTATTTGATTCAATCAAGAAGAAATAGCATTAATGAAAGGGTCTCTCGTTTGAAAGGAAAATCTTAATACTTCAATAAAGTTGATCGAATGAAGATGTCTACTACGAAAGCTAAAAATATTTAAATGCTAAAAGAGAAAAGGGGATTGAAAGTAAAGCTACTCGTCAGATTCGTCCGAGTTGTCAGATTCATCATCACTGTCCTTTTCAGAATCTTCATCACTATCCTTCTCGGAATCCTCTTCGGAGTCACTGTCAGAATTATCGATGAAATCTGGATGGATATCAAGATCATATGACTCCGAATCTTCTTCTGCTTCAGCTTCAGCTTCAATTTGCTTCATGGTTCTCTCGAATTCTCTGGAATACCGGTCAGGCTTTATCTTACGCTCTGGTAACTCCCATGTAGTTTCTTCTTCAGAAACATCAGCATCGGAGCAGAAGGTACCCCATCCAAGAATCGGTGTCTCTCCTCAGCCTTTAGTATTCTGCGCCGGATCCGATCCTTTCTGCGCTGACGAGCCTCTGCCTCATCATCCTCAGCCTTTATTTTCCCGAGTTCAGCATAAGTGACCCTCCGCTCGTTCAGGGGTATGCTAGACTTCACTCCCTCGTTATGAATTTTCTTAGCTTTCAATTTAGCTTTGGAATCCTCATCAGAAGAGCTGGAGGAATAGCTGCTGCTGGAAGCTGACATTTTCTGGAACCAGGAGCATAAAATTATCGACATGCGAATAAATCCATCTACAAAAATGGTAATTCTTAACTCTTACCTCTTTACGATTCCACTAACAATAGTGATTGTGCCGCAAGAGTTAACACTCCAAAATTAGTTCATTTCTCGAAACCTGCAATAACGAACGGAACTTTATTAACTTTCAAAGCTGATTTTTCATAAAATCATAGACACAATTTTCAAAGTACAAACATCCACAACTGAACTATGAAATTTACACCAAGACAATATTTCATCATAAATAAATTGTCGAAGTTTCGAGGTTACTCAAAACCCACGTTTTGATTTTACAAAACAGTAATTAACGTGAATTACTCACGTAAATTTCCAAATTTTATCTAATATGAACAAACCCACTGAACAAAATACATCATATTCATCATAATATGTCACGGTTTCAAAAAAAAAAAATCTATTTTTCCTTCGTATGAGCATTATTCTCTAAAACGAGGTTTATTTCGGTTTTGTGAAAGCTCACACCTTTTAAGATAAAGTTTTGGTTTCCATGAAAGCTCATAAACAAAATTTTATCACTGGACATAGGTCTATTTCCAAAGAAAAATCTCTCTCAAGTTAGGGATTGTTGCTAGTTTCTTAAACTAACGATCGAACGAACATACGTTTAATAAAATAAGGGTTTTTATACAAAACTCACGCTAATATATACACATGTATAGAATTTCAACATGAACAACTCATGAAATCATCCAAAGCAAAAAATAAATAAATTGCGTACCTGGTCGGTGCCGGACGGTGAACGGACGGCGCCAGCGGGTGGGAGCTCCGGCGATTTTTTCCTGCTCCTCCTGATGCTCGGACGTGAAGGTGATGGAAGGATGAGGAAGATGGTGGTCGTGTGGGAAGAATAAAAAAAAGGAGGAATTAATTCCTTTTATACCTAATTTTATTTCCAAAACCTAATTCCAGAAGGATTTCCTCTTTGGGCCCGGCCCGTAAATCCTAGACCAACCAAGGTTCCACCATCGAATCAGAGGTTCTACACCAATTTTTGATCACTGGATGATGCTCTATTATGCCACTGGGGTTTCAGCTCAAACCATGGTTTGCTCATTCAGTCGAAATCCGGTAATGTCTTATCTTATTACTAAGTTCAATAACTTATTTCTGTTTGTACCTGGTAAACACCATTCAATGCTGACTGAGGAACATGACTGTTCCTCACTAAGCAGGGGACTTAATGTAGATGGTGGATTTTCGACAAAGGGTAAAATTGTAAAACTATACTCCGGATCCGGCAATCGTATTGAGGCCCATGTCTCTCATTAAAGCATGAAAGCTCATGCCATAAATCTCTAACTGAGAAGGCTGTCTCTCAGAGTATGTGTAGATGTGTAGTCTCTTAGCTGAGGCCACTGCACATCTCATGAAAACTGAGCAATTTCAGTAATTACTCCGGATCCAGCAATCGGATGAGTATTGAGACTCATGTCTCTAAGCGTGAAAGCTCATGCCATAAAACCTCTGATCGAGAAAGTCTCTTAGATAAGATGTAGATATGTAGTCTCCCAGCTGAGACCACGGCACATCTCATACTGTATAGAATCGCAAGATTGGACGGCTCCTAGACAGCGTGTCTGCTAGTATAGAGCAATAACGTCTTCAGGATGCAACCATGTTTTCCATGACTATACAAGAGGAATATGACACTCCATCAAGTTCATATTGCTCAACCCTCAGATAATTAATGCTCCTAGATAGGAAGCCCCTTTAGTATAGAGCCACCGTTAATTATCTCTAATCGCCCGAATATCCGGAATATTCTACGATTCTTCGTTATATTTCTTCACTTCAATTCGTGGTTCTTCCCAGCAGAATTCCATGGGTTAGTGATAAATATTCAACGAAACAGGCATCTGAGCATCGAATAATCCCTGACTAAAATGGTGCAAGTGTACTTAGCAATAATGCATAGACCAGCATTTGAATGCGCAAAACGAGCATTTCAAAAATATGAATGAACGATGAACCTATGCAAAATAGGAAGGAAAAATAATAATAATAAAATATTAGCAAAGGCGCCAGAGACTGGGCTCATCACCGGCCGGTCATGCCGTGACCATCCCGCGCCCAATTTTATATTTTGTCATATTTTATTATTTTTCCCTGATCTCGTGAAAATTCTCTCGTTCGAGCAAATCTCCTTCGTTTCAAAGAAATTCTCTAATCTCATGATTTTATCAAAGAAATAATAAAATTAGGGAAAGGTGTCGCGAGACCGAACACCGACCCGTCCGACCATGCCCTAGCCGTGGCCGGTCCCACACCTCATGTCCCATTGTTTTATTATTCTCTCAAATTATGAAAATTTCCGATTTCATGAATTTCCCTAAAACCATGAAAATTCCCTAATTTTATGAATTTTCTCTAAAATCATGAAAAATATTATAAAATTAGGAAAACTCGTGGGACCAGGACTCTAGCCGACGGCCATGCCCTAGCCGGTCCCACACGCCTATTATTTTATTATTATTTGTTGTTTTAGTTTCCTGATTCCATGAAAACTCTATGATTTCAACAAAATACCTTGGTTTTAACAAATCTCTCTGATTTTATGAAAATTTCCTAAAATCATGAAAATAACATAAAATTTAGAAGAGTGCTCTGGGACCGTGCCCATTGGCCGGGACGGCCATGCCTTGGCCATTGCCGGTCCCACACTCCACCATTCCCTATTTTATTATTATTTTATCTCTCTCATCTCATGGAAATTCCTAATTTCGACAAACTCTCCAGTTTCATGGAATTTCCCTCAAATCGAGAAAATACATAAAATCACATAAAATCGGGAAAGTATGGGACCGTGCTTGTTAGCCTAGTGGCCATGCCCTAGCCGTGGCCGGTCCCACACCTTGCAATTCCTGTTTCATTTATTATTTTTCATCATCTCATGTATTTTTCCTAGTTTCAGCAAATACCCTGGATTCTGCATATTTTTTCAGAATGTTGCTCAAATGCGCATCGGAAAATACTGAAACTCTCAGGACTGAGACACGGACACTATGGTGACACGAGCACCAAGGGTGGCTCTAAGGCCTGCAAACAGCCGGTCCCGCATGTTTTAATGATTTTAACCTAATTTGCTCAATTGCTCATATTAGGTTCAAACTTCTTCCAAACAATTAAGTTTTTGCTTGAACGACCATCCATTGGTCCCACGTCCACCAAGATCCGGTCTCATGACCTCTTGGTTGGTTCCTCCTCCAGGTTTTTATTATTTTTCGCTCACACAAGCATTATTTCAATAAATGATTAAACCAGCATTTAATCATTCTTTCACCAACTGGTCCTCTGAGAGACTTTGGTATTTTGCTCATTCGAGCATCTGGGCGTACATGGTGAACTCGTCATCCCATGTAGCTTCTGGTCCACTCGCTTCACTCTGCAGATTATATTTGCAATAAATCATCATTTCGATAAAATTAGGGTTTTGAATCCAGGATCTCTGTAGAAACAAGATTCTAAGCGCATTCAAATACTCGATAATTTTATGTTGATTTCATGATCAAAGTTTTTATTTATTTTACTCGACCCAGCAGTCAGTATCTTAAATTAATATTTATTTTGGTCCTGCAACCAACAATTCATCAAACGAGCAATATTTGCTCAAACTAGCAATATTCCTCAGACTAGCAATATTTGCTCGAACCAGCAATATTTGCTCAGATTCAAGAATATTGGTTCAACTATCAATATTATTCGACAATTCAAAGAACACGGTTTGCTCGTCTTAGGTAATCAACATAATAATACCTCGTCTCAGCAGACATATTTGATTCATGAATTTCAGAACATTTGCAAAACATGTTCAATTCAACAATACATGGACTCATCGTCCCACAAAGTCAGAAACTGACTCTACAATAACGAGATATCAATCGTGTCACATGGAGGGATATTAACTAGGGTTTAGGTCTGGCAGTCTACGGCACGTGTATTCACCCACGATGAGAATGTGAGCAAGTCGTGCAATCAGTTGGAAGAGTCAGCAAAGTAGTGGGTGGAAAATTAACCAAGTCTACGCATGATGAGCAACTGGTTTTAACATGATTACCCACTTCCCCACTCTCTGATTCCAGCAAACTGTCACCCTTTATGGGATCATGGTGTTTTCAACTCCGGCATTATAAAATGTCTCTGAATCCTGATTAAAATGACAAGATTCGAACACTCGAACATTCGTCTAAAAGAATTCTCGGCAAGTTCATACAAACAATCTTTCGTCTACACGAACTCAGAGAAATCACTCTCAATTGAGCAAAATTCAATCAATCAGAGCATTCTTACGCTGAATTCACAACACACCTACAATCTCAGATCACCATTGATCTCACGCATTTCTCAGCTTCCCTCCTAAAGATCAACCCATCCTCTCTTGTGACCGAATTGACTCCGGAACGACCATTTTTCTTGGTTTAGGCCGGAGTCTTACAGATTGATCTCTCGAACTGTAAGCACTCCCTTCTTGCAGTGCATCTGTGTGAGGTTCAACATTTCACTCGGTTCAAGGAGTCTCCACATGGTCGACTCTTCAATTCCGTAAAAACCAGCAAATCGTTTTTCCCCATCTACAGCTGCGAGTGAACACAAATTGTCATGCCATATCAACATTAAGGGTTCAGCCGGAGAACATGGCATAGAAGGAATTCAAAGGAACTCATATTAAGTGAATATAGGCGAGGCGCCGAAATTTACAGAACATCTGGGATAGTTGCTACATTCGCCAGTCTGGATAAATTTCATGTAAGTATATTGAACGACTCAATAAATATGCCGGTGGAGAGGTTAGCACTCACGGCACCGTTTCCTTACAGAGAGACGTCACATCAGATGTAAGGCTTTACGATTTCAACCCTAAGCTAAAAACCACCATCAACACTAGTAGGAACAATGCATTTACAAGGGGTAAAAGTAAGAAAGAACAAAGTACAATAAATATTTGCAGAAAAAAGACTAGTGTTAATTAGCACAATGATCTAACTAGCAAAAAATTATAAAATGGGTTCGATTAAGGCTAAATTTAGATAATGGTCCTGAGTAATCGATATCTTAACATATTATCGATGACAACGAAGGTAATAAAATGATAAATTATTTAATGGATATAAAATGCAGAACCTAGTAAACATGAATAGTATGTATTGAATCAATACTACAATGAGATAACGTAAAGAAACAAAAAAACAAAGGGTTTGACAATCTAAAAAATCAAAGTAGGAGTGTGGAAGAAACAAACCCCTGAATATCCAAACAAAATACAGTTTTGGCCGGTTGCTTATTTCTTGCTTTAGCAGGGAAACTTTAAATCCCTAGATGAAGCTTTTTTTAGGGTACTGAGCCGTAGATTAAGGATCCGAAGACACAAAAACAAAAACTCTAAAAACTAATTGGGGAAAGAATGATGTCAAATATTATTTGAAGGTACTTACTTAGGGGTTTAGTCAGATCATCAGAGCTAGGGTTGGATAGTGAGGATAAGTTATTCATTTTGACAGTTATTTTGTATGCAAATAAGAGAACAACCCAAAGTCTAATCAGGTAAATTACATGCGGAAAAATCTGTCATGCCGGTTCAATCCTCTTAAAAGTGTAATCTATATCCTTACGCCGCAAATCGCACTCAAGAACTGATGAGTGCCAAATATTGCATATTTCTACACCTTTTTATTGGCATTTAACTCATCTTTTGTGCTCAGAAATCAGATATTATCCCAGATTCTGTATTTTCTTTGTTTTCAAGAATAAATATTTGTACTAATTAATTTTGTGTTTTTAGGTAGTAAATAAAGCTTGGAGAAATTGAGGGGCCAAAAGAGCAGAAAATTGGAGACAAGCGTCTATGGAGCAGAAAGCCAAAGCCCGCGCGTGCATTAGTTGCAACCCAACAAGGAGCATCCCGTTTACAAGACATGGGCTCGAGCTATCCAAGACCCGGCCCATGACCCGGATCCAAGCCCGTTCCATCTGAGCCGTGAGATCTCGCCCGCCACATCCAACGCTCGCTGCATCCCTCACATCATTCGTCACGCTCCCGCTCCACAAGAAAATCACCTATACCTACTCCCATCGACCAAACCCCATTTCTCCATTTCTCTTCTCCGACTTCCCGACAGCTTTGAGAAATCCATCACCTCCTTCTTCCCCGACCATACCCGAGTGACTTCGCCACCTTCAACATCCCTTTCCCGACACCGGCACCATCGGCGCTTTGCTCCACCACCCCCATTTCGACCTATCTCCATCGGTAGCTTCTTCCATACCTTAGAAGCTAGGTTGAGATAGTTGAAATTAGGGTTACATCAAATCAATGAAGGGAACCATCATCTCGAGCCGAATTCACGAGGGAGAGCACAATTCGGAGGTTTTGGGTGAGTGGGTGTACTTTCATTTTCGAATTGGAGTGTTAGAGAGAATTAGGGTTTGCATGTATAAATAGGGTGAGTCTGTGTATGTTAGAACTCATGCCTGGATTAGCCAGTGCACCAACTTAGTTTAAATTGTGTTTGAATTGTTTTCATTATGTTCTAATTCATTTTACTAGGGTGTTGTTGAAACCCCTAATTTCATGTCAAGTAATTAGCCTATTGGTTCTGTTTTTGCTGTGTTATAATATGATTAGGATTAGTAATTAACTAATGAGCTTTTAAGCCTTTGATTAGTTGTACTGTAAGAAGACAACTCATACTAGAGGTGAATTAGTGACAATTAGTTAATAAACACCCATTAGAGACCTTCAAGGGAAGGCACAAGAACTTAACCAGAGCCACATTACCTTAGCATGAGGTTAGAAGGTGGAATCAACTACCCTAGTGTTCTCCAAATTGCTTTTTAATCATTTGCTGCCTTAGCTTAGAGTCACAACAACTCAGTCGCATCGACAACCAACTTACAACTTTGTCACTTCTCTAGAAATCAGTTTAGAAAGCCTTAGATCAACTATACAGCCACTCCATTTCCCTGTGGATAAACCTATACTTGCCACGCCTCCAACAGGCGCTGTGCACTTGCAGTATTACATGTAGGCGAAGCACTCTTCCAAGCCTACCAAGTTTTTGGCGCCGTTGCCGGGGATTTGGTAGTGTCCTGTGTTGATCTAAGGCTTTCAAAACTGATTTTCATTTCAGCCCTGTATATATGCTTTGCATTATTGTTGTTAGCCCTTTATTAGTATAACTTAGCTGTTAGTTTTCTTTTACTTGAATTTTCTATTGCACATTGCATCCTGTTCATTACATTTCAGTTAGATTATCATTATTTCCATAAATCCTGTCATCTTTAGCATATCATAGTTAGCTTATCTTAATTGCATATCTGTGATCTCTTAGTGTTTCTTTCTTATAGTTTAGTTGTAGCTTTGTTACTAGTTTACATCTCATCATATACTCTGCATGGTTAAAAATGTCAATTGCATCTTAGCTTTTTGATCTGAGCTACAACTTTATAAGCATCATTGCCCTGTATCTTAGTGTTACTTGTAACTCTTGATCCCAGTCAGTCCAAATTACTCTCAGGCTTATACTAGTATCAATATTGGGTTCTTTGCTTTAACCTGCACATTTCTGGGGACTGAGATTTCTTTGTTGAGCTAACAGGTACCTGTGGTGCAGCTGAACAAAACCAAGGAGAAAAGGGAGCAGCAAAACCAAGTGTGGAATTGCCTAAACTAAGGAAATATTATCAATGGCAAATGGCTCAAAGCCTATTATGCTTGATCAACAGCAGATAATTAACCTTTATTCAAATACATCTCAAATGTAATTTATTTCCTTCAAAGAGCATGCAAAATGCTCGTTTGTTCACCAAACATTCATCAATTGAACAAAAATTCCTCATGCTATCGATTATTCTACCTTATCGAAACCTACATTTCAACTCTCCTGAATGATCACTCAGAGCAAACCGTCCAGCAATGGATAATCCCTATAAGAAACTCTGTCAAGTTTCTTTTGGAAGATCCTGGTCTTTGCCTTCAAATCCTCGACCGCCTTCTCGACCCTAGCCGACTCCAAAGCCAGTATCTTCTCCTCCTCCAATAAAGCAGTGGTCATGGAAATCGCATCAGCAGCCTCCGCCGCCTTATGAATCTTGATTATCTCAAGTCGACGAAGAAGCCAGCTCACATTGAATCGCAATGTATCACAATTGGAAACCATCTCATCCCACTTGTGTAGTTCCTGATTCTTGACATCCCGCAGGTGTATTTGGTTCATCTCTTCAATGATCGGTAATAGCCCTGCAACTGTGGTCAAGAGGGTTGGTAGAAAACCTTTTCATACTTCCGTAGTAACAATGTGCCCATACTTTTTCCAGATCTTGGTATACATAGGCGCATTACACTTGGGAATGACGAATCCACCGACCACCTCATTGTCCGAGAAAGTATTGATCAAGGGAGCTTCAAACAAGAGTCCAGCCGTCGGGTATTCACGAGCATGAACACTGTCTCCTGTCTCCACGGATTCTGCTGAATCTTCACATGCCTGGTTGCTGCTATCTTCAACCTCAACCACGGTCATAGACTTTCCACTCCTTCTCCTTCTAGCATCAACAACGACACGAACGTCCGCCTGTGACGAAATGAGGAAGTGTTTAATTTTGTCGAAACTGAGCATGGTAAAACTTCAAGAATTGTAAGATTGCTTACAGATGATCCAGTCTCAGCGGGAGCCGACCTATACCAGGCAGGAGTTCTGACAGTCCGATTGAGCCTCGAATTGTGAGAAGAAGGATTTTTCTGATTATCCCGCAACAACTCATTCCCTTCGATCAGTAACCTCGATCAAACATGGACGATAAAGATGTACAACTTACCGAGATATATGCTTATATTCCATGCTTTGACTGAAGTCCGTTTCGAGAAGAAGTATTATCGCTAGACATGGACATGGTTTGAAAGGTATGACAATCGAAAATTTCTTCTGTGAAACTAACTCAGGAATGGAAGAAATATTTGCGCAAGTATTAAACCCTAAACCTTGGAGATATATACAAGATACGGAAGGCATTTATCTTCTACAAATAGTCAATTCAGTTGCGGGTTTTACTGAAACCCTAAGTCTTTGAACAAGGTCAATACTAGAGATGTGGAGTAAAATAATGCACTAGGGACTGACCAAAGCTAGGCACTGTCAGCAAGTCACACGGATTTGTGTGTTACATTATATGTGCCTGGATGTTTTCACAGATGGAAACCGTAAATCAAGCAAAGGTAGATTATAATGGGTTCGACGCGTGAAGATTGGTTCACTTTATTTGATTCAATCAAGAAGAAATAGCATTAATGAAAGGGTCTCTCGTTTGAAAGGAAAATCTTAATACTTCAATAAAGTTGATCGAATGAAGATGTCTACTACGAAAGCTAAAAATATTTAAATGCTAAAAGAGAAAAGGGGATTGAAAGTAAAGCTACTCGTCATATTCGTCCGAGTTGTCAGATTCATCATCACTGTCCTTTTCAGAATCTTCATCACTATCCTTCTCGGAACCCTCTTCGGAGTCACTGTCAGAATTATCGATGAAATCTGGATGGATATCAAGATCATCTGACTCCGAATCTTCTTCTGCTTCAGCTTCAGCTTCAATTTGCTTCATGGTTCTCTCGAATTCTCTGGAATACCGGTCAGGCTTTATCTTACGCTCTGGTAACTCCCATGTAGTTTCTTCTTCAGAAACATCAGCATCGGAGCAGAAGGTACCTCATCCAAGAATCGGCGTCTCTCCTCAGCCTTTAGTATTCTGCGCCGGATCCGATCCTTTCTACGACGAGCCTCCTCTGCCTCATCATCCTCAGCCTTTATTTTCCCGAGTTCAGCATAAGTGACCCTCCGCTCGTTCAGGGGTATGCTAGACTTCACTCCCTCGTTATGAATTTTCTTAGCTTTCAATTTAGCTTTGGAATCCTGATCGGAAGAGCTGGAGGAACACGCTTTTTGCTTTGGAAGTGACATTTTCGGAACCGGGAGCATAAAATTATCGACATGCGAATAAATCCATCTACAAAAATGGTAATTCTTAACTCTTACCTCTTTACGATTCCACTAACAATAGTGATTGTGCCGCAAGAGTTAACACTCCAAAATTAGTTCATTTCTCGAAACCTCGCAATAACGAACGGAACTTTATTAACTTTCAAAGCTGATTTTTCATAAAATCATAGACACAATTTTCAAAGTACAAACATCCACAACTGAACTATGAAATTTACACCAAGACAATATTTCATCATAAATAAATTGTCGAAGTTTCGAGGTTACTCAAAACCCACGTTTTGATTTTATAAAACAGTAATTAACGTGAATTACTCACGTAAATTTCCAAATTTTATCTAATATGAACAAACCCTCTTGAACAAAATACATCATATTCATCATAATATGTCACGGTTTCAAAAAAAAATCTATTTTTCCTTCGTATGAGCATTATTCTCTAAAACGAGGTTTATTTCGGTTTTGTGAAAGCTCACACCTTTTAAGATAAAGTTTTGGTTTCCATGAAAGCTCATAAACAAAATTTTATCACTTTGGACACAGTCTATTTCAAAGAAAAATCTCTCTCAAGTAAGGGATTGTTGCTAGTTTCTTAAACTAACGATCGAACGAACATACGTTTAATAAAATAAGGGTTTTTATACAAAACTCACGCTAATATATACACATGTATAGAATTTCAACATGAACAACTCATGAAATCATCCAAAGCAAAAAAAAAAAAAATTGCGTACCTGGTCGGTGCCGGACGGTGAACGGACGGCGCCAGCGGGTGGGAGCTCCGGCGATTTTTTCCTGCTCCTCCTGATGCTCGGACGTGAAGGTGATGGAAGGATGAGGAATATGGTGGTCGTGTGGGAAGAATAAAAAAAAGGAGGAATTAATTCCTTTTATACCTAATTTTATTTCCAAAACCTAATTCCGAAGGATTTCCTCTTTGGGCTGACCGTAAATCCTAGACCAACCAAGGTTCCACCATCGAATCGGAGGTTCTACACCAATTTTTGCTCACTGGATGATGCTCTATTATGCCATCAAGGTTTCAGCTCAAACCATGGTTTGCTCATTCAATCAAATCCGGTAATGTCTTATCTTATTACTAAGTTCAATAACTTATTTCTGTTTGTACTGAAAACCACCATTCAATGCTGACTGAGGAACATGACTGTTCCTCACTAAGCAGGGGACTTAATGTAGATGGTGGATTTTCGACAAAGGGTAAAATTGTAAAATTATACTCTGGATCCGGCAATCGTATTGAGGCCCATGTCTCTCATTAAAGCATGAAAGCTCATGCCATAAATCTCTAACTGAGAAGGCTGTCTCTCAGAGTATGTGTAGATGTGTAGTCTCTTAGCTGAGGCCACTGCACATCTCATGAAAACCGAGCAATTTCGACTAATTACTCGGATCCAGCAATCGGATGAGTATTGAGACTCATATCTCTAAGCGTGAAAGCTCATGCTATAAAACCTCTGATCGAGAAAGTCTCTTAGATAAGATGTAGATATGTAGTCTCCCAGCTGAGACCACGGCACATCTCATACTGTATAGAATCGCAAGATTGGACGGCTCCTAGACAGCGTGTCTGCTAGTATAGAGCAATAACGTCTTCAGGATGCAACCTTGTTTTCCATGACTATACAAGAGGAATATGACACTCCATCAAGTTCATATTGCTCAACCTCGAATAATTAATGCTCCTAGATAGGAAGCCACCGCTAGTATAGAGCCACCGGTTAATTATCTCTAATCGCTTTGAATATCCAAAGCAATATTCTACTATTCTTCGTTATATTTCGTCACTTCAATTCGTGGTTCTTCCCAATGAGAATTCCATGGGTTAGTGATAAATATTCAACGAAAACAGAACATCTGAGCATCGAATAATCCCCGACTAAAATGGTGCAAGTGTACTTAGCAATAATGCACAGACCAGCATTTGAATGCGCAAACGAGCATTTCAAAAATATGAATGAACGATGAACCTATGCAAAATAGGAAGGAAAAATAATAATAATAAAATATTTGCAAAGGCGCCGGAGACTGGGCTCATCAGGCTGGCCGGTCATGCCGTGACCGATCCGCGCCCAATTTTATATTTTGTCATATTTTATTATTTTTCCCTGATCTCGTGAAAATTCTCTCGTTCGAGCAAATCTCCTTCTTTTCAAGGAAATTCTCTAATCTCATGATTTTATCAAAGAAATAATAAAATTAGGGAAAGGTGTCGCGGGACCGAACACCAGCCGTCCATCCATGCCCTAGCCGTGGCCGGTCCCACACCTCATGTCCCATTGTTTTATTATTCTCTCAAATTATGAAAATTTCCTGATTTCATGAATTTCCCCTAAAACCATGAAAATTCCCTAATTTTATGAATTTTCTCTAAAATCATGAAAAATATTATAAAATTAGGAAAACTCGTGGGACCAGACTCTACTCTGGCCAGTACGGCCATGCCCTAGCTGGTCCCACACGCCTATTATTTTATTATTGTTTGTTGTTTTAGTTTCCTGATTCCATGAAAACTCTCTGATTTCAACAAAATACCTTGGTTTTAACAAATCTCTCTGATTTTATGAAAATTTCCTAAAATCATGAAAATAACATAAAATTTAGAAGAGTGCTCTGGGACCGTGCCCATTGGCCGGACGGCCATGCCTTGGCCATTGCCGGTCCCACACTCCACCATTCCCTATTTTATTATTATTTTATCTCTCTCATCTCATGGAAATTCCCTAATTTCAGCAAACTCTCCAGTTTCATGGAATTTCCCTCAAATCAGAGAAAATACATAAAATCACATAAAACTGGGAAAGTATGGGACCGTGCTTGTTAGCCGGCCGGCCATGCCCTAGCCGTGGCCGGTCCCACACCTTGCAATTCCCTGTTTCATTTATTATTTTTCATCATCTCATGTATTTTTCCTAGTTTCAGCAAATACCCTGGATTCTGCATATTTTTTCAGAATGTTGCTCAAATGCGCATCGGAAAATACTGAAACTCTCAGGACTGAGACACGGACACTATGGTGACACGAGCACCAAGGGTGGCTCTAAGGCCTGCAAACAGCCGGTCCCGCATGTTTTAATGATTTTAACCTAATTTGCTCAATTGCTCATATTAGGTTCAAACTTCTTCCAAACAATTAAGTTTTTGCTTGAACGACCATCCATTGGTCCCACGTCCACCAAGATCCGGTCTCATGACCTCTTGGTCGGTTCCTCCTCCAGGTTTTTATTATTTTTCGCTCACACAAGCATTATTTCAATAAATGATTAAACCAGCATTTAATCATTCTTTCACCAACTGGTCCTCTGAGAGACTTTGGTATTTTGCTCATTCGAGCATCTGGGCGTACATGGTGAACTCGTCATCCCATGTAGCCGGTCCCTTCTTCACTCTGCAGATTGATTTGCAATAAATCATCATTTCGATAAAATTAGGGTTTTGAATCCAGATCTCTGTAGAAACAAGATTCTAAGCAGATTCAAATACTCTGATAATTTTATGTTGATTTCATGATCAAAGTTTTTATTTATTTTACTCGACCCAGTAGTCAGTATCTTAAATTAATATTTATTTTGGTCCTGCTACCAACAATTCATCAAACGAGCAATATTTGCTCAAACTAGCAATATTCCTCAGACTAGCAATATTTGCTCGAACCAGCAATATTTGCTCAGATTCAAGCTAATTTGTTCAACTATCAATATTATTCGACAATTCAGCAACACAGTTTGCTCATCTTAGGTAATCAACATAATAATACCTCGTCTCGGCGAGACATATTTGATTCATGAATTTCGAACATTTGCAAAACATGTTCACTTCAACAATACATGGACTCATCGTCCCACAAAGTCAGCAACTGACTCTACAATCACGAGATATCAATCGTGTCACATGGGGGATATTAACTAGGGTTTAGGTCTGGCAGTCTACGGCACGTGTATTCACCCACGATGAGAATGTGAGCAAGTCATGCAATCAGTTGGAAGAGTCATCAAAGTAGTGGGTGGAAAATTAACCAAGTCTACGCATGATGAGCAACTAGTTTTAACATGATTGCCCACTTCCCCACTCTCTGATTCCAGCAAACTGTCACACTTTATGGGATCATGGTGTTTTCAACTCCGGCATTATAAAATGTCTCTGAATCCTGATTAAAATGACAAGATTCTAACACTCGAACATTCGTCTAAAAGAATTCTCGGCAAGTTCATACAAACAATCTTTCGTCTACACGAACTCAGAGAAATCACTCTCAATTGAGCAAAATTCAATCAATCAGAGCATTCTTACGCTGAATTCACAACACACCTACAATCTCAGATCACCATTGATCTCACGCATTTCTCAGCTTCCCTCCTAAAGATCAACCCATCCTCTCTTGTGACCGAATTGACTCCGGAACGGCCATTTTTCTTGGTTTAGGCCGGAGTCTTACAGATTGATCTCTCAAACTGTAAGCACTCCCTTCTTGCAGTGCATCTGTGTGAGGTTCAACATTTCACTCGGTTCAAGGAGTCTCCACATGGTCGACTCTTCAATTCCGTAAAAACCAACAAATCGTTTTCCCCATCTACAACAAGCGAGTGAACACAAATCGTCATGCCATATCAACATTAAGGGTTCAGCCGGAGAACATGGCATAGAAGGAATTCAAAGGAACTCATATTAAGTGAATATAGGCGAGGCGCCGAAATTTACAGAACATCTGGGATAGTTGCTACATTCGCCAGTCTGGATAAATTTCATGTAAGTATATTGAACGACTCAATAAATATGCCGGTGGAGAGGTTAGCACTCACGGCACCGTTTCCTTACAGAGAGACGTCACATCAGATGTAAGGCTTTACGATTTCAACCCTAAGCTAAAAACCACCATCAACACTAGTAGGAACAATGCATTTACAAGGGGTAAAAGTAAGAAAGAACAAAGTACAATAAATATTTGCAGAAAAAAAGACTAGTGTTAATTAGCACAATGATCTAACTAGCAAAAATTATAAAATGGGTTCGATTAAGGCTAAATTTAGATAATGGTCCTGAGTAATCGATATCTTAACATATTATCGATGACAACGAAGGTAATAAAATGATAAATTATTTAATGGATATAAAATGCAGAACCTAGTAAACATGAATAGTATGTATTGAATCAATACTACAATGAGATAACGTAAAGAAACAAAAAAACAAAGGGTTTGACAATCTAAAAAATCAAAGTAGGAGTGTGGAAGAAACAAACCCCTGAATATCCAAACAAAATACAGTTTTGGCCGGTTGCTTATTTCTTGCTTTAGCAGGGAAACTTTAAATCCCTAGATGAAGCTTTTTTTAGGGTACTGAGCCGTAGATTAAGGATCCGAAGACACAAAAACAAAAACTCTAAAAACTAATTGGGGAAAGAATGATGTCAAATATTATTTGAAAGTACTTACTTAGGGGTTTAGTCAGATCATCAGAGCTAGGGTTGGATAGTGAGGATAAGTTATTCATTTTGACAGTTATTTTGTATGCAAATAAGAGAACAACCCAAAGTCTAATCAGGTAAATTACATGCGGAAAAATCTGTCATGCCGGTTCAATCCTCTTAAAAGTGTAATCTATATTCTTACGCCGCAAATCGCACTCAAGAACCATCTCTGCCATCATTGCAATGGTTGTAACATTTATAATAAGTATTTATGATGCACTGAACCTCTCTCGCTGCTGTGTTGCATACTCCCGTTAATCGGTTTATTATTTTTGTCTAGTAAATTAAACTCTAGTTAAGTTCAAGGACCTTATGAACATTTTAACACTTTTTCAAATGGTCAGTCCCCCCTCTGAAATTCTAATTCCCTCCTCAAATCCATTATTTCCCTCATAATTATAGGACTCACTCTAAAGTACACAGTTCCGTGGCATGGTGGATGGTGTTGCATTGAACGGCCAAGATGGCGCCGCTTTGGTGATGTTCGTGGAATGGTGGAAACAATACTTTGAACTTTGGATACCAAACAGTGAAGATGGAGCAGACGTTTTTCGCAGAATGGGCGGAGATAGTGCGGCTTTAATCACGGAGTGCTGGAGTCTTGGCGTTACTTGCTAGGTTGTGGAGCGGGCGGTGATTGCGCTGCTTTGAGCGTTGAAGAAGGCGCTCCTTTGGCTAAGTCACCGAATGGCGTGCATGACCCGAAAGAAGAAACATTTTTCTACTCAAACTTCAAAATACAATGTACATAAAAGGCGTTGTCCACCCTTTTATTTTCGCATCATTGGTTTTACTTCTGTAGCGGCAAGCCTCTTTCCATCGGCCAAGTCGGGTGAGCCAATTATTCTTTCTTTCGTATAGATCATCATAGAATTGCACCCATCTTCTTCACAGGTATCATCTCGTGTCTTTTCTCGTAGTTCTTCATTTTGTGTTTCTCATCATGTAGATTGCCGACGCAGACATAATGTATTGTAGTGCACAATGGGATCTTCCGGTGATGGTCATACCTCTGACTCTTCGGAGAAATTTTTTGAAGTCGACGAACCCATGTATTATTCACATAAGGAGATATTAAACCAAATCAAACCTTTGTTCCATGCAGCCGGCCGGATTATACAAGGCATGTCCCTCACCCATCTACGCATCGTGCGGGTGCGCGCCCAGGATTTTATGGCTTTGATTGACATGGATGAGAAATAGAGACGTGATGAAGCATCCCAGCAAGTCGGGAAATATCAACGTGATAAAGCTTCTCCACAACCCAGTGCCAGGGCTGAACGATTCGCCTATCGATTGAAACGGCGAAGGACTGAGTCCAAGAAACTTCTAGACGAGAGCCAGTTTAATTACCCTGTCCATAATGGTATCGTAATCCTCGATTCTGAGGTGGACGAACCAGAGCATTCCCAAGAGGTTGTGGTTTGCGAGACTGAAGCAGCTTCTGAAGTGGGTGTCGAAACTGCTGTTGAGGAAATCGAATCGACCATTGAGGATGGTGTCGAGGCATATGGTGAGGCGGTGGAAGCACATGTTGGAGTCGTTGGAGAAGCTGTGGGGATGTATGCTGGAACTGCTGTTGAAGCGGATTCCGGATGGGATGTTGAAGCTCTTTTCTTGAAACGGTTTCGAGATGGAATGTTGAAGGCTCTTCTTTGAAACGGCTTCCTCGAATGGAATGTTGAAGCGAAACGATTTAAGATGGGATCGAAGTCGTTTTATTAAGATAGCTTCAGGATGGAATGTTTGTTGTTGGAAAAGGTGTTGGGGAAAGTGCTTGTGTTCGTCATTGACAACTGTTTTTCCCATTTTGTGATTTCCTTCTGTAGATAAAAATAATGTTTTCGTAGCTCGTAGATGTTTTTTGGTACTCCAGTTTTTTTTGTTTTTTGTTTTGTGCGACCGAAGCCATGTCTCACCGAGTGTCATTCCTTCGTTTATGTTGCTTTCATATCTTTGATTGAATGAATAAAACCTTCTGGAAGAGACCTAGCAAAACCACTTTTGCGAAGAACCATTTCTTTTTATTGGATTTTCCCTTGCAAATTATCCAGGGCTTCCGTGGCATGCCGCCTGAGTGCGTAGAAGTGCGAGCTGCCACAAGCTGGATAACACATCATGAGAGAAATAGAAATCCGTCAGGTGAAAGTCGTGGCTAGAGATTCTTGAGGGAAAGTGTCTGCGTCGCTGCTTGATGATCTTCTTTCTTGCATTATTATTTTCTTTAGTATTTTATGAATAAGACATTTTGTGGGGGTTTGATTTATCTGGTTTTCAATCGACGGGTAATGACTCTGTGAGGGTTTGGGTTTACTTGGTATTTTTCCTTTAAGATGGTCCAGGAAAACTTTTTAAGGGAAGATGTTCTTTAATTGAAATTGAAAACTTTACTCATGAATGCAAGCAGTGCAATCACTTTAGAGAAGTTACAAACATCGCATGAAAGGGGAAATTGTTGAAGGAAATATTGAAAGGAGAACGCTGGAGGGGAAAGTAGCACAACGTTTTAGGTATTGAAGGGCTTGAGCCATCGCGAATGAATCGTCACACCTTCCAACTTGTCAGCATTAATGATTTTACAGTAACCACCCAAGATAACATCTGCCACCAGATACGGCTCGTCTTCCTTTTCATTAGGCGAATTAGGTTGAGCGGCTATACTCACTGTTACATCTCCAACTTGAAATGAGTTCGTCTTGACTACCATATCTCCAATTTGAAACGGGTTTGGGCGTTGTGCAACCACTTGATTTTTGAGCTCGTCATTTTTGACTGCGGCAGCTGCCAAGTTTTTGACAAAGCACTTGAAAGGCCCAGCGTTCCATTCACATCTCTTAATGACGCCCGGGTTGGTAATTGAACTGAGTCCCCATGCTTGGCCGAGAGGAGAAGTGGATTTGGGTGCGAAAGGGTTGTTTAACCCGGACTTACTTGCGTTTGGAATCGCGGATAAACGCCAATGGGCTTTCTCCGGATAATTGAGTTACATCGGTAAGTTGTTGATACAAACAACATGTAATCTTCAAAGTTGGACGGTTTGTTGGAACTTCTTTCGGGTATCGACATCGCAGGAGGATACTCCTAATTTCGCTTTGTTGTCGTGTACCCATGGGCGCCCCAGAATCATGTCGTAATTTGAGAGTTCTTTGACAATGTGGAATTTGCCATGTGTTAGGGCGTCTCCTACCTTAATTTCAAGGTTGATGTAGCCATATGTGTCTATTGCTTCTCCTTCCAAATTTTCGACCATTATTGGGGAACGTGTAGCCTCTTGCTTCGAAATTCCCGTAGCTCTCAGAGTTTTGATGGTAACGATGTTGAAGTCATAGGCCGCGTCAATCAATGTGTTGTCGATCTCGGCGTCCTTCAGATACCGTGGTCAGCAGTCCCCAATTGTATTTTCTAGCACCGTCTCCCGAGAGAGTTTGGGGTTCTGGCGTAGTTTCTTCAGTAGGAAAAGTCGCTTGCCCGACACAACTCGATTGAGGGCTGTAAATATATCTTGACGTTGCGCCTTGGATAAATAGAGAATCTCGCATACATGCTCCATGATGGATTGCACGGTTTTGTGAACAGAGTCCCCCGAGAACACGCAACTCCTGACTGGAAGAGGATCTCTGTGAACTCCCTCATTGCCCAGCTGAAGTTCCCCTGTCTCCAACTTTTCTTTGAAAATACGCTTTAACTTATTGCAGTCACAAGTCGGGTGATGGACAAATCTGTGGTAGCGGCAATACTTAGGATTTGCCATTTCCTCTTCAGTTGGTGGGCGCCTAGTAGGGGCAATCTGATGGCGTCATCTTGGATCCATGCCTCCAAGAGTTCAATCACTTCCTCGATTGGGAACTGGAAATCTAAGGCCCTTTCTCCGGCTCCTTGATATTGCGCAGGAGCCTTAGCTGCGTTCTTCCACGGTGGAGCCGCCTGATGTGCTGGCGTTGCACGCTTGGATTGTTGTTCTGTCGCTGGAACCTTTCTTTTTCCTCTTTCACTTACCACGCTCACAGAGGGGCCAGTGTTATATTGCTTATTGATGAGGCATCTATTTTCTCGAGTTTCGCGTGCGTCTTCAACCTTGGTTGGCCTGGTTCTTTCAAGCAATGCTGGTGCTGTTGTGGCCGACCGTTTAGCAGCCTCATGAAGTTCATAGAACGTTTGGAATCGCAAATTCTCCAGTAAGGCACGGTAGATGGGAACCATACCATTGATGCAAGAATCCATTAATTGTTGTTCGGTCACATTTGGGTCGTGACAGTCCAGCGCTTGAACCCTGAATCTTTTGACATAATCATTTGGATGTTCATTGTTTCGTTGAAACATCCTCCCTAAATCTGAGAAGGTAATTTGCTCAGACACAAAGAAGTACTTCTTGTAGAAAGCCGTAACCATGTCACCCCAGTTGGGTATGTTGTTTGGTGCAATGTTGTTGTACCAGGTGTATGCTCTTCCGGTAAGTGACTTTGAAAACTCCCTCAAACGGAGAACATGGTTGTATTATTCGTGCTCGCCCAAGGATTCCAAAAATCGAGAGACATGTTCACGCGCATTACCGGTACCGTCATATAAGGAGAATTGAGGAGAATAGTATCCTCTCGGGAGAGGAATTCTTTGTACTTTAGGAGGATATGGGGGTTGATGTTGATGCATGTCTGCAGAATCACTTTTGTCTCTGTTTCGAAGAAGTCATTCCAAATCTTGTCGTGTGACAAAATTGGACGGTTGATTCCTCTCCGTCGGAGCCCCCGAACGAGTCTCTTCATCTACAAAGGTGCGCCTTGCTGAGGCATCAGCGCCAGGAGTATTGAAGGTGTTCCTCATTGGATCTGGTTGGCGCGGTTCCTGTGGTAGCCGCTCCGTTAGTGTTTTGGGGAAAAGAAGCACCTTTTTCTGAGTCGAAGCCATGTCCGTCTGATCCCTAGCAAGAACTTCCTGTCTTTCCATCAAATCAACAATGGTAATATGGGATCGGCTTACTCTGGCTCCCCAGTCTCTCGTACTGATGAAGTAGCAGCGGTTCTGGTGAAGGTTGGAGATATCACGTTTGAAGAAACGTTGGGGGGGGACAGCAGCGGCCCTGGCTCTGGTGACTGGAGGTGTGACACCTGAAGGAACGTTTTCCGCGGCTCTAGCTCTGGTAACCGAAGGGGTAATGCCTGAAGGAACATTCTCCGCGCTGCTGGCGTTGATAGGTGGTGTATTAACGCTACTGGAAGGAACGCTGGTACCGAGAATAATTTCAGCGCTAGTGTTTTCAGGGTTTGTTGCTGACCCGGACCTGAGCTCTACCATCTTGAAATTGGGATTGAAAAAATGAAATTGGAATTTGGAAATTGGTATTGCAACCGAGAGATTAATCTCCCACCGTGGTCGCCAATTGTTTGTGGGTGAAAATTGTTTCTGCTAATTTTGGTAATTTCGGGTGTGTGGGTGAGAAACGAATCTAAACCCTAAACAATGCACTGCACGGGAGTACTTTTGATTCGAGAGATCAATCTATACAATCCTGACCTAAACCAAGAAATGGCCGTTCCATGCTTGCTTCAGTCACAAAGTGAATTAGAAGGGTTGTTCTTAGGTAGGGAAGCGAAGAGAGTGTTGAGACCAGAATCGTTGATTCTGAAGGTGTGGTTTGTTTTATGACTTGTATCGGAAGTAGAACTGCTTAGCAGAATGGAAAGCTACCAGGTGATTTCTAGATACTGTATTGTTGCCAACCAAAACTTGTTATTTGGTGAAAATAGGTGAAGCTTATTTATACAAGTCATATTGAAACGTACCCTGGTCTCGTAGGAAGTGAAAACGATTGAGTGGTGGAAGAATAGAGTAACGTGTAACCGTCAGGCGTTATGCTTCCATGATGAGGGAAGTGAATTCGTGTAACCGTCAGTCATTACGCTTCCATGATGAAGGAAATGAATTGTTTACACCGTTACTTTTCACCACCACTAATTGTCCTACTTCATGACACTTTCTTGTAACGGGCGCATTGCACGCCGCACGTTGTAAACCGTCAGACCAATACCCTGATGAGTATCCCCCAGTTAGTGACATGTTTGATGTCTCGAGTGTTTTCGTGGAAAACGTGTAGCAGGTTTCTATGTGTGGCAAGTCAAAGTCAAGAGACTTTGCCATAGGAAAATAGCATGTGATGCTATTATGCTTGCCTTGGTCAGCCGCCTAAAATTTGCCACAAGTATGTCAGTTTGGTGGCGAACTTGAATGGCTGAGATTACATCCCGTGAGGAAGGGTAGTCGTTGATTAAGGCCACATTATTGTTGTGTAACAAAGTGGCGTCATTAGCATAGTGGCGCCTGGCGTGGCGTAGCGTAGCGGGTTGCTTGGGACTTGCCGCAAGTCCGTCAGTTCAGTGGCGAACTTGGATGGCTGAGATTGCATCTAATGAGGACGAGTGGCCATCGATTATGGTCGCATCTTGTTGTATAGCGAAGTGGCGCCATTGGCATAGTAGTGCCTGGTGGAGCCATGGCATAGCGGCATGCCAGTGGCGCTGTGGCATGGCCACGCCTGTGGCGTTGTAGCATGGCCAAAGCTAAGGTTTGGCTCCGTGGCCAAAATTAGGGCTTGGCGGCGTGGCCAAGGCTAGGATTTGGCGCCGTGGTAAGAATTAGGGATTGGCGACGTGGCCAAGGCTAGGATTTAGCGTTGTGGTAAGAATTAGGGCTTGGCGGCGTGGCCAAGGCTAGGATTTGGCGTCGTGGTAAGAATCAGGGCTTGGCGGCGTGGCCAAGGCTAGGATTTAGCGTCGTGGTAAGAATTAGGGCTTGGCGGTGTGGCCAAGGCTAGGATTTGGCGCCGTGGTAAGAATTAGGGCTTGGCGGCGTGGCCAAGGATAGGATTTGGCTCTGTGGTAAGAATTAGGGCTTGGCGGCGTGGCCAAGGCTAGGATTTGGCGCCGTGGTAAGAATTAGGGATTGACTGCGTGGCCAAGGATAAAGTGGCATGCTACCGCGGCAGAGTGGCATGTTGGCATGCCGATAAATATGTTGTTGTGATAAGACGCGTTTGGCTTTCCAGTTAGTATGGTGGCACGGCAGGGTGCATTTGGCCTTTAATGTATGGTGGCAAGGTTAGAGCGAATTGATTGGCCAAGAAAAGGGAGCGGCCAAACATAAGGGCGGATACACTTCTGGTGAGAGTGTGGCGGCTTTAGAGCGACCGGATTGGTCGATGGAAAGTGGGGCCGGCAAGTATGGGCCCAGCCACAACTTATGTGCGCGTGGCTAATTTAAGGCGACCCGATTGGTCGAGAGAAATAGGGCCGGTTTAGGAAGGGGCGTGGCCAATGGCAAGTGGCGCCAGTTGGCCTTAGGCATGGCCACGCCTCCCTTTGCTGCTGCGGCTCCCTGTTTTCTGATTCTGAGCAAGGTTTTGCACCTGCTAATCCATGGCGGATTAATTACCTAGTTTTCCTAGGTTTAATTTCGACAAGAAGGGTCTGATATACTGCGCGAGGCGCAAAACCCTAACTTCTGCAAGCTAGCCAGGTCAATTGATTGAATTCTATGTGTTGACATAGAGTTCTTTTAAGTTCATTGCCAGAGCAAGATGCTTTTACGATTGAATACCTTATGCAACGACCTTATCCTTGATACTTGGAAATTCATGCTACTTGGGTTTGCGAGTGAACACAAATCGTCATGTCATATCAACATTAAGGGTTCAAATAGGAGAACATAGCATAGAAGGCATTCAAAGGAACTTATATTAAGTGAATATAGGCGAGGCGCCGAAATTTACAGAACATCTGGGATGGTTGATAAATTCGCCAGTCTGGATAAATTTCATGTAAGTATATTGAACGACTCAATAAATATGCCGGTGGAGAGGTTAGCACTCACGGCACCGTTTTCTTACAGAGTGACGTCACATCAGATGTAAGGTTTTACGATTTCAACCCTAAGCTGAAAACCACCATCAACACTAGTCCAGGAACAATGCATTTACAAGGGGTAAAAGTAAGAAAGAACAAAGTAAAATAAATATTTGCAGAAAAAAAGACTAGTGTTAATTAGCACAATGATCTAACTAGCTAAAAATTATAAAATGGGTTCGATTATGGCTAAATTTAGCTAATGGTCCTGAGTAATCGATATCTTATAAGATATTATCGATGACAACGAAGGTAATAAAATGATAAATTATTTAATGGATATAAAATGCAGAACCTAGTAAACCTGAATAGTATGTATTAAATCAATACTACAATGAGATAACGTAAAGAAACAAAAAAACAAAGGGTTTGACAATCTAAAAAATCAAAGTAGGAGTGTGGAAGAAACAAACCCTGAACAGCCAAACAAAATACAGTTTTGGCTGGTAGCTTGTTTCTTGCTTTAGCATGGAAACTTTAAATCCCTAGATGAAGCTTTTTTAGGGTACTGAGCCGTAGAAGGATCCGAAGACACAAAAACGAAAACTCTAAAAACTAATTGGGGAAAGAATGATGTCAAATATTATTTGCACAAAATTGGTCATGATGTCAAATATTATTTGAAGGTACTTAAATGGACAAAAATTTAAAAATAAATGAGGATATTTAGTCAGATCATCAGAGCTAGGGTTGGATAGTGAGGATAAGTTATTCATTTTGAATTTTTTTGGACAAATGACGTTATTTGGGGTTTAGTCAGATCAAGAGCTAAGAGAACAACCGTTATTTGGTATGCAAAAGAGTCTAATCAGGTAAACTACATGCGGAAAAATCTGTCATGCCGGTTCAATCCTCTTAAAAGTGCAATCTATATCCTTACGCCGCAAATCGCACTCAAGAACCATCTCTACCATCATTGAAATGGTTGTAACATTTATAATAAGTATTTATGATGCACTGAACCTCTCTCGCTGCTGTGTTGCATACTCCCGTTAATCGGTTTTATTATTTTTGTCTAGTAAATTTAACTCTAGTTAAGTTCAAGGACCTTATGAACATTTTAACACTTTTTCAAATGGTCAGTCCCCCTCTGAAATTTTAATTCCCTCCTCAAATCCATTATTTCCCTCATAATTACAGGACTCACTCTAAATTACACAGTTCCATCTTTATTAACAACATAATTTTTCCTAAAATCAAAGTTTCTGGAGAGAAAACCTCTCAATCAACCTGTAAAAACTCCATATTTGAATTAATGCCAGTCAAACAATCAGCTGCCTGATTAGATTCTCTAGAAAAGTGACTAATCTTCACAGACGTAAAATGAGACAATAACTTCTTAATTCTTTTATAGACCTGAAGAATTCTCCATGGTGGTTCGCTTTCAGCGCTATTGAGCATAAGGCAAACAATAATGAAGTCAGTGCACACATGAATATGTCTGGCCTTAATATTAACATCAAGCTTCAACCCCAACTCCACTCCCTGTAACTCCAAAATAGTAACGAAGATAGGCTTGCAACCTCCACAAGCAACACTCAAAGGCTTCTCTATAAGATCTCTAATAATAGTTCCAAAACCAGCAAAATTCTCATCCTTTAACCTATAAGTATTAATCATGACATGATAACCACTTGGAAGAAGCTAAGTACACCGAATGAGAATTTTAAGCTCAAAGTAACAATCATTTTTCTTGTAAGTTACTATACAAGACCATTTTATATCCCATTTTATCAGCTTTTCCCAATTCGCCATGATAAAAGATCTCAAAATGTTATCAATAATTTTGTGCGTAGTATTGTATAGCCTGCCAATGCCCAGGGTCAAGCAATGGATGAGAATAAATACATAAACACCATTTACTTTATTTTTGGTACTAATAGTTTCCTTTCCTCATTCGTGATTAAACCCACACGATGCAATTTCATTTTGTTTTTTAACAGATCTAGAGTATCTTCAACCGTGTTCATATATGTATTCAAGGGGAGATAAAATAAAAATAAATTTTATTAGTGAAAAGGAGAGGGTGCCAAGTACACCGCCAACTTTTTCATTCGGAAATCCGTATGTACAGAGCCTAATACAACTGCAAGTAGACCAACTTAATGATCCTTGACAATATGTATATAGAGTTTAAATATCTATCTCTTCTCAATCAGAAAGTCAAGATAATAGAGTTTGTGAATCTGATTGCTAAGAAGAGTACTTGGACAATCCCAAAAATCAAATCAATATCCAAGATATACCTAGTCATACCTAAATATTCAGATCCAAAATCTACTAAGTATGAAACTTGTTATCTTTCTTTCAAGATACGAATTCTACAGGAAACGAGTCTCTTAATATATCTTAATTATATGGATGTATCTACTAAAATTGAATATGTACTACTTGTGTAAATCCTATTATAAAGATAAACAATATAATGCGGAAAAGAAAAAATGCAAGACACCAGAAGTTTTGTTACGAGGAAACCGCAATAGTAGAAAAACCCAGGGACCTCATTCAAATTTGAACACCAAACTGTATTAAGACGCTACATACATAAGCCTACTATCAGACTTGATTTGGAATATAGTTGAGACCAAATCCACCCTCCAAGAGATTCGATTCTGATCACGCTCCTTACGTCTCTTGAACCTCGCAAGGCTCTACACAATTGATTCCCCTTTGCTGATATCCTTTACAGCCTAAGAATTACTTCAACCTAACTGAAAACTTTTGATACCAATTTGCCTCTAACAAGTAAGCCCATTTGATTTCCCTTTAGATCAAAGATCACGGATTGGAAATCTCTTTGCAATAAACAAAGCTAGCAAACTTCACAAATCCGAAATGCTTACACTCAGCTAGCTGAGAGTCTTAGATTCTTAACCACCTCTCAAAAAAAATCTTGAACTAATCAATTAAGAATAGTTTTTAGATATTTATCTTGAGGAATCACAAATTCGGAGGCGAAGAGAACTTTGTGATTTCTATCTGTCTTTCCTGAAAGAGATTAAGAGAATGTAGGATTTAAAAAAAAAAAAAAAAAAAAAAAAAAAAAAAACAAGATCATGATACATGAACTATCAAGGTAAAGATAGCCGGACATGGCTTCACGAATCCCCAAGTGAAGTCTTTAAGTCGTAGACCTAATTATGTTTCTCGAAGGAAACCTAGGTTAAGTAAGCATGTGAGAAGATTTTCTTGAAATCACATTGAAGAATATATAGAGTGGTCCGGTTAAGGAACCGTGTATAATGATCGTATTTTGGCAAATATGCCTTGTGTACTATTGGACAATATGATGTTCAATTAAACAGTTAATATTTTAATCATGATTTACATAGAAATGTGCTTTAGTGATCAATGTTGTTTTAGAGGTGTTTATGAGAGTCATAGCAATGTTAAATGTATTTACAAAATAAGTCTTTGAGTATCTGTTAAACTTTCTCTGATACTTTTGGTGAGACAGTTCACGAACCGTTAGGCAGGTTATGAATCCCGAGCGCTATAGTTCGTGAACCGGGTTCGTCAACCATTTTGCAACTCGTGAACTCAGATGATAACATTTTGTGAACCGGGTTCGCCAACCATTAGCATGTCACCAAAATCAGATCACCACGGTTCGTGAACCGGGCTGGTGAACTATCCCCTTATGAACTATAAGGTTTGCGAACTGGTTCGCCAACCTTCTTGTATTCCAGAAACTCGGATATCTAGGGGTTTACAAACCTATCCTGAGCCGAAATTATAGAAGTTCTGAGTTTCTCTCTTTGATGTTTGAAACCTTCCCAAACAATAAAATCATTTCTTGGGCAATTTTCAAATGATCCGCAAAATTAATTCTTGAACAATAAATTGTTTCAATCTAATGTTGTTAAGGACCTATGAACATCTAATGCTTGAATCATATTTCGAAATGTTTAACAATACAAGCTTGCCTCGAAATTTCTTCTTTGCAAAAAATCTACTAGAAGTCTTACGACATAATATCAAATAAATATAATGGTAAAGCTTGTGAGTAAATAAAATGGTTCAGTCTTCACATACCTTGTAGATGAAGTTCTCAAGATATCTTCGTTTATCTTCAGTCTTCGAGGTGATGTCTGATACTTATTTGTTGTAATCTAACACTGTATGGTCATCTCTGCATAATCAAACCATACATTCCAAAATCCTTAATATGAATCACCAAAACACAAATTTAGCACGATTGCATATTTTTCTTATTAAATCACTGATAACCCATGGATTATTCTCAAGAGAAAGGAATCATTGCGTACAAAACCAGACCAAAACTACAGTTGTTAACTAAACACAATTACTAGAGCTCAACAATGAATCACTACATGTCTCTTTTACTAATTGCCAATAGAAATTCATTCACATGACGGATCCCATTCTCTCTCGTTCCTTTTTTAAGAGTTGGAAAATGGAGTTCGACAAAGGATCTATAATTTCGATATGAAGGACAATTTTAATATTTTACGTGAATAACCCTCAATTTTGGGGGGGAAATGATTCTTTTCCACTCTCAGAACAATGCAATTGGAAATGAACATTTCAAAGGAATTGGATGTTGGATATTTTCAATATCTTAGAAAAAATAAAATGGTTTTCTGTTTTGGTTTGCCGCTATGACGGGGAAGTGTTCTATGTTGGATAAACACAATGGATGTTAGTTGGAGATGAAGAGACACCTTTAATAGGTGTGATGGTTCATAAAAGACAACCATTCCCAATAGACACCTTATGTGTCTTTTGGAAGTGAAGAGGCATCTCCAATAGGCATGAATATCCCTATAAATAGTGAAGGCATTCTCCCATTCTTCACAATCAATTCAACCTATTTTCTCTCTTTCTAAAGCATCATCAGAATTCTTTCTAGTGTGTTCTTGATTGGGTCAAGGGTGCAAACCTTGAATCCAATTTCTACATTGTAGGGCTTTCATTGTATCACTAGAAGGCATTATTTCAGCATCACATGTTGTAATCGCCAATTGATATTGGGAGGGTAGAAATAATCGTCTAAAAGAAATCTTATGAGCCTTGAAAGTTTGGAGTACAACAATCTCTTTTACTGTTATCATCCTCTGTTTTTACCCAAATTTTCCAACATTGGATTCCATAAGAATCCGATGTTAAATTTGAAAAGAATGTTTGGTTCCGGGAATTGGGACGATTTCCTCAAAATTAACTTTCGGGACCTTGAATTCCCTAAACCGAACGCGTTGTAAGTTTATGATATGAGCTCATACTCGTACCTATGCCTGTGAACTTAGAAAGCATACCACGAGAAGTACCTAACTTAGTGGAGGTTATTCAAAACATCAAATTGTGATGTACCACTAGAAAAGAATGGTGGCCACCGATTAACGGTGTTGATCAATGATGAATGTATCTAAGGTAAGTGAAAACCGTCCAATCGTTCAATCGTTCATTTCTTTCTTAGAGATCGAAGTAAGTGGTGGGTGGGAATGTCCTTGTATTCGTCCAAAAGAAAATTTGGAAGGATGCATTGAATAGTAGCTTTTGGAAAACCCCAAATCACATAGGAAGTGTGATTTAATTTATGATTAATCAAAATCTGGACGGCACTTACAACTTACAAGATATGTATATATGCTCCGTGAATGTCGATGCTTTTCAGTATTTTATCCGTTAGTTATATAACTATAACGGATGCATCCAAATTTCATCCTCGCTATTTTTTAAGTTTAAGCCTGGATGAATCCAGTTTCATCCTTGCTATTTTTTTGGTGTCCATTTCACCCATACTAAATTTTTACTCGTCCATTAGAACCATGTTTTAAAAATATTTGGACAAATGACCCATTTTCCGTATTCACTAACCTTGATCGGGAAAACGAAAATTTTCTTTGGGTAAGTTTACTTCCACCCTCACTCATTTCTATTTTACATAGTCAGGGGTAGGAATTTTCAGGGCTGCTACTAGTTTGTTAGAGAAGATACTGAATCCCAGCACTACGCCATTTTCTTTTAGGAATTTGTAATTTTGTATGGCAGTTAATATAAGTACCAGTTTACTGTTTTACTGGAGAGGGTATCAAATCTCATACTGTAAGAAAAAGTGTTATTTTGTTTTCTTATATGGGATTTAGTATCCACCCAATAAACGAAATTCAGGCTTCAAGCACGAATGGATAAAACTATCAATGGGGTGGAAGTAAAGCAACGGTTCCCATTCCCACGTAGGTTCTAATTAAAAAAAAAAACTAACGACCAATGACACCCTTCTTATAGGAAACTACGTAAAAGGCAAGAGACCGGCTATTTCGTATGCTGTGATTTCACACATAAATATATTACCCCTCCTTTTCAGGGTCTTCACAAATACCCTTAAGAAATTTACAAATACCCCCAAGGGGTTTATTTTAAGTTTTGTGTGGTCTAGTTTTTGGCATCTAAAATTATATTAAAATCAATTCAACCTCCGTAGAGGTTGGGTTGAGCGTTTTCACAACGTCAAACATCTTAGTTCATTTTCATTATCCACTTAAAATATACCTCTTAAGGGTATTTAAATAAAATGGAAGGGTATTTATGAAGACCTTATATTCAAGGGCTATTTAATTAATGTGCCCAAACTAAAAAACCGGTCAACCGTCTCTCCCGGATACTCTCTCTCTCTAACACAGCAAGAACTTCTCTCTTTGAACAGCTCAGAAGTCGGAGTTTCTAAATAAAGAAAACAAATCGAAAATATGTTCAGAGAAACAAACACTGTGTAGTTTTTTTCATGGCTATCAGAAGAAACCAGATAATTCTGCTGGCCATCACTTCAAAATTATACTAATTTTTCTGTTCCTCATCAACGTCATCTTCAACAAACCCATTCTCAGAAAACCCAGAAAAAAAATAAAAGAGAGAATGAGTAAAATCAGCAGGAAATTTGTTAGAATAGAAATGAAATGGAGATTAGTATTGAAAAGGGTATCAATATTTCGGCAATTCTTTAGATTTCTATGTGACAGAGTTTTGATTTGTTCATCATCTTTAAGTGGTGGGGTTGTGGTAGTGGTAGCAGTAAATCACATAGATTCGAAAGATTAAAATCGTTCTGTTTCTTCTCCTTTTCCTGTTCCTTCTTCTGTTGCTGTCTCTGAAAATGGCTCATCATCTGTACCTACCCATCTTCATCATCATGACCCTCTTACACCAACTAATACATGTATGACTCATGATTATGAGATTGATTCCGACTTGGTTGCTTTGAAAATTAGTCTTCTTGGTGATTGTCAAATTGGTAAAACCAGTTTTGTGGTACGTTTCTTTTATATCAACTCTTAATGGGTTTTCATTACAATTTCTTTGATTTTCGACTGATTTTTATTTTTATGTTTGTAGATTAAAAGTGTAGGGAGTGATGAAGAGAAAAGATGCTTAAATATGTCAGGACTAAATTTAGTTGATAAAATTTTCTCTGTCAAAGGTGCCCGAATTGCTTTCAGTATTTGGGACGTTGGAGGTAATATTTTCATTTCAATTTTAATTTAGTTGGTGAGGTAATGACAAAATTATCAATACTAATTATTTTTTGTGGGATTAATGAATAATGTAGGTGATTATGAATCCAAAAATCATGTCCCAATAGCTTGTAAAGATGCAGTGGCGATTTTATCATGTTTGATCTTACTAGTCGTTCTACTTTAAACAGGTATGTTTCTGTTTCTGTTTTTAATTAGTTGTATCTTATCTGATTTATTGGTTAGCTAGCTAGATAGTTAGTTTAATCATGTTCTTGTTCTTGATTAGACACACACATAGAAACTCCTTTCAATGTAGGTTTAAGGTTATTTAATTATCAAGAACATGCAAACAACTAATAAAGTTGTATTCTTTTTTTCTTGATTTAATTAAATAATTTATATGTTTAATTACACTTCTTATGGATCAAACTCATTAAAGATTTATTTTAGTAAATCTGGCTGTATGAAGTGTATTGTACTAACCTTAAACACTTCTTATGGTCAAATGTTGGTCAAATAAAAATGTTGGGTGTACTGCCTCTTTGTTTCGGTTGTTAAGAACTAAGAACCTTGAAAAGAATTTAAATCAAGGAAAACTATTTTATGTGAGTTTTTGATTAAAAAGGTACGAAAATTTAGTACCTTAGAAAAAAGATTGCTACATTTTGGAGATCGTACAACTCATTCTAATTAAAGGTTTGTAATCTTTTGTTTATTACAGTGTTATTGGATGGTATCAACAAGCAAGAAAGTATAACCAGGTATTCAAACCCTGCATGATTCTTATTAACTTCATCTTATATCATGGTGGCAACAGTTAGCATTCCGTTGGTTTAAAATTTTAATGACTTTACCAATCATGGCCTCTGGCTACTTTTTTCCGGTTCTCTTTCTTGAAAGAGCAAAGATTATTAAGCTGCATCTTAATGACATATTGTTAGTATCAAGTGGGTGATTAACTATTGTTTCAATTTTTTTTATTCTCTTGGTTTGTAGACTGCTATTCCTGTATTAATTGGAACCAAGTTTGACGATTTCGTTCAACTTCCCTTAGCAATGCAATGGACAATTGTTAGCCAGGTAGTTGTCTTTAACCTTCAATTATCCCTTGCATGAATTTTCAGATAGTAACATATTTGTCTGGCATCCTGTCGTGTGGTATTAGGTGTAAATATAGTGTAAACTTAAGTAAGGTGCTATTAGAAAAGTTCACTAGGAAAACGATTGCAGTATGTCTCTATGAGCAGCCCTGGATGAAAGCTAACACCTGTATTGACAATTTTGTACTGTTTCTAAATCTAAGTCTTAGGTGTGTTATGGGGTGTCCCACCCTAGTTGGACAGTTTTATTAGTTAGTTGCTTCGGATGTGGAAAGGTGACCTTTCTCTCAATAATTCAAAATTGTGATTAACAAATATAAATGAATTGGTTTTGAGTCGAAAACAATGAAGAGTAAGTAAGACTATGGACTTTTAGGGTTGGCTTCAAATTCAGCTAACGATTAAGACAAACCATGGAAGAATGTTTGTCTTACTTTTTCTTCTTTTAGTTTATTACAAAGTTATTCTCTTTTCTGATATTTAATTTCAAGAAAAAATTTAATCAAAAACATTGGTTTTGGACCTTTTGGTTTTGTTGTAGGCAAGAACATATGCACAAGCTATGCAGGCGACATTATTCTTTTCGAGTTCGACACACAACATAAACATAAACAAGGTCTTCAAATTCATAACAGCCAAACTCTTTAACTTGCCATGGACAGTAGAGCGGAATTTAAACGTTGGAGAACCCATCATCGACTTTTAAATCGCATCCAAGGTGGTTCCATGATACGAAATGCTGTGGCCGGTTCAGTTTTGTAAATAACACGGCCACACTTACCGTAACAGGACAGGACTGATTGCTCGGTTGTTCAGTTTTTTCTTGCTAGTTTATTTTGTCCTTTTTTTTCTTCTTCTAATTTGGATGGAAGAGACAGAGAGAGACGGTAGTAGAACTCGAAAGTCTCCATGTCTTAGAAATTCAAATTCTCTGAAATTCTTTAACAAAAATGACAAAAAGAAAAGAAAGAAAAAAGAAAGAAGAAAATGTAGCTTACATACATTTTCAACAAAAGGAAAAGTGAGAAATCAAATATAGAGCATTTCTGTTTTATTATGCTCTTTGCTTTCTTTGTCGAATATTGAATGAATTTCAGTCTTGAATTATTGAGTGGACGCCGCTTTTGACGTTTCTTGTTTGGCTTGTTGGTTTGGGTGACCAAATTGGAGTTTTGTTTGAACTCCTAGCATTCGTGCACTTAGTAAGTTGGCGAATTTTTCCGTATCACGAATTTTACCGTTTTATTCGCCTACGTTTGCAACTCCGAACCCAAAACGCGTATTATATGGCATTCCCGGATTATTCGCGAATCATTCACGAATTTTACGTATCCCGAATAATACGTCCGCGTAATTCGCCAGAAATTCTTTAGCTTTTACGTTTTCAAAGGCCCACTTTTTGGGCTTTACTGCCTCCGAGCATACACAGCCCAATATTAGACATTGTTGAAACTTTTATGAATGCCTCCGAGCATACACAGCCCAATATTAGACATTGTTGAAACTTTTATGAAACAAAAATGACTGAAGAGATTTGAAGGTGAAGGTGAGAGAGATCTCAAACTCACAAACCAAGCACCTAACCCACTATACCACGTCCTTTTAGATGACTAATGTTTTATATATTATTAATATCATCATATTAAGTTTATTTTTAGGCAAATTACAAAATGATCATACTTTTTGTAATTGGTTTACAAAATGATCATACTTTACAATTTGGTTTACAAAATGGTCATTATCCATCCGACTTAACACTTTCCAAAAAAACGGTCTCGCATTTTCACCAAATTACCCTTCCATTATAACTCAAGCAGCTTAACCACAGTTAACCAAAAAGCTGTGGCACCAGTAGACCCTGGATCTGAAATAGTGAACCTTTAGGAGCCAACCATGGGTTAAGTTTTGAATGCCATGAACTACTACATCCAACAACAACATTTAGTTCATTCTTACCTCCATCAATCTTCAAAACCACCAGCAACAACATTTTCACCTCCAACATCAAAACCACCGCCACTAGCAGCAATAACATTTCCACCTCCATCAACATCAAAACCACCACCACCACTAGCAGCAACATCATTTCCACCTCCATCAACATCATCAAAAACACGACCATCTTCAAAACCGCAGTACAACCATTTAGTCCATTGCCGCCTCCATCAACATCTTCAAAACCAGCAGCAACAGCATCTAAAACCACCACAAGCATCTGGCCCATTACCACCACAACATCTTCAAAACCACCACGACAACACCTCCATTAAAGTCTTCAAAACCACCACATTAAATCAATAAACAAAGGCAAAGAAACCAAAAAATACGAAGTCATAATCAACCCACATAGCTTTCAATCACCACCACCGGCAAGAACAATGAACAAAAGCAAACAACCATTTTAACATTGTAAATCATGTAACACATTCCAAAACAAAAACCCTAACCATACACTAAACACCATTTCACACAAATCAAATTTTCTCTATCAACAAGAAATTAGGGTTCCTGAAAAATCCCCAAATTCAAATTAGTTTTCTTAGAAAAAAATCCCAAAATTAAAATTACGATTTCTAAAAAAATAAACAAATTAAATACGATTCAAATAACTTGAAAGGGTGAAAGAACAATTACCTGTTTACGTCTCCTGCCATTTTTGTGTCTCCAATTTTAAGTTTTGCTCTTCGTGAAACGTATCTCTGAATTTCAGAAAACACAAATTGTTGTGGTGCGATTTTCAGAAAATATAGAAGAACCATACCACTAATACTCACTGTAACAACATCATATCTAAATTTCCATCTTCATCGAACACTAAATGTCCATCTTCAACAGTTGCAGAGGATAAGTTAGAGAGAAAGAAGCGGCAGGGAAATGAGACGGAGAAAGAGATCAATTTTCTTTAAAGAGTATAATAACCTAGGGTTCTCATCCATCCATCCATTTTTCTTCGAGATGTAAATTTGTTTATGATGATAGTTAACAAAAGCTAAATCTGTGAGGGACAAATATGTAAACCAACCACCTGATTTAACTCTGACTTTGAGGACC
Organism: Papaver armeniacum; assembly: GCA_023531295.1. Lineage (NCBI taxonomy): Eukaryota > Viridiplantae > Streptophyta > Magnoliopsida > Ranunculales > Papaveraceae > Papaver > Papaver armeniacum. The sequence continues at coordinate 2,202 of JAJJWW010019303.1, read as the reverse complement.
CTACCGACTTAACTCTGACCCAAACAGATTCATGATCATTTTGTAAATACTTTGTAGCAGTATGATGATTCTGCAAATCGGGTCTTAATACTGGGATCATTTCTTACATTTCCCATTATTTGTTTTTTAAATAACTCACAGATATGCATAAAAAATAGTCTATGTCCTTATAAATACTAATTATTTATTATATATGATCTAGAATTTTCAGAATTTAACTCACATTTATAAATCGAATTATACACGCATCACGTATCTTTGTTCAAGTTATGCAGCAATCACGCCCTAGTTGACCGAATTTTGGACCGAATTTGGGTTTTACAAAACCGTATAATACTCTTACGTTTGCCATTCCGTCGTTTGCCGAATCCGGAATTGCTAACTAGAATCGTGCACACTGACTTTTTACTGAACTTGCACGTACATCTAGTAATGTTTACATAAACATATACTCCTACATATATAGCATTTCCAGAAGCACTACACAACTCATTATAGCGGTAAAATATTTACTTTATAATCGGGGTTTGAGTTATGGAGTGTTTTCTAGTTTATGTTTATCAAATTTACTTTGTAATTGGGATGCTGTACTGCAGCTGTAGTGCATGTAACTTTCATGTGGTTTGTAAACTTTGTTTGGTACCATTACGATCAGAAAAAAGAAGAAGAAAGAAGGCAACTTTGTTCGGTACATAATTCAATAACCTTAAATTTTAGGTGAGACGTACTATCGTTAGGACGAGATCTCTTGGCATCGACCGAGATATGCCGGCAAGAAAGTCATGGTCTGTCACTCATGCGTAGGGTGTGTTTTTGCCAAGGAAAAAGAAAACGCGCTTTGGAAACTTTTGAAGGAAAGACATGGGGGTTCACTCATATTCCCACTAATATATTCTTGATACTGTTTAACTAAAAGGCAAGTCAAAAGCAAGAGTGCATCGGATGAGCCATGTTGATTTTGGTTGGCAGTGTATACGTGCAAAGGTTGAACATGGGAATCAACAATAACTTAAGTGTTTACTTTTCCTATCTTTCACGTAGAGAAAAATAATACTCACTTCTCAATTTGGCTTATTTATAGGCTAATAAAATGAAGAAAAATAATACTCCCATCTCCATTTGGCTTATTTATAAGCTAATAAATTGAAAAAAACCGAAAGCATTTCTTTTTAAAAAACATAGGTAGTATCTTATAACGAATCCCGTCTCAGTAAAGGAAATTTAGAGAATATGAAAATGCAATATGCCCAGTTTGGAGGTCCACATTAGCAAACTTCGTCATCGCCACTAGGCACTAGCAACTTCAAAAATATGCTCATAAAGGATTTTCCATCCAACAGTAGTTAAGAAATCAATTTTGTACCAAGGCCCGTCAATTTCTCTTTAAGGTGAGACTTTCTTTTTAATGGAAACAAACAACCTCTTCGTTAATTTGTTCAAGCTTACAAATGATAACAAAATCACAAGAACACAGAAAAAAAGCATATTGTGAATGTATAATAGTGGGAAATTCAACAAAAGGAAAAGGGTTACAAGGAGATAATAATTACAAATGTGGATGAGAACCGATTTAGGTGAAATTATATTTGATCATCAAGAGACTGAGATTATTTACGGTTACATAGATGATTCCTATTTATAATGATACGGGAATTCAGTAAACCCTGGAACAATGATAACTAATTGAAAAGACGAGGGTACCCAAATACACCACAATCTTTTTGTTTCAACCTATAATTCCTCTACAGAATGTGATCATCTATGGACAGAGTCGAGACAATACGACAATTCGGTTCACACTTCGTGTGATCGTCTATGGATACGAGATCGAGACAATACGACAACAAGATAACTTGTGTGATTGACTATGGATTCAAGATCAAGACAATACAACAACAAAGTATGTTACTTGATAATAGGTTCGGTAATAACCAAACTCTATAGGATCAGTGGATCACTATCAAGTAATGCGGAGTTAACGTATATGTGTATTTTACTTTTAATTATAATAAAACAATTATAATTGCGGAATAAAAAGTAAATGACACAACAAGATTTTATTAACGAGGAAACAGCAAATGCAGAATAATCCCGCGACCTAGTCCAATTTTGAATACTCTCAAAATCAAGCCGTTCTACAATATCTAATACCGACTTCGTATAGTTGAGACCAAACAGACTACCCCTAGCTACTTGGTTCCC
>JAJJWW010019302.1:0-75599 GCA_023531295.1 Papaver armeniacum | reverse complement strand
TTATGCAATTTTCAGTTTCTAATGTAACCAAGGGGGGATGTTTGTTGTTTTAACGAAATACTAAAGCAAAAATAAAATAAAGCAAGGCAAATAATTGGAATAATCAATAAGGAGAAGATATTGGTCACGGGATAGTAGCATTCACAAACATGTATTTTCATCAATGATTAGAATTGATAATTTAATATCTTATTTACTAAAAGTCCTAGGACACCTTGATCGCAAGTATATCCCGCTAATTCCCTGTTTTCATCACAACCACATTAAAAAAATGCATATGTGACTTCTTCCTAGAAAGCAACCTAAAGTGTAAAAGCACAATTAGATTTAACTCCCTAAAAGCAATAAGTTCTATGGAATAAGACTAATCAATGCAAACGAATGTGTAAAAGCACTAATCGTTTTAACAAAAGTTATGATTCACTTGTGACTAGTAGGATATATCACTACAAGCACTACCCACAATTATGCTACTTAGAATCAGGGATAAACAACTTTTTCGTATTGAAAACCCTAATATAGCTCTAGAGATGAATGTAAATCGGATTGATTCTGGACTCAACCAAACATACTATCAAATCATATAACACTATTAATTGTGAATCACAAACAATAAAATATTGAGACAAAACTAATTCATTGAATCATATAACATATTGAGAAATCAACTTTATCCCATAACCAATAATAATTGTTTAGCTACTCATAGCTATGGAGTTCATCATAAAAATATTAATTGAAAAGAAGAAGATGAACAAAAGCAAACCCTAGAAGCGTAAACAAAACCGGCTCTCCAAAGTTCCAAGAATAAAAACGTGATAATCAAAGTTGTAGAAACTTTCTCCTTTATAGCTCTTCTTGTTCCAAAATTAGGTCAAGCCCTTTGGGTCCAATAGATAGAATTCCACCAAGCCCATGTGTGAGAAAAACCCATGTGAAAATATGTCCCAAAAGAGGTCGACGGAAAACTGGTATTGTGGCCGGAAATTGGCCGGAATCCGGCACCGGAAAATATCTCAGGTGACCGGCAAAGTCCACCCGGTCACCAGTCAACGAGTCAACTCCAGTCAACGATCCAACTCGTCCGGGTCAACGAGTCAGCTCCAGTCACCGAGTCAACTCAGTCAGAGCTCAACCGAGTCAGATGGAATCAGGGTCTAACTAGCCTGACTAGGCTTGGCATGAGCTATTGCAGGCCTGAACTTCTGCGGCACCATCATTGTGCATCACTAACTCATATTCAGCCAAAATGGCTATGCATTCTGCACTTCATCTCTGCAACCTGAGCATTGCACACAAAACTGCTCATCTGCAGTTGCACAACTCCACAACACTCCATAACCTGTTCAACTTCCTTGTAACTCAGCTCATTACTTACTCCACACAATTCTACTAGTTTCAGCTGCCATTCTTGTTAACCACCATCTTATCTGTAGCAACAACATTTCTGCTTCCTCCATCATTCCCTGTGTAACTCATCTAAGTCATTCCAGCTCAAGCTTCCTGCCATCAGCCTTAGTGGCAAAGAACTACAACTATGCCACTTTCCTTGCTCAATTCTTTCACCTTTGTAGAATGCAGCTCACCCATGGCAAAGCAACAACTCATCACTACCCTTGACCACTTCCACCATATTTCTCAGCTCCTTGAAACAAAGACACAACATCCGCAACTTGAGCTACATCCGAGTCTCCAACCGTAGCTGCGATTCCACCAACACACAACTCAACCCATTCCCTATAACCTCAATGCAATTCCATTTACAGCTCCATGTTTCTATTCCCAGCTGCTTCAACACACCCAACTCCCATGTAGCTTGTACCTGTCCTAACATACATCTATCCTCGCTTAGCTCAACAAAGACCACCAAGTTCCATTTGGATTCATCATTCAAAACCCATCTTTTTTTGTAATGGCTGCAACCACCACCACAGACATTACCTGACTCAACCTGCAGCTTCTTCAATTCCTTATTCAGTCCATAGAAATTTCAGAGCACATACACCACAATCCATTACCATCACCAGCTACTGCACCTTGTATAATAGCAACAACAAATCCTTCCCTGCCAATTTATCAGCCATTGTTGCAGCTACAACTGGTCATGCTCTTGCAACTTTATAACTGCAACTCCGTTACAATCGAACCCATCTACTCCACTGCACATTTCTTGTCTAACTCAAAACCCCAGATCCATTTTCTCCTAATTTCAGAAACCCTAGATCTTTCTCAGACCCTAATTTCTCTTGTTCTTCAACATAACACATCTACAGATTCAAAGAAATGAACTCCACCAAATTGTAATTCAAGACTCTTTCATCTCTCGTAACACTTGCAACTGCCAACCATTCACAGCTTCTTCTCAGATTGAACTCAACTCTCCGATCTGCTCAAAATCAACATCAACAGCTTCCTCAGAAAACCCTAGCTTCCATGAACTCAAATCTAAATCAGAACCTCAACAGCACAGAAACCCCGACTCAATTTCTGTTTCTTTGATTTCAACCAAATTCTTCATCAATCTCAACGATAGTAACTTCTTCTCCTCGATCTCTGCCATCACTTGAGCAACATAAATCATTCACCAGAGAAACCCTATTCTCTGAATTCCTCTTGAATTTCATCGATCCCACGAATTTCTGCTCCTGCTTTTAGTCGCTCCATCTCGATCTCCCCTGTCCTCTGAATCTCGTCCTTTCTCTCAAATTCATTTCAGGTGAACAAATAATTGAGAAGTAATCTTCTCTCGATTTTAGGGTACTGAAGTAAGTAGGTTATAATTGATGTTCTATCACCTTGATAAGGGCTACCCAGATGGCATCCCCTTAACCACAGGTAGTCTTTGTTTAATACTCCTCCAAATAGAGTTGCCCTTAACCTTGGCTCAGCTCCCAATAGCATGTGAAATGACAATTACGCATTTTTGACTCAATTTGAATGATTTCCGCTTCTTTTCCTCCGTGCGACTCCAGAGTACCTAATAACTCAAAAACACGCGTAAAGTACATAATTCACAAGAAAAAATAGCAAAGAAAGCGTAACTACTAGATAGTAAATTATGTGTTTTAGACACCTATCACAGGCTTTCTCTTGTGTGCAACGGATTTTGTTTGCGAACCCTTGGATGTTTTAGGATTTTGGACTGTGAATTTGGTAAAAGGGACGTTCTTACTAAAACAGAAACAATAAGGGAATTAATCGGAGATGAACAAAATCAAATAAAGTAATCTCAGTAGAAGAGTTCAAATGGATCACATGCAGTATGATCTACAAACCTTGATGGCTCCATAAGAACAATAGCAGAGAAGATTTACAACAAGATGAACAACAAAGAAAAGTTGCAGACGATAAAGAATTCACAAAGAATGCAGAGATGAAGAAGATGAAGTAAAAGAAAAGAAAGATATTCTTGATAGATCTCTTCTTAAATAGACAAGAAAAGGATGACCGGTTAGCATTTAATGTGCCGGTAAAAAGGGGAATATGTAACACGTGTAAGCAGTTTTACTGGATTTACGGAAGCTTGTCGGCAGAAAAATAAAGGAAAAAAATGAACGGCCGCGGCATTTTGAAAATACTAATTCTCATGACGTTCTCTTCTTCGCAGAGAAGACATGAGAAGAGGCAAGATGTAGGATCGAAATATCGCAACACCAAGATTCTCGCGGAATCCATAAATGACATATCAAAGACACCGCGGTCGGAAGTAAAAACGACGTAACGGATGACGACATCCAAAGCACGAGAAAGATGTGAAGATGTAGCGAGATCAAGGAGTGTCACGAGATTTGACATTTGTACATTTGCGAGACTTCGCAAGACATACCCGAAAATAAAGGACAGCTTAGCTGTCATCCATTATGTAATGTCCTATATAAAGAGCCGAATAGGCTTACAAAGGAGGGATCTTTTTTCGAGTGTTGAGCAAGTCATTAAGAGAGAGAAAGTTTAGAGTGGTTGTAATTCTTTGGTTTATCTCCTTTTCATCTCGTAATATTTCTGGAATTTGATCAATAAAACTTATAATTGTCCATCTTAAAATGATTAGATTGTGTGGATTCTTGTGAGGGGTGTAGTGTGGGATTTCCTGCAACTACAATTTCTATTAGTGTCTATCCAAACATACAAAGGGGTGTCTTTATGCTAACCAAAAGTCCGGTAAGGTCAAGTCAAAACACCGGTCAATGGCAACAGTAACACGGTCAACGGCCGAGTCAACTCAGGTTGACTTTTGTCAAACTTCGACATCTAACTTTTCGAGTGCGATATCTTTCTCATCCGATGTCCGACTGATATGTTCGAGTAGACCATTTCACATAACTTTTTGAGCTCTATCTAATGGTAGCATTTGTTTGTCCAAATTATTTTTAGATTATTTTTATTAATTATTGTTCATATTTAATTAGAGTCATTAGCGGTTAAAACATCTCTTGACCGGTCTAATAGCGTTGACGTGCATGCTTGAGGATCCTTACACTCTTGATCTTATTTGAGTAACCTTATGTCAGAAGAGAAGGATATTAAGAATAATCAAACTAGGTGCAAATCAACAGATAACTACCATTAGTTAATTAAATTAATAATCACAAACTAAAATAACAATACGATTCTAGTTTCCCACCAATGGTATTAGTATACGCTTCTTGATCCCAAAGAATCCTTTAAACAAGAGAACGTAAAATATTTCGCGTAATTAGGCTACTCTCCTCTCCAAGATAGTATTACAAGAATGCTATTAGTCGGCTACACCAGAAACAACAAAGATGAAGTTCGCCTGGCTCAGGATGAGTTTGTAAGAAGAACATATTTCACTATATATAGACCAAGGTAGTTTGGACACCAAGGAATTTCCATAACCGAAGATGTTCACAAGATATGCAATAAAGCACCTATAACCGGTTTTATGAATTCCAACCATTATCTAACTGTATAACGAAATCTTTATGGACAACTTAATATTACCTAGCACGTAACTAATAGATATTTCCAGAGATATGTTTTCATTGCTGGTAAAACAAAATATATTAATTTAGAAAATCTCAAAAAAAAATAAATATGTTGTTTTGGTTTGGGTTCTCACCTTGAGTATCAAGGAATATCTTTGAACAATTAAGAAATAAGAATTCAGCACATATTCAAATTACTCACTATGTCGACATCTTGAACTTTCCTATTTTGCAAACCCAATTTCCAAATAACACAAACCCTAAAGTGTACGTGAATTATATAGAAATCGGTTTTGCGTATTGGTACCGGTTCTACCATGATACCTAAATCAAGTTAGGATCGGTTCTATCTTGACTCCCAATATAGGTAGGGATTGGTTCTACCTTGACTCCCAACATAAGATATCGGTTCTAGCTTGATTCCATATATAAGTTAGGATCGGTACATACTTAAGATCTTCAATGAAAACCGAGACCATATTCTTTTTTATTTCCTTTCGACTATGAAATAAGTTTATTCGTCTACTTCCTTAAACATATGTAATTAAACATATTTTTCTAGGTATAAAATCAAACCTGTGTTCACTACACAATCTAGTAACGAGTTACAAAGATTATGTCGATGTCACAATTACAAAGTCCAAAAGATAAACATTATATTTCGTAAATCAATATACCATTATAAAGCACTTATCACTATTGATATATTATTCCTTGACACTTTGATCACAATATAATGATCAAGTTTATTAGACTATACTTTCACAAATATAACTTTGCATGTTACATTTTAATCGAAACGACTTGAAAGCTAACGATATAAATGGAAACAAGTCAAGTCATGTATTATTAACCTCAAGTAGAAGTATGATGTTATCGTCGTTGTTTTATACATCTTTGAAATCTTCAGGCCTTCAAAGTAAGCTTGTATGTATCAATGTTTTTATACTTCCTAATCAAGTGACTTATGAGCTTTGATACTAAAATATGACCACCAACCATGACATATCTACGCTTGGTAGGTTCAACCGAGCAAAGACTCTAACATGGTAGTTTAGATATGTCTTTAGATCTGACATTGACTTGTGATCATCCATTATTGACAGACCCCATTCCGTGTGTGATCGATCATAAGTTGGAATCAATTTTGGTTGTGCACGTACAGAAAAAGATTGAAGATTTGAATATAAGATATGTCTTATTAGTTTCGTATCTTTGTGATTTGCTTCGTGCACAAACTTGATAGGTCGATCCGACTAGATATGATTTATCTTTGATAGACTTGTTATCACTAGTCGTATTATATCGACAAACTATCATTGGTGGTATCTTCAATATTTGAATATGATAGTTTGTATACCTAGATATGATTAACTTATTAATCTAGATCTTGGTAGATCTTACCTGACAAAGGAGTTTATTAGATTAAACGGAAGAGCCTTTGTAAAATCAACTCGAATATCATTGATCAACTTATTGAGATAAGAAGAGTTGTTACCAATTAGATTAGTCATTTATTGTTTGGAAGACGATCGAAAAGAGTTGGGTGATTGAAGTCTTCACAGCGGCTGAAGCAACTTAAGATAGTGGACTCTATCTTAGGATTCATGTGTGTTTGCTAGATTGGTTATGGGCCTAGGTATACTGGGGAAATTAGGCAACTAGGGGTAGTTTACTTGGTCTGAACTATACGAAGTTGGTATTCTCTATATAACTGCTTAATTATGAGAGTATTCAAAAGTAGACTAGGTCCCGAGGTTTTTCTGCATTTGCGGGTTTCTCGTTAACAAAACCTTGTTGTGTGTTTTTCGTTTACTTTCCACATTATAATTGTTTAAGTTATAATTAAAGTAGTTGCACTTGTATATTAATCCAAACACTTGGGTTGATCCCTATAGTTTAAGTTCGGTTTCGGACTTGTACTATATACCAAGTATATACCGTGTGGTTTTCTATCTTCTTGACAGTCTCTGTCTATATTAGATCACGCAAGGTATCAAACTTATAAGTTGATATCAAAAATATTATGGTGTACTTGGTAACCTCGTCATTTTAAAAAACTATTATCTAGGCCAGTTACGATCAAAGAGAGCAACTAATGCGATATGACTCAGCGTTAGAATTAGAACTCCCTAGCCATGTACAGACGTAGAGATTAAAGTTCACCACTTATTCCCTGATGGTTATGCAATCGAGGAGGAAAGAAGATTCCTAGAGAACATCCTACGAAACCCTATAGTAGTATATTCACAAAAGTGTAATCGTGGATACATCAACACTGAAATTCTCAAAATAGTTTACTCCTCTTTTGACAAGAGTTAAAAGCTTAACCTATGAGAAAATACGAGATATATGTTCTAATCACCAGAATATGATATCAAAGAACAAATCTCACAGAATAAGCAATACATATATATAATCATTAATCCATGAAGATTACGTATTGTAAGTCATCTTCCAAAATAAAATTTAATTAAATAAACTTTAAACATGTAAGATGATAGTATTTAAAATAGCTAACGCAACACATTAAAACTACTCCAAAATCTAGTGTTCCTCCTTAAACAATAAAAATAAATTCCTACAGTGAGTTAACTAGTAAATATACCTTTGAAAAATTCTTCATCATTCCCGAACTCATTGTCAACAACTGACATCGGAACATAAGGTTTGTGAATAAAAGTGTTAAATCTTTCAAACTTATTTGGCTGTTGTTTAACTGGTGCTTCTTGAATCTCGAGAGATTTCTGTAAAATGTCTTTAAGACCTTGCACTTCCATCTTGGTCTTCTTAATTTTTTCAAGAATATTTGCAAATTTTTATTTATTTGAACAATTTTCTCTAGGTTTCTTCATGTTCTTGTTTTTTCTCTTAAAGATTGAATTTTTTTCTTTAGGTTATCAACTTCTTTAGTTGTGAGATTATCAACAACCATAGATACACAGTCCCCACTAGAAGAGATCTTGTTTGAATACTCCATATTTCAGAATATATATTTGCAAGGCTTAGAACAATTCAAAAGAAATTTGTGTTCTGAAATAATTCTAATTATAGTGAGAGATTGAAAAGGAAGATTATCAAACCGCCAAGTTCCGGAATCAGTAAAAATGTTTTATAAAAAGATTCCATTCATGAACCAATCAAACTAGAAAGGCGAGATACACTTTTAACCTTCCTTAAGGTCTGTATGTGGGGCACATCTTTCCAATATCATTACTTAAAATACAGTGTGAGGGCATTGTATGCAGATAGTCTCGAGAATATGAAAATTTTGAATATTCAAGCCAAAATTTAGTCTTAGCATGTCAGTAGTTCCCTTGAATCATGTTCCCGTCTCTTGCTTAGGAGTCAGCTAGGCAGGAAGAACTAATGATATCATAAGATTATACCTAAATCAAGTCATTGAACTTTTGAAGAAGTAGTAAAAATAATTTTGAACTTTCAGTTCCGTAACCGAGTCAAAACCAGAATAATTGAACTGGACCAGATTCAATGGAGCAAGGCTCAACATGAATATTATTATTATCTTTTCACTATGGCAAGATCTGAGAAAGAATTGTAGACTCGAGTTTGTGATGAAAAGATAAAAATTCAAGTAATAATATTCAAGACACAAACTGAGTAGTTTGTACCAAAGCCCTGGAGGTGCACAAATCTTGTCTCTTTTAAGGGCGCAGAGACAACAAAAAAACATTCTCAACATAATTAATTAGTGTTGGGGTGAGCATTAGTGAGCTCACCACTAGATTCATGCACAAGTTTGTTAATTTCCATTTTCACTGGTCGTTTAGATCTCGATCTCTTCTTCCTTTAGGTTTATTCTTTCCCATAGAATCAATCATACTTTGAGGAAAATAAGAGGAATAGAGTCACATACCTTAGTGGGGTTGGATTTTTGGAAGAGTTTAAGCATATTTGGAAATCGATTAGCCCTCCATTGTAGTTTGTTGACATACCTTACTTTTTGTTTGTACTTGAAGCATTGTTTGAGTTCGTGACCTTCAGTGGTACAATAAGGGAATGTTCGGTTAAGAAGAGGTTCTAGATCCCTTCCGATTTCGGATGATAGACACACATGATATGTTCTTGAAACATCAATAATATGATTTTCATTAGAAAGAGAAAAATCCCCTATATCCTCAAAAGTTATGGACGAGGGATCTTCAAAAAGCTTGTCAAGATTGATTCAAGTATTGCTACTATCATCAAGATTATCTACTTCCGCCAATAATGCTATACTTGAAATATCCTCTTCCTCTGAATCATAGTGATCAATATTTTTATCAAGAGTTGCAGCAAGACTCTTGTTGCCAGTGTATTTTCTTTTATTTGGACACTCATTAGCAAAGTGACTGAAACCTCTACACTGTAAGAAGTGAGGCATATCCTCATCATCACTATCATCATTCACCTTTTAGAGGGAATACGATTACGTGGTTTGGATGATGATGAAGAGCGTTATCTTGAAAACCGATTATTCCTCTTCTTGAGAAGATCTCTAAACTGTCTTGCAATGAGGAAGACCAAATTTTCATGAACTTCATCTGATAATTCGTTAAGAAGATCTTTCTCAGAGTTGCCATCACTTTCAGCTTTATCAAGTAATTCAGTGTTCTTAAGTGCTTTAAAGGAAATATCTTTATCATCTTTTGTTTAATGCTCATGATTAAAGATCTTTAACTTTCCAACAAGGGTGCTTTTGGAAAGTTTGGTGAGATCGTTTCCTTCAGTGATGACATGTTTCTTAGACTCATATCGAGCGGGTAATTAGAATCTTCATCACAATATCCCTTTCAGGAATGGTCTTTCCTAGTGCATAAAAAACATTCACTATTTCTGATGAATTGTGATTAAATTCTCCAAACGAATCCTCATCCGCCAAATAAAGGTTTTCCCAGTCAGAAGTTAGGTTTTGAAACCTTGATTCTTTCGCTGCTGAATTCCCTTCAAATACGGTTTCTAAGATCCTTTGATCAAGTGCACATAGACACATGATGTTGAAGATCTTGGCTTATGGTATGGATAATAGCATTCATCCCATTAGAATTGTGTTTAACATCAATGATTTCGGCTTCACTATATGTAGCTATATATTTTGGAACAACAATTGTCCATTGTCCAACCATTGGAGTATTGTATCCTCTTACAACAAGAACCTATGTTTTGAAATCACAAATTTGTAAGAAAGATCGCATAGATATTTTCCACTATAATTAATTTATGCCATCAAAGGCTGGTGGTACGTTAATCGAGATTGGATTCTTGTTTATAATTCAAATCGCCATAAACACAGACTTGTTAGGTCTAAAGGTGTTTGCCTTTTCTGATACCAATTAAAAAGGAGAGGGTACCAAGTATACCAATAACTTTTACGTTCGGAAACCTGTATGGACAAACCTAACACAATTGCAAGTAGACCAAATTAACATAATCCTTGACAATATATATGTAGAGTTTATATCTTTATCTCATCTCAATCAGTGTGTATGGACTAAAGAATCTCTGAACCTGATTGTTAAGAAGAGTACTTGGATGATCTCAAAAATCAATATCCTAGATCAATTTAGTCGTATCCAAATGATCAAACCGGAATTCTTCCAAGTAATAAACTTTTTATTTATCTTTCAAGATACGAATTCTACAATAAACAAGTCTTGTAATAAATCATAATTATATGGAAATATCTACTAAAATCGCGTACTACTTGTGTAAATCTTATTATAAAGATAAACAATATAATATGGAAAGAGAAAAACACAAGATACCAGAAGTTTTGTTAACGAGGAAACCACAACAACAGAAAAACCCCGGGACCTCGTCCATATTTGAACACCAAAATGCATTAAGACATTATAGACACTAGTATACTAACAGATTTCGGATTGGAATAGAGTTGAGACCGAATCCACCCTCCAAGCGATTCAGTTATAGTCGCGCTCCTTACGTCTCTTGAACCTCGAAAGGCTCTATGCAATTGATTCCCTTAGCTGAGTCCTTTACATCCTAAGAGTTGCTTCAACCCAAGTGAAGAATTTTGATACCAATCTGCCTCTAACAGATAAGCCTATTTGATTTCCATATAGATTAAATATCAAGGCTTGGAAATCTGTTTGCAATAGACAATGGTAGCAAACCTCAAAAATTCGGAACACTTACACTCACTTATATGAGAATCCTGGATTCTTTACAACCTCTCATGAATAATCTTCAACTTATCAATTAAGAATACTTTTCAGATATATATCTTGAGGAATCATAAAGTTTGAGAGGAAGAGAACTTTGTGATTACCATCTATCTTTCCTGAAAGAGATTACAAAAACCTCGATAACAAGATTTGAATACACGAGTTATAAAGTAAAAGATAGTTGAACCTGGCTTCACGAATCCCCAAAGCGAAGTATTTTAGTCGTAAACCTAATAACATTTCACAAATGAAACCTAGGTCAATAAAGGATGACTCTAGCTATCAACTAGGACACAAAGTGTCAGGGATTGGATTTCCCGAGTTGAAAGAGCATCTCTATTTATAGTTTTTCAAGATCGAGGGTTCCTTATAATTCAAGATAAAATAACTTGAGAATCAAGCAAATACTTTCTTTGTTTAGATGAAACTCTAGTTAGGGTTTCAAGTAAGCTACATATAATAATATATACAAAGTGGTCCTTACGGAAACCATGTATAATGATCTTTTTTTGTGTGGCAAATATGCCTTAAAAACTATAGCAATTAAGAATTTAATCATGATACACATGCAAAAGTGTTTTAATGATCAATGATGTCTTAGAGGTGTTTAAGAGAGTCATATCAAAGCTAAACATATTTAAATAAGTCTTTCAGCATTTGCTAAATTCTACTAGGACCGTTGGTGAAATGGTTCGTGAACCGTAAGGCAAGTTCACGAGTGAGGGTAATACAGTTCGTGAACCGGGTTCACCAACCCTACTCGGCTCAAGAACTCAGATGGACTTGGTTCATGAACCGAGTTAACCAACTGTTAGCCTTTCACACCATCATGAAAAATTTAGATCACCACGGTTCGTGAACTGTCCCATTTTGAACTTAAGGATTGCGAACTGGTTCACCAACCTTCCATTTATTTTTGAAACTCAAATATCTATGGTTTCCGAAGTGGTTCGCCAACCTACCTTGAGCCAAAATATCAGAAGTTCTGAATTTCTCTCTTTTGATGTTTGAAACATTCCCAAATGATAAAATTATTACCTGTGCAATTTTTAAATGATCCACAAATTAATTCTTGAACAATAAATTATTTCGAACTAATATTATTAAGGACCTTTGAATATCCAATGGCTTGAATCATATTTCGAGATGTTTACCAGGACAAGCTTGACTCAAAAACATTTCTTTACAATAAATCTATTAGAAGTCATACAACATAGTCTCAAATAGATAGAAAGGTAGGTAGTGAATAAATAAAATGGTTCAGTCTTCACATACCTTGTTGATGAAGTTCTCCAAATGTCTTCGGCGATCTTCGGTCTTCGAGGGTGATGTCTGATACTCAACTACCAAAATCTAACCTAGTCCGAGACTTGACTTAGCAGACTAGAAATCAAGATATAGTTTTGATCAACTAACATTGACAACAATCTTGAGATATAAAAACTTGTGAGTTCAATAGAGCAATGCTCTAACAATTCCGTTTGTTAAAGACTAATGGATGCTAAGTTCCTCATAGAGAGAAATGTTCTTAACATGGACACTGAAACGAAGGTTGGTGACTCTTGGATTTGAAAACGTATTCTGGAGGGTATCAGCAACATATCAAAACACTACAGATATAGAGTAGGAAATGTAAAAAAAAATCAACATATGGGAGTCCAAATTTGTGCACCCCCTAAATACCGGGGTGCATATTCCGGCTATGTCCATTGGTTGAAAATCTCTTACAAAATCTGTTCTCTTTTCTCGCTCGCTCTACTTTACTTTTTTTCTTCCTAAATTACGTCAAAAATAAAAAAAACAATAAAGACTTCCCATAAATTACTAGGTCTTCGTTAGAGTACATTAATACCCATTTTCTTCTTCCTCTGCACCTCTAAAATCTTAAAGATGCCTTCATCTTGCACAATCTGGTATTTCACTGTTATTGATCAAGTAAATCAGACTTATGCCTTCATCTTATATGATTCAGCCCTCAAACTAAAAAAACGGAAACAATTTTTTCTTGAAAAAAAAAAAGGGGTCCAAATATAAACTTCCGAAATCAACCGAGCTTTCTTTTTCCTTTAATGGAGAGCAGATTATCTTCTCTAATGGGAGTTCATAGCACATCACATTTAAAGTATAAATTTCAAGCTTATATCCCCTCAGTATTGCATAATTCCAACAATATTTTCAAGCCAAGTCCTAGTAAATTAGTTTGATCGTGGTTAAATAATTTATACTCTATATTGATAAAAGTTGAAAATCAGAAGGAAAGAATATTGATGGATATTCATTTGATTTGGACAGGGTAACTACTAAATATGTCATCATAAATAAAACTGAATCAAAACCCAAATTCAAAACTTCAAAATAAGATGAAATCCCAAGATTCGGTCCTAGAATTGTTGATGGTACAAAAGAACTCAATAAAGCAGTTACAAGACAATCTGATGATATGATCATAGTTACTTTTGTTATTGAGATTTCGATTAGTTTTTGAGACATCGATTAATATATGCATGAGAATTTTGAGTTTCCTAGATGAAGGTTTAATTGTTATGGGAGCTGGAGATGACAATCAATCTTAGGCACAGACCATAAAAAATTTGATGCCCGAGATAGTCGTGCACTGTTATGTTTTTTAATTTTCGGAAAAAAAAGAAGAAGAAAATATACAAGTAAAGCATAAAATGAGGGTGGTTTTGTGAGACAATTTCAACCAATAGCAAATCCGGAACGTGCAACCCGATATTAAGGGGGTGCACAAATTTGGACTCTTACAACAACTTGCTGACCAAACCTGACAACTGTCATGAAAATCTCCTCCTGGTGACTCATCTCCTGCTGGATAATGGGGAATGGGATATCTTCAAAATTAACACCTGGTTCAACCTTATTGAAGCCAAAGTTATCTCTGATACTACCACTCACTTAGAAGAGGAAGATAAGATTTACTGACAGCTGATAGACTCTGGGAAGGTCACTGTAAAATATCTCTACAGAGCAAAAATCGAAAACATCTATAATGCATACATTCAACACATGGACTGGGATGTCATTTGGAAAATGAATATTGCTTCTATGGAAATGTGCTCATGGAATCCTCCCCACAAATACAAAAACTGCTAGCATCTTGCATTACATTGACCCCATATGCAAGCTATGCAATAGTGGAGAGGAAACCATGACTCACCCTTCTTAGGTTGTCCTGCATCCACCTCTGTCTGACAACAATCATTGGGGACAAATCATGATGAATTTGATTCTAATACTACCTTCATGGATTGGTTCAACTCTTGGTTTGATTCAAATAATAATGGCTCAAATAATAATGACAATGTTTATGCTATTGCATGTTGGTATATCTGGAATGCTAGGTGTGAATTTATCTTTAATCACACCCAGATAAATGCCAGTCATATCTCTATGAACATTATACAACATCTCTACTCTTATAACAGGGTGCATCACTTGCAGGATCGCATTTATCCCCAAATTCCTCCTCCCTCATCTCTAAAAGGTGAGAAATAATAAAAAATTATGGTAATTGAATATATATCCTTACTTTTGATGGGTTTCACAAATATCATTATCACACAATAAATATATCCCTTTCCTTGTACAAGTCCATTATGGGCCCAATAATAAATAAGGACTTCCAAATATACCCTCAATATATATTTGGATAAAAATATCAAATTTTAGTTATAAACGGGAATAAAAACTGAAAGAGAGAGAGAGAGAGAGTTTCAGCTGCAGACGAGAGCTGAGATCAAGAAAAAAAATTTGAAAAAAATTCTGTGAACCTACGAGAGCTGCAAACATATATTGAAATTCTTCTTCTCCTCCTTCTTATTCTTCATCTTAATCAACAGAATCAGAGATTTTGTCTCCGTTTTTTCAATATTATTAATCAACAGAAACTACTAGATCTGTTTTTCTGAAACAAATTGGTAATTTTGATGTTTATTTGAAGATTCATAGAGTTGTTTTTGATGATTGCATGTTCGTTTCATAGATTTTATGTTCAACTTTTGTTTTCAGTGTTTGTTTTTTGTTGTTGTTGCCATAAAGATTAATACTGCAAAAACCATCTTCCAAACAAATATTTAGAGATTAAACCAATAAATCTAAAAACATGAAGATGAAAACGTTGGACATAGCTATGTGTAATCACAATAATGACTATTCCAAACTCTAGTTATTCTTCTAAACAAAACAAGAAAAATAGAAGATTTACTAGGAAAACCAAAACAAAAACAAACTTTTATGCCAATGCCGAACACGAACTGAAGTCATATAGACGGTTCTGGATCCTCATGAGTCTTGAGATCGTTGAACTTGTGATCGACATCATCTACTGCTTCCTTAGAAAAGATATCTTCATTGAGAAGGTCTTTAATTTTTGCTTTCATGAGACCAAGGTCAGACGTAACCTTTTCCAACTCAGTTCTTAACACATTAAGACTTTTCAAGGTATCAACAAGCTGCAGTTTTTCTTCATTGTAATATTTAAGAAAGTCATGAACCAATTTAGCAGATATCATCTCCTCTTTCTCGACATCCTCATGTGTATAGGCAAAGTAACATGAGGCATTGGGATGATCATCTTCAACAAGAGTTCTTTTCTTCCTCCCTTTGGACTCAAAACCAATACCTTTAGCAAGAAAGCCTCTAGCGAAACCACAAGTTTGTGAAGAGGAAGTCATTCTTGACAGAAACACAATAACCCAGAGTATGCAAACGTGACTCAAAGGTTTGGTATTTAAAGGTTTCTTAGGGAAGAAAGTTTTTAGGGTTTTTGAAACTGTTGACTCGTGATGGTAATGCGTGTACACATACGAATACAACATGACCCACAAGGAACAAAACAAACAAAAAAAAAAACTTTTTGCTACAAAGGAGTTCGTAAATATCTCAATAAATTTCTTAACATTAGTGAAGAATTTTAGAGCACAAGTGTAGCAGACCACCTAATTGCAATAAGACTTGCATTAAAAAGAGAGAAACGATAATAGACACCAAAAAAAAAAATAGGCAAAATTGTCTGCAGACACTAGTTTAACTATAAACGATAAGAGGATAGCTCAACTAAGCAGAACACAAAAAAAAAATGCCACAGTATACTTGACTCTTACACATCTTGCTCAACATGTTTTTTATGAGCAAGTTCTTAATCCTTGTGATTAATTAGCACAAGTATGAGCTCTGAGCTCATTAAAAGAACTGTGTTTATGATCGAGTCTCTTCTACCTTCTGAATATAGAGAGAGATCCCTTTTTATGTGAGAAATTATCATAAAACTTACTGTCATAAAAATACGAGACATAGTTAGAGTTCTTACCAGAAGAACATCAAGAGGATGACAATCTGTCGACAATTTCTTTATACCCGTTAACTATCTTCATCAGGTCATTTCTCATATCATCAATTTTCCTCCTTTCTCCTGGGATTTAGTTCATATCAAGGGTCACGTTGTTTCCAAAGAAGTCGACTTGATCTTTTCTTGGACGATTCTTGTTAAGACTTCTGTTTTGCTTCTGAGCATTTGAGGAACTCATCGAACTGACCTTCCTGGTAGCATATACAGGATAAGTACGAAAACCAATTGGTTTTGACATACGAATGTCAGCTACACCTTTGAGAATTAAGTCCAAGGTGCGTTGAAGTTGAACAAGGGAATTTTTATTCAACTTAGAGTTTCCCCTTTGTTTAGCAGAGATTTTTGCATCGCAAAAGAGACATATTTTCTGATCACAAGAGTGATTAGATAGTGTAGTCTTAACAGCATCGTTAGGAGATTTCTTCCTTCCATGTGATGTGGAACATCCTTGATTAATGGGGATTTCAGACACATTCTCTCTAAATGGAAGGGATTCCGATTTTATTTCTGGAGCTGGAATATCTTCAGTAGCATAAGTACTTGGTATATTAGACTGCTTAGAGCATCCTTGAATAGATAGGTTACTCAAGCGATGTTCTATTTCCAAGGCATCCTTTTTGAGGCTTGCCTCGAGAACCATACGTGAAGAGTGATCTTCAGTATTTTCTTTGAGATTGCAGTCCCTTAATATGCCAAGAAGCACATCGACATGATGTTTTAACCATTAAATCTAGCAGCTTGGATTCTAGCAAGATTTAGAATCAAATCACTCTCTTCAGTTGTTTCCCGTTCATTTGGAGGGATAGACTCTTTTGAAGGGTAATCGGAAAAACACATGTCGGACCCTGTCTGTCTAGTTTGAACGCAAGGTTCATTTATTTTTGAATAAAAGATTGAAGAATCTTTCTTTTTAATAGAAGTAGACGAGACAGAGCCTTTATTTCTGGTGACGCGTTTATCAGAGATAGTACTCTTGTCCATAGAGTCAGATCGCTACAAACACAGACTTGTAAGGTCTTGAACATGTTTGCCAGCTATGATACCAATTGAAAAGGCGGGGGTACAACAACCACACCCAATATTTCGCTTAGCAATCTGTATGGACAAACTCCAATATACTTTTAAGAGAATCCTCAAGACTCAATATATAAAAAGTATATCAAAGAGTTATATCTCTCTTTGTCGATTCAATTCTTTCTCAAGCAAATAAAAATCTGCGAGTCTAATTGAATACAAGAGAAATCACTTGAACAGTACCAAAGACAAATGTTCAAGGATCAATCAATTTCAAACAACAACCAAAGGTCGGATTTCCAATTGATTGATTCAAACGCACAACCTGTGATATTTCAATTATATAACAAAATATAATGTGGAATAGAAATAACACAGACAACAGAATTTTGTTAACGAGGAAACCACAAATGCAGAAAAACTCCGGGACCTAGTCCAGATTGAACACCACACTGTTATGTATTAAACTCTCATTTCAATTATTGAAACATTCTCAGAGTAAACCAACTAAGTGTACATGTTTGGGTACGGTTACACAAACCTAAATAAACGTGAATTTCATTTGTGTGTAACAAGCTAAGTTCGATCTAACGGTTGAAAGATATTAGCTTGAATCTAATCAGGTTTTCATCTAACGGTGAATATTGAATGCTTTGTTACCAAGGTAACTTAGATTGCAAACCGTGATTTGAAAATCTATATAAAGGAGAACTCTAGCAACTGGGAAACCTAATCCCCACACCTTCTGTGTGATACTAGTTGTATTAGATAGATTCGATTCTCCTTTAACCTTAGGTTTCTTCTCGAGACCCTGTAGGTTAACGACTTGAAGACTTCATAGGGACTGTGAAGCTAGACCCAACTATTTTCTTTGTAGTTGCGTGATCTGATCTTGTTGTTTCTATTGTACTAAGCACAATCGTAAGATTGGCTTGAGATTGATTTCTTATAGTCAATCCGATTGGGATATCTTAGAAACCGTATTTGAAGGAGATACCTTAGAGAAAGAAGCTACGCTTCAAAACCTAAATTCTGACTAGGAAAATCTTCGTATGGATGATGAAGATTCGTTTGATGAATTTAATCAAAAGGTGTTTGGAATTGTTAATGCATGTTTTGTGTTAGGGAAGAGTACTATTCCCCAAAAGAACATTGTGATGAAAATTCTACGATCTCTACCAGCAAGATACGAGTCTAAGAAACATGTCATCATGGAAGGAAATAACCTTGATACTCTTTCCAGGAATACTCTTGTTAGAAAGTTGAATATCTTTGATCATGAACTGCAATAAAAAGACAGAAGGGATATTGCGCTCAAAGCACCAAAAAAATACTAAAACTGTCAAAAGTGGAAGTGTTGACAACTATGGAGATGATCTTGTTGATCCTGATCTTTCAAATGAAGATATTGATAACTCAGTATCATTGATCACAAGACAGTTTAGAGAACTTCTTAGGAAGAGAAGTAAACGTTTCTCCAGAGAAAAATCTCCAACGTCAGCTAAGCCACATAATTGTATTTCTGTCAAAAACATAGACTCTAACGATACTGATGATGAGGATATGCCACAATGCTTCAAGTGTAAAGGGTTCGGTCACTTTGCCAATGATGGTCCAAATCGTAAGAAATACACTGGTAACAAGAGTCTTGCTGTAACACTTGATAAAACATATGATCATTATGATTCCGAAGAGGATGATGGTTCAAGTGTAGCATTCTTAGGATAAATTGTCAATTTTGATAATTGTAGCAATGTTCATATAAATCTTGATAATTTAATATTGATGACTCTTCATTAAAATCACTGGAGGATGGAATGGATTTTTAGTATACTAAAGAAAATTATGTTGATGTTTCAGGTACCTTGTGTCTAGCTGCTAATGTTGGTCCTGGATTAATCTCCAAATCGACATGTCCTTATTGTTCTAGTGAGGGTCACGAACTCACACAATGTTTCAAGTACAAACATAAACTAATGTATGTAAATAAATTGCAATGGAGGGCTAGTCGTTTGGAAAATGTACTTAAACTTGTTCAAAAGTCCAATGAGGTACCTAAAAGTAAAACTCTTCTACTTCTAAAAGATTGATTGATTCTAAGGAAAAGGTAAAATCTCAGATAAAGAGAAGAGTCCGGACTAAACGTTCTGGATTGAACGATGTTAATTCCGTGCATGAATCCAGTGGTGAGCAATCTAACGCTCACCTCAACACAATTTAATTGTGTTGAAATATGCATCTTATCTCAGATGCCCTTAAAAGAGATAAAAGTTATGCACATCAGGGCTTTGGATCAAGATTGAATATTATTGCTTGGATCTCCATCTCGTATCTGTGCATCTTAATATATGTCCCAGTAATGGTATTGGAAATTTTGATCCACGAAACCTATAAAAGGATAAAAATTACATTTTTATTCATTTTAGGTTTTATGTATTCTAGTGCGTGAACCATTTTGGTTCTGAAATCCTGCATAGTAAATATCTTCTACTTCAAGACTCATATCTCTTTCACAAGAAGCTTTGCCCGTTGAGCCATAAATATATTTGTGTTTCACAAATCCATTTTTTTCTTACAAATCATGGAGGCTCCAAGCACAACATCTTCTTGTGGAACTTATGCTCCAATGGTTGTCAACATTTATCAACCAAAAAGGAAGAAAATATGTCATTTCCTTTTGTCTCATCTCTTAAGAGGAAAAGGAAGCATCAGAAGAAACCTAGAGCGGATTACTCCAATCAGAAAAGGTTTGAAAATCTTCTTGATGAACTTAAGAAAACCAATATAGAGGTGCAGGGACTGAAGAATATTCTACCGAAATCTCTCAAACTACAAGAAGCTCTAGTTAATCAACAACCTACCAAGTTTGCTGGAACTAACACCTTCATTCATGAACCATATGTTCCTATGCTGGTTGTTGATAAAGAGTTTGGAGATGTAAGTATTGATTAAGGGGAGTGAATCAATAATCTATTGGTTTTACCTAATATGCAAAAGATGTAAGTATTGATTAAGAGGGAGAAACATATCTGAAAATGTGGGGGTATAATAACCACACCCAACTATTTCGTTCGGAAATCTTTATGGACTAAACTCCAATATAATTCCGAGGAGAACCAAGTTAGTGAGTCTCAATCAAGAATATCTCTTTCTCAACTCAATCAGTAAATCAAACAGATAAAAATCCGTGAACCTGATTGTTATGAGAATAACTCGGATGGTACCAAAGACCAATGTTCGAGTGTCAATCAAGTCTTATCCAACAAACAAGGTCGGATTTATCAACTATGATTGAACTACGCACAACATGTGATATTTCAATTATATAAAGAAAATATAATGCGGAAAAGAAATAACACAAACACCAGAAATTTTGTTAACGAGGAAACCACAAATGCAGAAAAACCCCAGGACCTAGTCCAGACTTGAACACCACATTGTATTAAGCTGCTACAGACTCTATCCTACTACAAGTTAACTTCGGACTGGAATGTAGTTGATCCCTAACTAATTATCACACTGATTAAGGAACGATCGCATTTCTTAAGCCTCTTGAATCTTACAAGACTCCGCGCACTTGATTCCCTTAGCTGATCTCACCCACAACTAAAAGTTGTTACGGCCTAAAGTCGAAGACTTATAAACAAATCTGTCTCCCACAGATAAGTCTATTCTGGTTGTTGTTTCCGTCTTAAGATAAAGATCAAGGTGAACATGAAACTCAACTAATAATCCGGTCTTATACTCCCGAAGAGCACCCTAGAAATATTAGTCACCTATCAATAACCTAACTGATTAACATAAGAAGTTATTGCGGAATCACAAGATTCTGAGACGAAAAACTGTTGTGATTACTTTTTATATCTTGCCTTTCGGAGATAAATCTCGAGAAAATCTTAGAGAAGATTAAACTCAATACGATAGAAAAATTAAGATCAAGATACGCCACTACTGAAAAAATAGTTGACCTGGCTTTTCGAATCCCAAATGAAGTCTTCAAGTCGTTAACCCTAGAATGGTTTTTAGAAGAACTGTAAAGCTAGGTTAATGGAGAATCGACTCTAATTTGCAACTAGGACACACAAGAGTGTCGGGATTAGGTTTTCCATATGCTAGAGTTCTCCCTTATATAGTTTTTCAAATCAGGGTTGCTTACAATGAAAGTTAAGATAGCTTAGTAACAAAGCAATTAATATTCACCGTTAGATGAAATCCTGATTTAAGATTAAAGCTAAGTCTTCTTAGAAAATAAGCAATCTATCTCCACCGTTAGATGGTATTAGCTTGATACACACAAATGAAATAATACCTATATTTAGATATGGATGAACCGTACCTAAACGTGTATAACAAGTTGGCTCCATAATAATTAACAGAAGTTAGCCATATGAACACTTTAAGCTTAGCCATATTCATCCAACACTTCTAGATCAAATATTATAATAAATCAATCATTATAGATAACCAGATGAATCTAAATATGATTTAAGAGAGTTGTTCAAATGTTCACTATCTCATAAAAATATCCATGAACAATTTGAAGCATGTTCGGTTTGGTTTGTAACTGTACAAAATACTTATACAAGAACCAATTCATGAATATAATGCAACGGTTTGCATACCTTAATTCATTAAAGTTCCAGGGACTTTAGTTCGCAAACAAACCTGAGTTCATGAGTATAATTTATCATATTTACCGACTTTAGAACTTATCCACTGTGTTTGCAAACTGAGTATGCGAACCATAGTTCCGGGCCTAGCCTAGTCTTGTCGTTCGCAAACATTGTTCGCAAACAACAGTTTCGGACCGATCACAGGTAATCTCGTTCGCAAACACAGTTTGCAAACAAGAGTTTCGGACATGAACTAGTTGAAAAAGCGGGGGATCTAATAACCACACCCAATATTTCATTTAGGCATACTGTGTGGACAAACTCCAATATAATTCCAAGAGAATCAACTAGACAGTCAGACTCAATCAACAGAAATATATCCAAGAGTTATATCTCTGTTTCTCAATGTAATCAGCAAATCAAACAGATAGAATCCGTGAGCCTGATTATTATGAGAAACAACTTGAACGGTACCAAAGACCAATGTTCAAGTGTCAATCAATTTATATCAAAAACTAAAGGTTGGATTATGTAATTGATAGAAACTACGCACAACCTGTGATATTTCAATTATATAAAAAAATATAATGCGGAAAAGAAATAACACAGACACCAGAAATTTTGTTAACGAGGAAACCGCAAATGCATAAAAACCCCGGGACCTAGTCTAGATTTGAACACCACACTGTATTAATCCTCTACAGACACTAGCCTACTGCAAGTTAACTTCAGACTGGAATGTAGTTGAGCCCTAACCAATCTCACACTGTTAGAGCATAGCTCGGTTGAACCCACCAAGCGTTGGTATGTCAAGTTTGGTTGTCATATTTTAGTGAATCAAAACTCATGTTAAGAGTCGCTTGATTATGTACTAGAGTCAACTTCGTATAGGTTAGCTTGAAAGTATTAGGATAATGAGACTTTACAAGTATTGCGAAGACTTGAAGATGTGAAGAAGCAAGGAGCTACAACGACAACAATCATCCTTCCACTTGAGGTTAGTGATATTTGACTTGAACTGTTTCATTCCCTAACGTATCTTTCAAGTCGTGCATATTGAAAACAAAACTGCGAAGCATATTTGAACTCTAGATAGACATAGTATTAAGGAATACAATACGAGGTTTATTGCTTAACCATTAAACTTTGCAGATAAGATATCGCCATAATCATTTGAATGCTATTGTGATTATGTATGGGTATGAGGTGAGGATTTCATCCTAGGGAACAATGTTTTACATGTGTTATAAGGAAGTAAGTTCATAAACTTGTTTGTGAATCGAAAAGGAAATCGCCAGGCGTTATTGGGATTGTTATTCATTGCATATCTTGTGAACATCCAATATGTGTGATTTAGTATAACTGTTCATAACTTGTTGTGTTCTTGGTAAAACTATTCACAAAGGCCTGACTTATGTATTGGTATGACTTTTATTAGTGAAACCAATCTTAAGTAATCACATGAGATTTTATGTCTCACCAAATATGTATGATCGGGTTTGTGATTTTATGAGTGCCAAATCGACCAAATATGGAAAAGTATTAATTAATTTTGGGAAGTCCCCAAAGAGCGAAGAATCCTAGTAAGAACCCAACAAGGTGGAAGACATGGGCTATGCGACCCGATCCGACATCACAAACGGGAACCGATCCTTGTATCCGACGCTCGAGGTGCTCTACCATTTCCCTTCCTCACCTTCTCTCGTCCTCTCCCACGAGAAAACCCTACCCACACCATACCTCCACCTCCTTCTTCCACGGGAACATCACCAACAACTCCTCTAGATCCTATGGACATGTGCAACACGTTTTTTAAGCAAAAAGGGGAACCGATCATGTGGACATGTGCAACACATATAAGTTAGATACCATATTGTTCAAAATTATAATTATGTTTTCGGGCCTTGTAACAGAAGTCGATCCCACAAATGGTACCTAGTCAACCGATAACCGAATTTTGGAAAGCTAGTGTGACTATTTGCACTACAAAACCGCACGTATCTCACCTTCACTTGAAATCGGGAAGGTAGAACCGAAACTTGTTTTTGACTTGGCGCGTGCCTCGTGATCTTTGAACCATTAAACCCATGATTTGTGATTGAATGTTATTTGATCAATCGCATAGTTCTTAAAAGTTAGATGAACCAATTCTAAACTTGTTTGGAAGTGTGGCAAATCGGTTTCAAGGTTGTAAGTGTGAAAGAGAACTTACAAAGTTAAGATGTCGAGTTATTTATGCATACTTTGAACACTCGACCCTTTGCGCTTTAACAATCACATGAGATGGTATGATGACGGTGCAAATGATTTGAGACATGAAAATAACGTGAGATGTACCTAACCTCTCCCGAGTCACAAATTGAAAACTCCTTCACCAAACCTAGGTGTTGTTTGTCACAAAATTGCAAAACCAACTTTTCTAAAAATGCCTAACTTAGGCCTAGAACTTTGTGCTTCCCAAGTTCTCTTGGGTTTGTGATGTGCTGTGAATGTTTATTATTTAATTGTTCAAAGTTATTCCTTAATACCTAAGTGAAGAATCCCAGGATTGAAACATAAATAAGTTAAGAATCTTTTAATTAAGGTTATTAACTTCATTTTTAGGAAAATAAGAATTAGTAATGTGCATTTACTAATTAGAGATTTTCTGAGAGATTTAGATCATTATTTTTTGACAGAGCATTTCAAGGAATTATGGAAACCGAATTTGTGCTTTAATGAATATCTTGAGAATATTTTCGGTTTTGGAAATTCCTTGGTGTCCAAACTTTCTTGTCTATAAATACTTGAAGTTTGCCTTTCTTGCAAACTAATCCTTCGTGACAGCAAACTTCCTCGGTTGTGTTGTTACTGGTGTAGCGGCTATTCGGAGAGGAGAGTAACCTAATTAGGCAAAATCTCTTACGGCCGCTCAGTTTAAAGTCTTCTTTGGGATTGAGAAGCTCTATTAGTATCGTTGGTGGGAAACTAGATAATTGCGGTTTATCTTTTGTTTTCATTGATTTGATTGACTAACGGTGGTTGAACTTTGATTGCACCTAGTTTGTTTATGCTTGAGAATCTTCTCTTCTGATATAAGATTCACTCAAACTAGTTCAGAGTTTCGACAGGGATCTTTAGACCGTTGTTAGTTCTAAAGACGATCTTGTGATAATCCATTGTTAACAGACTCCGTTCTGTGCGTGATTGATCACAAGAGATTCAAGTGATTGTGAGTAGGTGTTTATTGAAGATCTAAGAAGATTTGAAGACAAAGAAGAGTTTGAAGATTTCTGATTTGTGGGTTCATAATTTTTGGTGTACACAATACTTGTTTCGGTAAAAAGAGGATCCAATTAATAATCAGTTTATCCTTGTGATAGATTGGATTGATTAATTGAGTAGATCGGCATCAACACAATTCTTTGGATTAAGAGTGTTGTTGGCTTAATCTTAAATGATTACTTCGGTAATTGAACATAAGATAGATCTAAGGACCTGACGAAGGAGTTTTTGTTAAGATAAACATAAGAGCCTTTGTCCGACTCATATCACTTGGTTGAAAAGAGTTGATACCAAACAGATTTGTTGTTCCTTTACTATTTGGATACGAACCAAAGGAATTATTTCAAGTACGTGACTTATTCATATGTCGGAGGCGTGGGAATACATACGGAACTAGGTGAACTATAGGTTTAGTTGCTTGGTCTCAACTATACGAAGTTAGGTGTAATTTTGTGTAGCGTCTTAATCCTGAGAGTATTCAATTCTGGACAAGGTCCCGGGGTTTTTCTGCATTTGCGGTTTCCTCGTTAACAAAATCTTGTTGTGTCATTTACTTTATATTTCCGCATTATAATTGTTTTATAATATTTAAAGTAAATCACACAAATGTTAATTCCTATTTACTTGATAAGTGAATCCTATTATGTTTGGTTAAGTCCGAACCTTTTTATCAAGTAACATACTTCGTTGTTGTATTGTCTCGATCTCGTATCCATAGACGATCACACGAAGTGTGAACCGATTAGTTGTATTGTCTCGACTCAGTCCATAGACAATCACTTTCGGAGAAAAGACTTATAGGTATGAAAAGTTTTAGCTTAAGGTATATTTGGGTACCCTCGCCTTTTCAATTGGTATCATAGTGTTGATGGTGGATTTTCGTTTAAGGTTAAATTTGTAAAAACCAGAAAAAATCATGCGCTGACATCTTGTGAAAGATAAGGCCATTTATAAGTGTTGGATACTCCCTCACTTAATTCACCAAGAATGGAGCATGTAGCAACAATCCCATTCTGTGAATACACGAAATTCCTCCAGGTTGGAGCATGTGGCAACAATCCCTTCCTGTGAATTTCATATTAGCCTTGTATATCCAGTACTCATTATCAGTGTGGCATGACGAATGAGTGTTAATCTTACAGAGTAACACGAACCTCCAAGCACTATAATGAAACCATGTACGAAATACCCGTACAGGCTGACTCTCTGTGTGTTATACTAGCCCGATTGAGCCCCTCTCGGTGTGTTATACTAGCCCGATTGAGCATCCGGACTGACCATATCAGTCCGGATATGATCTGATCGCAGTCATCCAACTCCATAAGCATGATTGGATGACCCCGCATCAATTCCATCACCCCAAGCTGGGTATGGAATACCCACGATCGACCCCGCATGGTTGGTCATTGGCCTAGCTTGCCAAGAAACCGTTCATACCAAGCATTATGGATGGAAAACCCTAAATTAGGGTTTGCGGCATATTACATGTGTCGCAAAACAGTCTCAACCATCCATCTTCGCAGGTATAGATGGAGGGTGTAGATGTAGACTCAAAGGGCCCAGAGCATGTCAACACGATCATCGTGGGCCCGCCTACACACTTGACCAATCGGTCAAAACCAACCATGGTTGGTCATGACAAAATTTTCACCCAAACAAGAGATGGTGCACGGCTTTGAAAGCCAAAATTAGGGTTTCAAGCCGTCACGCGCGTCCATCTTCTCCGGCACGAATGGAGGGTCACAGATTAGATTAAGCAAGGGCCGGTCATACCAGCATGACCACCGTGGGCCCATCTACCTCCTCATGTGTTCGGCCAAGGCATATCATGCCTAGTTAATCCAAAACGTGCGTCCAAACTAGCATGGCCACGCCTCCCAAACCACAAACTGATCTCGACCACTCAACTTCACCGACGATTTGGGTGGCTTAGATCACGTTTTCATGGGATAGTCGCATAGGTGTGAACACCAGCCTACCACCTACACGTTGGTATGATCG
Organism: Papaver armeniacum; assembly: GCA_023531295.1. NCBI lineage: Eukaryota > Viridiplantae > Streptophyta > Magnoliopsida > Ranunculales > Papaveraceae > Papaver > Papaver armeniacum. The sequence goes on along the minus strand of JAJJWW010019302.1, from coordinate 48,208 downwards.
ACCAAGACCGACCAAGATGGGTCGTCTTGAAACGCGTGCCCAAACTAGGGATGTCACGCGGTTTCCAACTCCTTTGCGGCAACGGATTTACTGCAGAAACCGATCTCAACCACTCAACTTTACCGGTCAAATTTAGTGGCTTAGATCGCGCCTTCATGGGACAGTGAGGTATGGACGTGCACACCGGCATGCTGTCTACACACATGCCCGGTCGGTCCTCTCCAAATCCCTTTCCATGCTTGGTTTCGACCAAGCTGAAGAGTAATGCTTGCGCACCTCTTCAAAAAACCCTAATATTCATTAACGGTCGCAGATGAGTGTCTCAAAGATCATCTCATCCGTCCAACTTCACCAGCTTGGTTATACAACCCTGGTCAGGAGTTAATTGGTTAGTGAGGCGTCATTACCCATCACTTTACCATACCATAATGCACTACCTGCATAAAATACACACGATACTTCACAAGTATCGACTTCCTGAATAACACAGTTATTCAATTCAAAGATTACATGCTATCTTTCGTGGATCCACGATCCACACATTCCGTGACATTAATCATGTCACAAACCGGGGGATACATATCTGGGGTATTGGTCTCAAGGTTTACAACGTGCAACGTGCAACGCGCCATCACAAGAACGTGTCGTGAAGTCATGGACGGTTAGAGATGAACAGGAGAAGTGGGCAAGACCGGTCGTGTGGCACCGACGCACAACTCCACTACTCCATCACTCCATTTCCTCCACTTCCCACGAGAGACGTGAATAAGGCTCAATGACTTGTATAAATAGGTTCTCCGCCCTATTTCAAACAACAACACAAGTCCGTGACGAGACAGAAAACCAAGTGTTAATACAAAACGTATTCAAACACCCGTGAGCTTGCTTGCATCAATCACAAGCCTGCTCACCTTTCATTACAAGTCATAAGCAAGCCAACACCTTCACAATCTCAACACCTTCTTCGCTTCCCTCCCTAAGATCAACCCCATCTCCTTCACTTTGTGACCGAAACAAGTCCGGAACGGCCATTTCTTGGTTTAGGCCGGACTTGCACAGATTGATCTCTCGAATCTACAAGCACTCACCGCTGCAAAGTGCATTTGTTTAAGGTTTAAATTCATTCCTCATCCACACCACAAATTACCAAATTCTGCAGGAGTAGTTTTCACCCATAAATAATTGGCGACCACAGTGGGAGGTTAATCTCTCGGTTGTAAAGCCAATTTCTTCCAATCCGATTCAATTTTATCAATTTCAGAAAGGGTAGATCTTAGAATCAATTCAATCAATAATTCATTTTTAAGATGGTGGAATTAAGGTCTGGATCAGCAATCAATTCTGATGGGGCTAGTGTGGATAACAATCCTGGTGTCGAAGTACCTGTCAGTGGAGCTACCGTAGCCAACACATCTCGAGGAGCCGTTACCTCTATCACCAACACTAGCGTAGCAGGAGACATCCCCGTAGGTGTAACGCCTCCCATCACTGTAGAGCGAGCAGCCGCAAATCCCGGCATCTCCTCAAGTGTAACACCTCCAAAGTGGTCACCGTGAGCAACAACTTTCACTCCCCATCGGGACGAGGAGCCGGAGGCACAAGAGGAGGACCACCGTCTATTACCGTTGCAGACTTGATGGAGAAACAGGAAGTTCTTGCTAAGACTCAAACAGATATGGCCGCAACTCAGAAGGAGGTACTCACTTTCCTCAAGACCTTGACTGAACGATTTCCGCAAGATTCATGTCAATCTTTGGATCCAACAAGAAGTGCCTTCAATTCACCCGGAGCAGGCGTTTCCACTCGGACCCACATGAGTGAAGAAGCTCGTGTTGCTCCTGAATGTTCAAGAGAAAGGGACTGATCGCGGTCGTAAGCGTCAAAAATAAATTACACTTTCTTACTACTCAAAATATAAATATAGCAAGGGCAAGAAAGGATCGATCCCACAGAGAGGTCTAGGTTGTCAAATTGTTATGGTTTCCTATATAAAACACCGGGGGTTTGCTGATTTTTATATACTAAAATAAAATAAAAGCAAAACAAATAAAAGTAAACACGCAAATCAAGGATGTGAAAATATTGGATAAAGGTTTCATCTTCAATTGTAAACAAGTTTATGAATATATGAATAGAATTCGTATTTAATCTCACTATCATCAAAAGCCATAGAATACCTTATTCCAAGAATACTCCGTAATTTCCTAGGTCATCAACACACACATTAGAGCTGCGTATGTGAATTCTACCTAAAGAATAACCTAACGCCTTGCGCTAATCAAGTTCAATTCCTAGGAGCATTAAGTTTCAGAAATAGGCTAATCAATGCAATTGTAATACATTGCGCAAACAATTCGGACAAAGGTCAATTTCTACATATGAATACAAGGATGTATCACTACAACCTAGCATCATATCATGCTACTCGTATTCAAGGTTATCGCTCGATGAAAACCCTAAAATAGTTATAGATATGGATGTGAGTTCAATCAATTCTAGACTTAACTAAACAAACATTCAATCATATTGCAATACATCAATCATGCAATTATTATAACCCGTAGAAATCATACGATAATATTGAGAGAAAACTAATCCATAAAAATCATAACTTGTTTGCAAAATCCAACTACATCTTCAACCAATAATAAAAACTTAGTTCATGTTCATGGAGTTCATAACAAGAAGAAAGAGAAAAGACTTCATGGTTCTAAACCCTAGAAAACAAAGTAGAGGCAAAAGAATCATCAAAGATATCCTCATTTAGGTAAAAGTCCTCTCTTTTATATGTTTCTCTATTTCCATAAAGGATACTCCTTCCAATATTAGGTCTTCTCAAAATCCATCTCCAAGTGGTCCACCAAGCCCATATGTGAGAAAAACCCATGTAGAAAATATGACCCAGAAACGGTCGCCGGAAATCTGGTATTGTGGCCGGAAATCGGCCGGAAAAGTCCCCGGAAAACGGCTCCGGTGACCGGCAAAGTCCGCCCGGTCACCGGTCAACGGGTCAACTCGTCAGCGGGTTGGATCGGCGGGTCAACTCGGTCAACACCGAGTCAACGAGTCAGAGAGAGTCAGGATGAGAGTCAGATTATGACTCAGATGTGAGTCAGCTGTGCATGATAGCTAACTGGGCTCTGCTGATCTGAGTTTATTTGATTTGCCAGGCCAAAGCAATTTTTCACAAGCCAAATTCTGTGTTGCACCAGGATGGTGCATCACTACTTCAATCCCAGCCATAATGTCTTGCACACTTCCCTTGTAATCTCTACTTCCAACTCCAGACACAGTCAATTCATCACAGAATGCAACCATTTCAATCCCCCATGCACTCTTAGCTCAAACAATACCACCTGCAATACCCATTCCTCCATGCTTACACTACTCAGCCTGAGATCCCAAAACACCAGCTCCATCATTGCATTGTTGTCACCAGCCACAGAACCATATATATTCAACTCTTGTGCACCTTCATCACATATTCTTCCATCTGATGCCAGACAAACACACCCAGCATCAACATCAAACTCCACTCTCTATTTCAGTAGCCTGCACTTCAAATCCAGGTAACAATGACAAAGCATTCTGCACCTCAGCTTTGACTCTGCAATTCATTCTTGCCAGCTCAATCTCATCACTATACATTCTTCACTAAGTCCATCCCAACACCACACACACCTGCATTGCCATTAGCATCATAACCTTGAATTCCAGGATCAATCACCAGTCCCATTAGCCTGCCATTCCCTGTATTGCAACTCTCTGCCTCAGCTTCTACAAAACACCACAACCACCATTTGCACTCAGCTGCTATCTTTCCCTGTAATTCAATTCCAGCTGCCATACGCAAGAACCCTGTACTTAGCCATTGAGCCATGGTCAACAGCTCAAATCCCAGCTGCACCACCAATCTCAGTTCCTCCTCTTACATCTTGTTCTTGCCCTGCAAAACTACCAACACATCCACCAACACCAGCTGCTGCTCCCTGCCTGCAATTTCCTTAAACTCAGAGCACAAACCAACCTAGCACCATCTCTGCAATGCCAGCTTGCCTCTCTCAGTCACCTGCAACCTTCTTTCTTGCAATATCTGGTCATAACCTGACCCAAATGTCTGCAGCAAACCCACTTCTTTCTCAATTCCTTGTAGCTCTTCTCAGCAGCATGAACACTCTCTCACTTGAATCTTGAATCAACATAACCCATCTTCTCATTGCTTCATCCTTACCAATTGCATCTCCTAACTACAGCAGCTCCATACATCCTGTAGCTCAGTTCCAGTGGCCAATTGCACCACCAGCAACACTGTTGCCTTAGTTCATTTCAAACTCAGTAGCTTCATAATACCCATTTGCAATGAGAACCCATTCTTGCTTCTCAACCTGCAATTTCATCCATTAAACCCAGTCACCACCATTACCAACAGCTTCTCGATCTTAACCCTCAACAATTCTCACCCAGTTTCTACATCTGAGATTCAACAAAGAACCCTCCTTCGAAATCAACCACAGCAGCTTCCAATCTCAACTCAAATCCTTAACCCATCTCTCAATTTTCAATTACAACCCATCAGTTCAACACAGTCACATTCCTCAGATCCCCTTTTTCTCCGACAACATCAAAACGAACCCTTGCCATAATTCTTCATCTCTGCTATTCATGGCAAGCAGCCATCATCCTCTTCATCTCTCAAAATCGCCTCTTCAATTTCTCAATTTCTCTCGCCTATCTCTCGTTGAATTCAATCTCCCTAACCTTATTTCTCGTATTCAAAACAAAAGAGAAAAATGGTTTCTCTCGATTGAAACTAGGGTTATAGTTGGGAGTGGTTATGGATTGATAAGGGCTAGCCAAAGTTCCCACCCCTTATCCACAAATGATCCAGATATTTAGTGCTCTTCCGAATAGAGTTGTCCCTTAACGAATCTGTAGACTGTCTTTAGTGAACTGTCAGATGGTTGCTCCTTAACTTTGACCAGGTTCCGGATAGTGTTATCCTCAGAAAATGACGGCTTTGCCCTTTTTGCTCAATTTTGGATTATTTCTTCTCCTTTTCCTCCGTGCGACTCCCGAGTATCTAATAACTCAAAAACACACATAAGATACATAATTCACAAGAAAAATAGCAAAGAAAGCGTAACTACTAGATAGTAAATACGGTGTATTCTACACCTATCAGGGACCAGACACCCAACTTCATCACACGTGAGGATCTAGAACGACTCCTTCAAAGCCGAGGCAAAGGAAATCTGACGGATGCACACCAACACCAACCTACATACCCTCAAGATATGCAACAAATCCCTCTTCCAAGAGGTTACATCTCTCCCCGCCCTCCCTCTACGACGGTCTCGGTAATGCTCGTGAACATGTCTCTCGATTCTTGGAATCCTTGGGGAACATGAATACAATCATGTTATGCGCCCGAAAGAATTCTCGAAATCACTTACGAGGAGGGCGTACACCTGGTACAACAACATCGCGCCTAACAAAGATATCCAACTCGGAGCGAGATGGTCACCGCTTTCTGAAAGTATTTCTTCGTGTCTCAACAAATCACCTTTTCGAGATCTAGGAAGAATTATTCACGGAACAACGAGCATCCTAACGACTTCGTCAAAAGATTCGAACTCAAGCGCTGGATTGTCATGACCCGAACGTCACCAAACGACAATTGGTGGAGTTGTGCATCAACGGGATGATACCCATATACCGCGCTCTGTTAGAGAATCTGGGCTTTCAAACGTTCTCTGAACTCCATGAAGCTGCCAAGCGTTTAGCAACAACTGCACCATCATTGCTAGAAAGAACCAGAGTCGTTCGAAGTGAAGATTCACGTGAAAGTCGAGGGAGCAGGCGCCTCACGAACAAGCAATACAACACCGGTCCTTCTGTGAGTGTAGTGGGCGGAGGAGAAAAAGGAAAGCTCCAGTGATTTAACAACAAACCAAGCGGACATCCCCGTCACACAAGACTTCGTCTCGAAAAGGAGCAGACACAAAACTCCTGCACAAAACACTAAAGACACGGGTTTTCCTTTTCCCATGAATGAAGTGATAGAGCTCTTAGAAGCGTGGATCCAAGACGTTGCCGTAAAACTACCCCCTATCAGACGTCCTCCAACCGAGGAAGAAATGGCAGATCCCATATATTGTTGCTACCACAGGTTCGTCCATCATCCGACCAAAGATTGCAACAGGTTGAAACAAATATTCGGGAAAAGGTAGAGACAGGGAACTCAGTTGGAAACGAAGGTGTTCATAGAGACCCTCTACCTATCAGGAACTGCATGATTTCAGGGGATTCTGTTCGCAAGACCGTACAATCTATGATGGAGCACATATGTGAAATCTCGTACTTCTCCAAAGGACAGCGTCAAGACATATTTGCGGCCCTCAACCACGTTGTGTCAGGAAGGCGTTTGCATCCGAAGCAGTCCAGGAACCCCGTCTTTCCCGAAAGACATGAGCAATGGAAACCGGGGACTCCTAACCGTCACTCGTTTGAGAAACGTTGAATTCGACAATAGTGTTGATTGATACGGCTTCCGAATTTAACATCATTACTTGTCAAGACCCCGAGAGCGGCAAAGATTTCAAGGGGAAGCTACTCGTCACCCGACCGTGGTTAAAGATTCAGCAGGAGAGCCCAGAGATGCATACGGATATATTGATCTGAAGTCAAATTGGGTGATGCCTCGACACAAGAAAAGTTCTACATAGTCAAAGATCACCCCAACTACGACATGATCCTGGGGACGCCCTTGGATGCACGAAACAAAGCAATACTAGGAGTCTGTCCTCTCCGGTTTTCGATACCTGAAAGAATCTCCAACACGCCTTCTAGACCTCCCGATGGCTGTCTATTGCCGCACCAAAGAACTTACCAATGTGACACAACTTCCTGGAGAAAGCCTCACAAGATACGTTGAAAAGTTCCGATCTCAAGTAAGTCTCGTCACGCAACCTTCCTTACAACTTACCGCCCCTCGTTCTGACAAGTCCTGGGGACTGACTCCAACCAACGAACCAACCCCGGCTAGGAGATGTGAATGGGAAGCCGGCCCTTTCAAACGTTTTATCAAGAGCGTAGAGGTTGTCTTGGTCAAAGACGATAAGGCCAAGGTCCAAGTATCTGCACGACCAAACCTGTTTGGAATTGGAGACCTGGTGAAGAAGGCGACTACATTCAAAGTTGGGAGCATGACGGTGAAAATGACCACTCCACCTGACTCACCCACCGAAAGAGAAGATGAACCGTACTTGGTAGCAGATGTTATCCTAGGCGGCTAATGCAAGCTCATCAACGCTGATAAACTAGAAGGCATAACAATTCACTCACGATGGCTCAAACCCTACCGAACTTAAGATACTGTGCTGCCACTTCACAGTATCCCGTACACCTTAAAACGTTGTGCTATTCTTTCCAAACGTATTTCCTTTTACAATTTCATATCATATTTGTAATTCCTCCGTAAAATGATTGCAATACTTGCATTCATAGTTAGGGTTTCAATTTTCAATTTTCAATTGAAGCATTATTTTCATCATCGAGAACATCTTTACTCCTAAAAACACAAAGTCCTGAGTCAGCCTAAATCAACCCACTGGAGCAAGAAAGGGAACCCTAAGCAAACATCTCACGGGAAGAAGGGAATAGAACGTGTGCACAAAAGGAAAATGATTTGAGACATCTGCCCCAGCAAAGCCAAGAAAATCTTGCATCAGAAGCACAGGTCCGTGGATATTCCATTATAATATTGTTTCTTTTATCACTAAGAATTATGTGTGAAGGCGCACCCTTGCGCCTGAGAAGGTTCGGTTGCAGTCTTGACAAAGGGTTATAAAAGAAAACTTTATTCAAACAATCAAATGGAAGAAAGACCTTGAACTCAGCTGCCACTGAGTACAAGGAAGATGTTCGAGTGTACAGAATATACTTGGAAAGAAGAAAAAACAAAAGAGATTTCAGTCGTCAAGAGGGTCGGTCTCGCCTACATCACCGTCAGCTCCATCACCTGTTGATGCTCCCCTCTCTGGATCTCCCTCAGTTTCTGCATCAGACGTCTCCGCAGCAGCAGCGCACTCCATCCCAACATCACCGGGAGCATTAAAAAGCGCATCAACATTAGGAGCCGTACCAATTGCTTTCAGGTGTTCAGGTTCCTCTGTGTCGGAGTCAAGAATTATCACGCCGTCCTGAACCGGGTAATCACACTTGCCTTCATTCGGAGGTCGTTCATGCTCAACTCTCCGCCTCTTCAACCGCGCTGCCAAATCTCTCTGCCCTTGCGCTTACTAGTGTCTGCAGCGTTTCCTCGCGCCTCCACCGCTCCTCCATGTCAATCACAGCTGAAAGTGCACAGATACGTCCTCTTGCAATACGAAGGTGTGAAATGGACATCCCCTGTATAGCACGGCCGACTTCGCGAAGCGGAAGATCGATCTTAGCCATTACATCTTCGTGTGCACGGTTTTCGGGCTTGTCAACTTCGAAACTTCTTTCTAGGGAAGCCACAGAATGATCGTCAGCCGCTTCCATGATAAACTGCAAAGGAGAGGAGGTTATGAGTGCACAAAAAAAAAAGAAATCATCAAAAATCAAATCAATCGATCAGTCAATCAGGAGATCAGAACAATACCTGAGATGTAGAATAAACGACCGTGAGAGGTGATTCTTTATAATCTCACAAGTCGACAGAATCCCAGGAGGAAAAGAAGTCTTTACTTGCCACCTATGAAGGCTGCTAATTCGGGATAACAATCGACGAGGCTTATCAGATATACCTGAGGAAAGCCGTGTATGATGAAGGAAGTACACCTGAAGAAGCTTCCGAGCTCAAATATGTACAAGAGGAACCAAAGCGACTCACCAGATCAAGTCCTGTTTCCTTCGCATCCTTAATCAGGATCAACCAGTTCCAGGGCAACACCTGACTATCCGGTAAATATGTATCTACTTTAGCCTGGTCATTTCAGTATATATGTATGTCACCATCTCATGCCTACCACACAATAGTGTAACCATTATGTGCTAGGCAGGGGACTTAATGTTGATGGTGGATTTTCGTTTAAGGTTAAATTTGTAAAAACCAGAAAAAATCATGCGCTGACATCTTGTGAAAGATAAGGCCATTTATAAGTGTTGGATACTCCCTCACTTAATTCACCAAGAATGGAGCATGTAGCAACAATCCCATTCTGTGAATACATGAAATTCCTCCAGGTTGGAGCATGTGGCAACAATCCCTAACAGTGAATTTCATATCAGCCTTTGTATTTCCAAAGACTCATTATCGCGTGGCATGACGAATCGAGTGTTACTCTTACAGAGTAACACGAACCTCCAAGCACTATAATGAAACCATGTACGAAATACCCGTACAGGCTGACTCTCGGTGTGTTATACTAGCCCGATTGAGCCCCTCTCTGTAGTTGCAGGAAATCCCACAATACACCCCTCACTATATTTTGTTTAACTAATCCATTCAGAAGATAATAGATGAACAATTATGAATATTTATTAATAATTTTCTTAAAATGTTTACACAGGAGAATGGAATTACACTTAAGATCTTACTACATTCGCTCTGTTTCTCTCTCCTAATGACTTGCTTTTCCATCCAAAAAGAACTCTCCCCCGACAGATTCATTCATCCCTTTATATAGGGTAATACCTAGTGAATGACAGCTAAGCTGTCCTTTATTTTCGGAGATGTCTCGCGAAGTGTCGCAGGTGTACAAGTATTCGTATTCGCGACACTTCTTAACTTTCGCCAGATTTCATATCTTCCTACCGTCATCCAAATCGTCATTCATATTAATATTCTCGCGACTTACACGCAATGTTGTTATCGGTTGCCTTCGCGAATTGTTGTTGTCGCGATATTCTGATCCTACATCTTGCCTCTTTTTTCTTGAATATTGCTTGAAGAGCGATCTTTAAGAAAAAATACGTTGTTGTAATAGTCTCTGATTTTTATTGATGAAGGAACGAGCGAAAGAATACTGGACTTGAAAAGTACGTACTTGCCTCTATTCTTTGGCGAAGTTCAAAGTTTTTAGAAGTATGTATGAAATATCATTTCTTGCCTCATGGGTTATGGAAAATAATGGATCTCGCAATCTCTTCTCGCGGGTTAGGAAAATAATTGAATCTCATATGATAAGAAAATATGTTGTGCAATACCCAAATACTACATCTTCTCGCCTCTCCTTATGTTTCCTTACGTTGTGCGATATCCGAATTCTTTCTCGCAACTGTTCATTTTCCATTAAAAATCTTCTTGAAGATAGCTCCATGAATCTAGGAATGACCGTTTACACGTGTTTAAAACCATTCTTTTTACCGGTACATTTAATGTTATCCGGTCATAACACTTTCTTGCCTATTTATAGGAGAGTCTTTTGTGAAGAACATTTCTTTCCTTTTATTTCATCTCCTTTATCGTCTGCAACTGTTCTTCTGTTATTCTTCTTCACCATCGTCTTCATCATCCTTCTGCTATTTCTTATTTGCTATCACTTCCATGGCATCCAGGTTTGTTAATCTTGCTAGATTCGATTGATTCTATGATTGATTGATTTTGTGATTAACTTCCCTTTTTGAGATTATCTTATTCCTTTTAATCTTTTTCTGCCATTTTTGTTTCAGCAAGAACAAACCCAGCACCAAGTTCACCGTGAAGAACCCCCTTCTTTCTTTGGATTCACAGTCGAAACCAACTTCTCAACAAGAATCCTCCTTGCCACCAAAGTCCTCTTCGCAAGCTAAACATACCGTTTCTAAAAGAAAGCCTGCGAGTGATAAGGTATTTTAAGAAGCATTTACCTTTTAATAACAACGTACTTGCCTCTGTTTCTTACTTAATTTATCATTCACAGGATGACAAAACTATTGACAAAACTCCCAAAAGATCTCGCCACTCTAAACCTGTTACTCCTGATGTCCCTTTTCCCTCATTTACACCTTCTTCTCCTGCTGCGAAATCACCGCAGGATAATCTTGTCGCAAGTGACAATATTCCGATGCCTCAACTCCTCATAGATCAAGTTCCTCATAATAGTCCTACTACAAATGAACTTACTCCTTCTCCTACCATCAATGTCTCTGTCATTCCTCCCATCACTACTTTTCCTGAAATCTCCTCTTCTCATGATGTTCCTTTGGCGAAGAATGATTCGTCTTTTCCTTCTTTGCCCGAGCAAATCCCTCTTGCTTGCGAGAAAATTTGGAAGGAATAGACGTGGCTTTCAAAGTTCTCTCGGACCTTGTGAATGATGCCAAAAAGACTTCGTCGATCTGTCAAGTCGATGTCTGCGAGATTTTAAGTAAACATCTCGGTTACGATAGGATCTCGCAAGCATCCTTAGTTCAAGAAATTAATGTATTGAAAAATGATCTTCAAGCTATGACTGCTAAATGCAATAATCTCCATCTTGAAAATCAAAAATTTCACAACCTCTCACTAGACCGTGATAATCTTCGCAAGAAGAATGAAGAGTTAAAAGGTAAACTCTTTCCCCTTAAGCTCTTTTTTTTTTTTTTTTTTTTTTTTTTTTTTTTTTTTTTTGAACTTAAATTCTTGTTCGCCCTTCAAGCTCTAAACCAGAAACGAATAATGGAGATATATCAGTTGGAATCAATTGTTGAAGAGGTTCGAGTTGAAAGAGACGCTTGGATGGAGCAATATAACTTCTTAAATAATCTTCATACATATGCTGTTGATCAAATAGATAATTTGTCTAAAGAAAACTTTGATTTAGCTCAGGAAAGAAGATTCATTAAGTAAAGACTTATCTCGCCTTTCTTACTCTTTGACTAAGGCTAATTTGGAGTTGGAAACTTTATCAGATGAGAATGGGACTCTTTCTCAGGAGAAGCGATCTCTGCTAAACAAGGTCGCGACTTATTCGCAAGAATGTGATGCTTGTCAAAAATTACGTGAAGAACAAGAACAATTTATTCATACTTTGAAAAACCAACTTGAAGAAATTACTACCAAGAGAGATAAACTTATTCAGGGTAGAATAACCTTGAGTCTAAAAGCAAACCAATTCAAAGATCAATGTTCCAAATTAGAAAAATCCAACTCTACCCTTGTGATCGAGAATTCCATACTTGTTTCGAATGAAAAAAAGCTTGCGAGCTCGATTGAAAGGCCTAGTTGGAGATACATTTGATGATGCCATGGACTGTTTGGGGAATAATTTTGCGGCTTTAATTCAAGATCTTACTTCTCGGAAGGAAGGTAGTCATATTATTTGACTATCTTAATACATTAATTCATTCCAAAAAATCTTTAATTATCCTGAAAATTCCAAAAATATTCCGTAAAAACTTCTTTAATCTTGTGCACTTGTTATGCGTTCTGAGAAAAAGCTTCGCTCTGTTATCTCCACCCTCAGATCGATTATTCTAAGATTCGCAAAGAAAATGGGTTACTCGCCGCCTCTCTTGCTCGTTCTCGCGACCGTGCGAACGAAGATTTGATTATATGTCTTATCAAAGACATAGATAGCAAGAATCGTCAAAAGGCGTTGCTTCGTCAATTCCCCCTCAAAGTCAAGTCCTTGTGAATGAGATTTTATTGTCTAAGTCCCTTGATCCTATTCATGTTGATCCTTTGGAAGTGAGTGATGATGAAGTCCCTGATTCTCCTGATAGTGATTATGACTATGAAAGCGGCGAAGATATCGCTAATATTGAAGTTGTCAACAAAGACCCGACTGAAAAAATTTCGATGAAAATCCACCAGCTGGCGAAAATGAAGGTGCTGAAAACATTTCTGATGAAAATCCACCAACCGGTGAAGGTGAAGCTGATAAAGGCAGTGAAAGATCTCGACCATCCTCTATGGTTGATAATATTGATGTAGAGAATTAAACTTTCTTTGTAATTTGTCAAAACTTCTTTTTGCTTGTAAGGATTAAGTCTTTGATCGAGTAATCCCCTTATTTTCTTCCTTTTCCCTTATTTAAGGTGTTTGACCATAATCTCGCGAGCATGTTCGCTTATTGAATCTTTTATTAAGTAAAACCATCCCAATTAGGAGTTTCACTTTATTTCTTCTCATTGCGACAAGATCGCAGGCCGCCTTTACATTTTCATGTAATGACCCATTGACCTTGCCTTATCATCTTTGATGGTCTTCTAAGTTTGACCTTCCTATTTAAAGGTCTTACTCTGCCATCCTTTATTGCGACAAGGTCGCAGGACGTCTTTACACTTGCATGTAAAAACCCATTGACCTTGTCTTATCATTTTTCAAGTATTTTTGCCTCTGCAGGATGTTTTGTTTGCGACAATATGACAGGCCTAAATTTTCTTGCGAAAGTAAAGCCCCATGACATTGTTGTCTTGCAACGAAATCGCAGGACGTCTTTACACTTGCATGTAAGGACCCATTGATCTCGTCTTACCCTCGCGTTAGTATTATTGCCTCTGCAGGATCATTGCACAAATATGACAAGCCTAAGTTTCCTTGCGAAAACAAAGCCTCGTGACATTTGCGTCTTTGGCACTTATCAGCTCCCTAATGGAGGGTGCCGCCCTTATCATCTCCTGGTTGCCCCTTCAAGGAGGCGTACATCGGCCATACAAGGCTAGCTCCTCCCATCCGGTCTTAACAACAACCGAGTTGTTTTCGCAGCCTCTTATCCCTTATACCTATAGGGTTTATGGTTACAAGGCTGCACCCTAAGTGGAGTTTTCTTCGGGCCGAGTGCAGCATGCGCCAAGACTTGTCAAGAGTGGTAAGGAAGTTCCATGCTCCCGCACTCTTGACTCAACCGTGTACCTCGGCGCCTTGATCATACGCTGACTCCTTGAAAGAGACCTCGGTCGCCCAACCAGGTATAACCTACATATATAGTTGGGAATCCAAGGTACCTCCTCCGGATAGGCTTTCATGGGCCCCAAATCTGCATGACCCAGGTTCCAGGGGCGGTGTAACCTTTTCCCTGAGCCATGTTAAGAGATACCCCCTTATATGACGCACTTTAGGTCTTACATTTGCCTCTTACGAAGTATAATTCGCGAACTAGGGTGTACGCCATAAAGGTTGGTCCCATTCATTCGATCATGTTTATTCATTCATTCATTCGTCATTTCTTGCCATTCTGCTCGCGAGACATTCGCTGATATCTTGGTCTGTATTTTATTGAATTTTGCAAATATCTTGCATTAAAGTACTTCATCTAACCCATTTTTACGGGTAGTATTTCTTTAGATATAATCTGTTCCACGGCCTGCCTAATCTTTGTCCCATATCTTTGCCTTCAGGATCCATCAATCTATAAGCCCCTGTACCAACTACTTCTTTGATAATATAAGGTCCATCCCATTTTCTCGCCAGCTTGCCTCCATTTTCTCGCTGATATATTGGTGTCTCTCGCAGTACCAAGTCTCCTGGTTGAAATTCACGTATCTTCACACGCTTGTTATATTCTCTGGCCAATCTTCGTTGATAATTCTCCATGTGTCGTAACTCCTTCTCCCTTTTCTCTTCTAATTCGTCCAACTTGATTAGAATGTTACCTGCACTAAGATTTTTCTCCCAAACTTCTTTCTTAGTAGTTGGGATCATAATTTCTGTTGGGAGCACAGCTTCAACTCCATATGTTAAGCAAAAAGGTGACATTCCAGTAGCTTCTCTTCTGGTTGTATTGTATGCCCATACTGCACTGGGTACTTGTTCGCACCATCCTCTATTGTGTCCTTCTAACTTCTTCTTCAATATATCCGCAATTGTTTTATTTGTTGCCTCCGCCTGACCGTTAGCTTGCGGATATAGTGTAGTCGATTTCCCACATTTTATTTGAAATGCATTAAGTAACAACTCTATGTTTTGCCCTTCAAATTGTTTCCCATTATCAGATACCAACTGTGCGGGGATCCCAAATCTGCATATAATATTCTCGAATATGAAAGTAAAAACGTCTTTGTCGCGAATGTGTTGTACCGCTTTCACTTCTGCCCATTTGGTGAAATAATCCGTTGCGACAATTAAGTATCTTCTCTGCCCTGTTCCTGGTAAAAAAGGTCCCACAATATCTAGACCCCACTTTCCAAAAGGCCACACACTTGTAGAAGAATTTAATGGTGCCCCAGGTGCATGTATTTTCTTCCCATGCCTTTGACAATCTTCGCAGCGCCTTGACATTGCTCTCGCGTCTTCAAGCATATATGGCCGTAATATCCTTGCGTTTTTGCTTTATATGCTAGAGATCTTCCACCGCTATGATTTCCAAGATCTCCACTATGCAACATCTTCAATATGATTTCTCCCTCTTCCCTCGTTAAGCATCGAAGTGAAGGTCCATCAAAAGATCGTCGATAAAGTACACCATCTCTTAATTCATAATTCGTTGCACGGCTTTTCAATTTGTGTGCTTCTAATCTATTTCTTGGTACCTCCCTTTCATCGTAAGCGTGAAGTTCTGTTCTCCAATCTTTATCGCGACATTGTGGTATGTCTTCTACTAACATCGTATCCGCTTCTTGTTCTTCTTCTTTATTGATTGATGGTGCCAAAAGTGTTTGTATTTTGATATTCCTCGCAGTGGGGTCTGTCATCATACTTGATATAAAGGCAAAAGCATCTGCGAGTCTGTTATTTCTCCTTGATATATTCCTCCACCTCATTTTTGGTATCTGTGCTGACAATTCTTCGACAAGCTTTCTGTACTTTTGCAAAGATGGCTCATTCGTAGCGTATTTCTCTGTTATCTGGCGAATTGCTAATTGCGAATCACTGGTAATCCTCACATTTTCTAACTTCATTTCTATTGCAAATCGCAGAGCATGTATTATAGCTTCATACTCTGTTTCATTATTGGTGGATTCAAACTCCAATCTAAAAGAGAAAGCTAATTTATTGCCTTCTGGCGAAATCACAACAATTCCCACTCCATTACCTTCTCCATTTGATGATCCGTCTACCAATATTTCCCACCTATCTCGGTTCGAGTTAACAAATCATTTGGGTCTCCATGCTCTTCTTCTACATCCATCATTTCATCCACCTGCTTCATCTTCTTCCAAAGGAAATTCTCACAAAAAGTCTGCGACTACCTGTGACTTGGTTGAGGATAATATTTCATATTTGAGTTTATAATGACTTATTTGGGCATTCCATCTTTCTACTCTTCCCGATCTCTTTGAATTTTTCATTACTGATTCGATTGGTACTTTTGTTACCACCCTGACAGTATGTGCTTGAAAATATATGCGGAGCTTAAATGTTGCATAGACTAACGCCAGGATTAGTTTTTCAATCTTCGAATAATTCCTTTCTGCGGCATTAAAAGTCTTACTGATGTAGTAAATCGGTTTTTCTACTCCAGCGTCTATTCGCAGCAATACTGCGCTTAATGCGTGCGACGTTGTCGCAAGATACAACAACAATTCCTCTCCTGGCTCTGCTTTTTGCATAATGGATACTTCCATTAGATGTTCTTTGATTCCCTGTAAAGCCTTTTCACATTCGTCTGTCCATTTAAACTTCGATCCCTTTCTCAGGATGCTGAAAAAATGTTTACACTTATCAGATGACCGCGAAATGAATCTTCCTAGTGATGCTAATAATCCATTTAGCTTTTGAACATCCTTTATTGTCGCAGGTGTTGGCATATCGCGAACCGCTTTCACTTTCTCTGGGTCGACTTGTATTCCTTCCTTTGATACTATATAACCCAAAAATTTTCCCGATGCCACTCCGAAGGTACATTTTTCCGGATTTACTTTGATGTTGAATCGCCTCATTTGTTCAAAGATTTCTCTCAGATCTTGTACATGGTTTTCTGCTTTCTTACTTTTTATGAGCATATCATCTACGTATACTTCCAGTGTTTTATGTATCCATTCTCGCGAACACTTCTTCTACCATTCTTTGGTATGTTGCTCCAAGATTTCGTAAACCAAACGGCATTTTTGTATAACAATATAACCCTCTTGGAGCGAAGAAAGCAAGTATGCTCTTGGTCTTCCTCGGCGAGAGGAATCTCGTTGTAACCTTTATATCCGTCCGTAGATGATATTCTTTCATTTCCTGCTGCTGATTCAACTAGTTGTGGGATATCCGCAATGGAAAACTATCTTTAGGACAAGCTTTGTTTAAATCAAGAAATCTATGCAAATTCTTATCCCCTTTTTCTTCTTTGGGACTATAACCATATTTGCTATCCATTCGGGATACTTTGTCTTTGGCGATGATTCCCGCATCTAGCATTTTCTCGCAATTCTTCTTCTATTTGGGGGTGATAAGTCATTTGCGATTTTTCTAATTCTCTCGCTTGAACGGCTTCACCTTTTATCTATTTCCAGGTTTGTGGCAAGCTATCGATGGATCTATACCAGGCATATCATCCATGTTCCACGCGAAGATATCCTTATAGTCTCGCAAACTCTACAGATCCTTTTTTTCCTCATCCGCTTCCATACTAGTCCCAATCTTCAACATTTTGGGCTCCTCATTAGTTCCGACATTCACTTCTTTCGTTTTGCTCTGCCGCGACGTAACTAGCTTGCGATTCTCCCATAGGGGTTGGTCCTTTCAACTCTTTCGTGAGTTCATTTTCTTCTCCCGAAATCTCGCTAGGTATCCCTTTTCCTTCCTTTGCTCTTATCATGTAAACTCTAAATTCTTCTTCTTTTTTAGTTTGCTTTCGCAGTTTTCTGCGACACTTTCGCTTCTTTGCTTGCTCTTCATGATATTTTATTTCAATTTGATAACATATTCTTCCTTTATCCACATCTCCTCTAATCTCGCCGATTCCAGTTGGTGTGGGAAATTTGATACATTGATGAAATGTTGATGCTACTGCTTTTATTGCATGTACCCATGGTCTCCTAGCAATACGTTGTATGGCGATTCCATATCTACTACACACAAGGTTACCCGTGTCTCGATGTCTCCCAACAGAATTCGTATTTTTACCTCTCCTTTAACCTTTGTTATGGATTTACCAAAACCATGGATATTGTAGGCCGTATGAATCATTTCTTTATCTTTATATCCCATTTTCTTGTAAGCATGATAAAACATGATATTCACCAAGCTTCCGTATCGATTAAAGTTCTATTTATTTGTCCATGTTTGCGTTGCCTTTACTAATTCTTCTCCTTTGCACGCGTTTATTGTGATTACCAGTGGAGATGTGTGATTCAAATTTTCTTTAGATATTTCTGAAGCTGTGAATGTTATCCTTTGCTTTTCCCATTCTTCTAAAGGCAATGTCACCTCTCTATCTGTGATTTTCTTTCCTTCAAAATCTTGTGTATTCTTCCTTTGATATTTTCATGAAACTCATCAATCATTGTCTTTGTGTCCGAACTGTACTCCATATCCTTCTCCTTTGTCTCATCTAATTTAACATTTTCTTTTTCTTTCATTTTCTTGATTTGAATGATTCTGATTGCCTTCTTTCTTCTTTCTTTCTTGATCCCTGTTTTTCTAGCGCCAATATGTAGTTGCGAAATCCCACAATACACCCCTCACTATATTTTGTTTAACTAATCCATTCAAAGATAATAGATGAACAATTATGAATATTTATTAATAATTTTCTTAAAATGTTTACACAGAGAATGGAATTACACTTGAGATCTTACTACATTCGCTTTGTTTCTCTCTCCTAATGACTTGCTTTTCCATCCAAAAAGAACTCTCCCCGATGATTCATTCATCCCTTTATATAGGGTAATACCTAGTGAATGACAGCTAAGCTGTCCTTTATTTTCGGAGATGTCTCGCGAAGTGTCGCAGGTGTACAAGTATTCGTATTCGCGACACTTCTTAACTTTCGCCAGATTTCATATCTTCCTACCGTCATCCAGTGCGTCATTCATATTAATATTCTGCGACTTACACGCAATGTTGTTATCGGTTGCCTTCGCGAATTGCTGTTGTCGCGATATTCTGATCCTACACTCTCGGTGTGTTATACTAGCCCGATTGAGCATCCGGACTGGCCATATCAGTCCGGATATGATCTGATCGCAGTCATCCAACTCCATAAGCATGATTGGACGACCCCGGATCAATTCCATCACCCCCAAGCTATGGAATACCCACGATCGACCCCGCATGGTCGGTCATTGGCCTAGCTTGCCAAGAAACCGTTCATACCAAGCATTATGGACTTTAAAACCCTAAATTAGGGTTTGCGGCATATTACATGTGTCGCAAAACAATCCTCTCCATCCATCTTCGCAGGTATAGATGGAGGGTGTAGATGTAGACTCAAAGGGCCCAGAGCATGTCAACACGATCACCGTGGGCCCGCCTACACACTTGACCAATCGGTCAAAACCAACCATGGTTGGTCGTGACAAAATTGTCACCCAAATAAGAGATGGCGCACGGCTTTGAAAGCCAAAATTAGGGTTTCAAGCCGTCACGTGCGTCCATCTTCTCCGGCACGAATGGAGGGTCACATATTAGATTAAGCAAGGGCCGGTCATACCAGCATGACCACCGTGGGCCCATCTACCTCCTCATGTGTTCGGCTAAGGCATATCATGCCTAGTTAATCCAAAACGTGCGTCCAAACTAGCATGGCCACGCCTCCCAAACCACAAACTGATCTCGACCACTCAACTTCACCGGACGATTTGGGTGGCTTAGATCACGTTTTCATGGGATAGTCAGGTATAGGTGTGAACACCAGCCTACCACCTACACGTTGGTATGATCGACCAAGACCGACCAAGATGGGTCGTCTTGAAACGCGTGCCCAAACTAGGGATGTCACGCGGTTTCCAACTCCTTTGCGGCAACGGATTTCTGCCGCAAACCGATCTCAACCACTCAACTTTACTGGGTCAAATTGAGTGGCTTAGATCGCGCCTTCATGGGACAGTGAGGTATGGACGTGCACACCGGCATGTTGTATACACACATGCCCGGTCGGTCCTCTCCAAATCCCTTTCCATGCTTGGTTTCTACCAAGCTGAAGAGTAATGCTTGCGCACCTCTTCAAAAAACCCTAATATTCATTAACGGTCGCAGATGAGTGTCTCAAAGATCATCTCATCCGTCCAACTTCACCATCTTGGTTATACAACCCTGGTCAGGAGTTAATTGGTTAGTGAGGCGTCATTACCCATCACTTTACCATACCATAATGCAGTACCTGCGTAAAATACATGATGAGTGCCAAATAGTGCATATTTATACACCTTTTTATTGGCATTTTACTCATCTTTTGCGCTCATAAATCAGATATTATCCCAGATTCTGTATTTTAATTGTTTTCAAGAATAAATATTTTTATTAATTAATTTTGTGTTTTTAGGTAATAAATAAAGTCCGGAGAAATTAAGGAGCCAAAAGAGCGAAGAATTGGAGTCAAGCGTCTATGGAGTAGATAGCCAAAGCCCGCGCGCGAATCAGTTGCAACCCAACAAGGAAGACATGAGCTAGAGCTACCCACGACCCGGATCCGAACCCGCTCATCCCGAGCCATTGAGATCTCGCCCAGACACATCTTACGCTCGCTCCGACTTCCTCATCATACCTTGATGCGCTCGCTCAACACCAAAACACTCCGAGTCACTTTCAACCGTTCAGATCGCGTCCAGCCGCATCCTACGCTCGCTGCAGCTTCTCCATCAAACAGCGATGCACCTGCTCAACACCGAAGCCCCCATACCCTATACCCTATCGAGAAAACCCATTTTCTCTTCTCTCTTCTCTTTCATCTCTTCTCCTTCTTCCGACGAGGAAGCGAGCTCTGCTCTCCCATATCTTCCTCTCCATCTCCCGTCTCTATCATCACCATCCCCATCTTCTTTCACCACAACAACCGCACCATCAACCACCTCCGTACCTTCTCTAGGTCTAGTTATCTTTCTTTTAGCTTCTATCAACCCTAGAAGCTAAATTAAAGATAATTGGGACTAGGGTTTCTCATACATCATATTAGTCGACGCATGGACCGAGAGGACAAGCATGATTCGAGACACAACCGTAGTATGGGTTCGAATTATTTTGCATTTAATTTCTGTTTTAAAGAAGAATTAGGGTTTGGTAGTTTTGAGCTGTGCATGTATAAATAGCAGTGAAGGGTGTGCGAAAAACCCGATGCCTGGGCTAGCCAGTGCTTCAATTAGATTTAATTTTGTTCTTTGTTATTATAAATTGTTGTTTTAATGTTCTAAATTAGTATGCTAGGGTTTCAATGAAACCCTAATTCAATATTGTGCTAAAACTCTGTTGGATTGTTCTTGGGTGTTTAATGTTATTAGATAGCTTCAATTTAACACCTCAATGCTTTTCTCTCACAGTGTATATCATGTATGCATTGTAGTTAGGTTATATCTGTGTTGAATGTGTTTCAGCCCTTACTTCAATGATTATTGCTAATTCTCTTGACTGGTTGTGCTTAATTAGACAACCAGTGCTCTAGGTTAGTGTCTTAGCTGAATATTGAAGTGTCACTAGGTGAAACTCCTTAGATAAGTGGTAGAATTGACAATCTTCACTCATCTGGCATAGGAACAAGAACTTCAACTTAGTTGAATGCACAGTAGGTTAGTGTCTTAGCTGAATATTGAAATGTCACTAGGTTAAACCCTTTAGATAAGTGGTAGAATTGACAATCTCCACTCATCTGGCATAAGAACAAGAACTTCAACTTAGTTGAAGGCACAATAGGGGTCAGAGGTGGATTTGAAGACCTAGCAAGCCCTTTTTGTCACTGTCTATACCTTAGTTTAGGTTCATTTCACTTCAATTAGCCGTATCGGCACAAAACCCCTTTTGTTACTCTGTCACCCTTGAAACTCAGTCTAGAGCAAGCCTTAGATCATACAAGAGCACCACAAGTCTCTGTGGATCGACCCGTACTTGCCGCGTCTCCGATAGACGCCGTGCACTTGCGGTATAACATGTAGGCCATAATTTATACACTTCTCGAAGCCTACCAAGTTTTTGGCGCCACTGCCGGGGACTTGGCGTGTGCCCTGTGATTGCTGGCATATCTATACTGAGTTCATTTCACCTTGTACATAACTCCTTTCTAATGTTACTTATAGCCATGTTTTACTGAATCTGCATCTGTATTGCATCTTAGCAAGCATAATTTTTTTGTTTCCCTGCATTATAGCTGTAACTTGTTTATTTCTTGTATCGTTTATAACCATCTGTTTTTGCATTCTATTTTACACCCTGCATCTTTCTTCTTGATCTGAGTTATAAGCTTCATTGCCTTGTAGCTTAGTGTTAGTGTAACTCTTCAAGCCCCTGTGACAGTCCAAATTATTTTTCGTAATCCCCTGTCAGTCCAAAGAACTAAATCCTTCTGTCGAGCTAACAGGTACAAGCTAAGCTGCTGTACTGCTGTGCTGCTGTGCAAACTATTAAGCTGAGCCAACCCCAGGGTGAGACAAGGAGCTGAGCACAGCCACTGTGGCTAAAGCAAGTTAGCATCATTCTCTAACTCTGCTCTGTGATTGATAAATGTATGACCTGTGAACCATGTTAGGCTAGCATCTATGAATCTATAACCTTGCATGCTAAACCTGGTAAGCTGGATACCCTGCTGAGTGCAACCCATGTGTTCAAATCTGTGAAGCTTTACAACCCTGTTGCTACCTCACCATTAATCTGTGGTGCATAAGCAGCCTGTTGCTTCCTTGCCTCAGCCAATTGCCCTGAGAGCTTAGCTCTCAAGTGGTACTGTGACCCAGTGAACCTTGCATAACCTTGAGCACACCCTAGGTTATAACTCACCTGAGCATACACCACTGCATACATTGCAAGCCTGATTCTGTCAAACCTGAGCATGCTTGTGAATTGCTGATTAACCTGTGCATGCCGTGAAAGGTTTATGCCCTGCTTCTTGCTACCCTGCTGTGACCTGTTGAGCATGGTGAAAGACCTGTGAATCTGGGTGGCCTGTGAGCTAACCTCGTTGACCCTGCAATACATCTCGAATCTGCCTTAAACCTTGTGTGAGTTTGTGCTCTCACTTCTTTGCTTGCTCCGACTTGCACACAACCTAGTGGTGTATCATTTTTTTGTGAGTGGTGTTTCCTTGTGTTGGTTTCACTAAGCTACCATGTCTTGTGCTAAGTATTTGTTGCTTGTTTTATTCTCGTGTCTAACTTGCTCTGTGCAACACAATCAAAACTTGGGCTCTGCACAAACATCACACCCAATCAATCTGGGCTGTGCAACTTGTTCCCTGCACAAACCCTGAAACCCAATCACCTGGGCTGCTCACAATCAAACTGTGCACTGGGCTTTGCACAATCAACCCACTTCTGGGCTGTGCACAATACTAGGGCTCAACAACTTTTGGGCTATACATTTTTCAACATAATTTGGGCCGTGCAGCTACTAAACCGAAGCCCACACTACCTGGGCTGCCAACAGCTGAAGCCCAACCACTAAGCTTTGCCTTTTCGCTGGGCTAACTGAACCTGGGCTGTTAACTCACTGAGCTGCTGGGCTTCATAAGCTGAAGCCCACAACCACCAAGCCATACTGCTGGGCTGTACACGCATCTGAGCCCACATCATCTGGGCTAGAACCCACATCTGCTGGGTTGTGCACAAAGATTTCAGCCCACACCCATTAAGCATTGCACACAACTACTGGGCTTCCCACAAAAACCAAATGAAACCCTTTCTAACCAAACCCAATAAACCAAACTTTCCCAACAAAACCAAACAGAAACCCTCTTAAACCAAAACTGAGCCCACTTTCCATAACCTTTGGGTGTTTCTTTTTGAGTTCAATTTGAGTGCTAAATCATGTCAGGATTTTGGTCTGCACCTGGGGATGGAACCAAATCCATTAGAGAGCTTGCTTACGGGCATGTTTCACAATATGAATCCCCCACATACCATAGTGATTTTAGGGAATTTTACGAGCCTTCTCAGGGCCCTGACCTCACATACCCTAATCATTATGATCACATGTATCATCCACCACAGTGGGAGGTTGAACAATTTTGTACTTCTCAATCTGTGGAGGAAAATCTTAGACTCATCGAACAAAATAATGCTAGGAGTGTATTGCATGATAAACCATATAGCATTGATTATGAATTTCCTACTGTTGAAAACTCTCATTTTATTGAAAAACATAATGAAATTCTAGAATTGATTCAAAACCTTGAGCAATATCAAAAGTCAACTGACCAAAGGTTTGCGAGTTTAGAACTCAAATTGAGTCAAATCTGTGATGCACTAAATGAGGAAAGGGAGGACTTTCAAAATGAAATGTTTATCACCCATAATGAAGTCAATAGTATGCCTAGTCTTACTCGTGCAATTGATATTGCATATGAACCTGTTTTAAATGACGGGACTAGAAATACTATGATTTTTAATAAGGAAATGCATTTGCTATGATGATGATGATGATGATGATGAATATGATATGTTAGAAGAGCATGTGCATGCTGAAAATATGATGGAATCTTTTGGTTCAGAGACGTTAGGCGTCTCTTCTGTGAACCCTATGAATGATACTTCTTCTAACATTCATACATGTGATCTTAACTATGAGCTTAGTTTTGTGAAATTCTTCAGTGAATGTGAGCATGCTACACAACTTGTTTGTGACTTAAGAAAGGATGAATCTTCTGTTGACACTAATGTTCTTTTGGATCATAATATTATTTTTGTGTCTGATTCCCTGCCCATGTCACAATATGTTGCTTCCTCTGATGAATTTGACATGGAAATTGATGAATTATCCTGTGAAAATGAACATGATTTACCCACTTCTGATCTTAGGAAAGTGTGTGATGGTGCAAATGATTTTATACATGAAAATAACTTGGATGTACCTAACCTCTCTCTTGAGTCACAAATTGAAACTCCTTCACCCAACCTAGGTATAGTTTGTCACAAAATTGCAAAACCAACTTTTCTAAAAATGCCTAACTTAGGCCTAGAGCTTTGTGCTTCCCAAGTCCTCTTGGACTATTTTGCATCAAAGTATAACACTCTTAAGGATCCACAGTTGGAATGTGTATGTCTGCCTGTAATTAGCAAAACTTATTTCGAGTTAGACCTTTTGCATGATGTACCTTTAAAATTGCAAGATTTTGTTCTCACAAACACACATGTTCACAAGTTTAGGTTTGGGGGAAGCTCATTCACATATGCAGTCTTACTTGCACTCTCATTTTATATTTGTGTAAGGCTGTTGATGGTTGTATATATTTTCTATTGGGTTGACCCTCAACTCTTTAGACTGTTGGTTTATGGTGAATTTTCATTGTATATAATCCAGTAGGACTTGTTAAATTTTTCTTTTCTTGAAACGGTTGAGTCTTCTTGTGCATATTTTGTGCTAATCCGGTATGATCTCCGCTGAGAATGTTGGATTCTATCCTTGATTAATGAAGCTCTAACCGTGCTCCCGCCGACATACCGGTAATCTCTTCCCTTTTCTCTTATCAGCATAGTTCTCATGGTATGTGACTGTTTAAATTTTTCCTATCTGTTGACACATTGAGGACAATGTTTGATTTAGGTTTGGGGGTGCATTTACATATAGAGTTTTTAGTCTTTTAATCTTTTATTTTCAAAAAAAAAAAAAAAAAAAAAAAAAAAAAAAAAAATTCAAAAACTCTTTTTGTAAAAACCTCCAACTTTTAGAGATTTTAGAGTCACTAGCATGCTTCTAGCTATGTTTACATAGAGAATTTTTTTTTTTCACCGAAATAATGTGGTTAGAAGTACCCTGGAGAACACAATCGGGTTTCTTAGTTGATTAGAGCGTTAAAGTTGGATTTAACCATACCGGAGAGCGAATTAGGTGCTGTTTAGATATTCGGTAGTAGAATTGTGATCACCCATAGTGGAGACTACCCATTTTACATCAAGTGAGGCACCAACTTTCAATTTTTTGCAACTTTCTAGAAAAGCTGTTAGAGTGTGTGTCACCTTACGTAAATTCCGGGTAGGAATGGTGAGCTACCCAACTTCGCACCAATTTCAGACTACTTTTGATCTCTTGAGTGCTAGTTTTTGTCAATCATGAGGGTGACGTCTAAAGATGAAAACTCCTTCTAAATATCGATTTGCGGTTAGCATCACTATCTCTCTCAATCAAGAAGACCCATAGAAACACATCATCGTCAACAAACGGAGCATCATCAATATGGAAATAAAAATTGATATAGTCCAAGGTTTATGTGCAACAAAGAAAAGAAAATAGGATGAGAATTAATAAAATTTATAAAATCAAGACAATACAAGTTGTGGAAAAATTGAGTGATAAAGTCCTTTGTCCATGGAGTTAGTTATTTCATTATTTGTATTTTTATTTTCACTTTTTGTAAAAAAAAAAAAAAAAAAAAAAAAAAAAAAAAAATTGTAGTTTATTTTTGCTACCACCATGGTAAAGAAGAATTTAAAAAGAAAAATCCAAACAACAAGGAATTTGAGTAGAAAAGTTAAAAATTGTCAAGTTTTGTGAAGTTTAGAAGTTCGTCATCAACATTTGAAGACCGGAGACCGAAGATTGAAGACGTTTCTATGGTTCTTATGAGAGAGTGATATTAATTGCCGATCGGGTGAGAAGTGAGTGAGTACTCCCACCCTTGCTAATGGTTGATTTCCTTTCTTAGAGATCATCAAAAAAAAGATTCTTTTTGTCCACACTTCGTGGAGTCTCCAGATTTTATTTCGGAAGGTTATCCTTCTTACCTACAACGTGTGCAGGATTTCTCTCTTTATTCCTGCCTGCACACATGAGAGACTAAAAAAGCGATCTTTTTGAGTGCAATTATCATAAAACCCTAATGGTGAGGCAGAAGTTGAGACTTATGATCACAATCGAATCCGAATTCTTTCATATGGTATGGTTACTTCTCGCTCGACTTAAGGATGAGAATGCGTTCTTCGATAGTTCTAACTTCATGTTACTAGCATGCAGAAACTCTATGTCCTCATAGCTTCTTGGATGCTTGAGACTCTTTTACACTCTGAAGTTGGAGAAGGTTTTGTGGGTACACCTCTGGTAAACCCTCACGAGACTACAACTCGTCCACTAGGGACACCTAGGGGTTTAAAGGCTTAGTGCATACGCTAAATGCATTCGAGAGACCAACTGACAGGTGGTATAGTTAGGATTTCTTTATTTCTGTTTCACTTGAGGACAAGTAAAATTCAGGTTTGGGGGTATTTGATGAGTGCCAAATAGTGCATATTTATACACCTTTTTATTGGCATTTTACTCATCTTTTGCGCTCATAAATCGATATTATCCCAGTTCTCGTATTTTAATTGTTTTCAAGAATAAATATTTGTATTAATTAATTTTGTGTTTTTAGGTAATAAATAAAGTCCTGAGAAATTAAGGAGCCAAAAGAGCGAAGAATTGAGTCAAGCGTCTATGGAGTAGATAGCCAAAGCTCCGCGCGAATCGCCAGCAACCCAACAAGGAAGACATGGGCTAGAGCTACCCACGACCCGGATCCGAACCCGCTCATCCCGAGCCATTGAGATCTCGCCCAGACACATCTTACGCTCGCTCCGACTTCCTCATCATACCTTGATGCGCTCGCTCAACACCAAAACACTCCGAGTCACTTTCAACCGTTCGGATCGCGTCCGGCACCGCATCCTACGCTCGCTGCAGCTTCTCCATCAAACAAACGATGCACCTGCTCAACACCGAAGCCCCCATACCCTATACCCTATCGAGAAAACCCATTTTCTCTTCTCTCTTCTCTTTCATCTCTTCTCCTTCTTCCGACAAAGCAGAGCTCTGCTCTCCCATATCTTCCTCTCCATCTCCTGTCTCTATCATCACCATCCCCATCTTCTTTCACCACAACAACCGCACCATCAACCACCTCCGTACCCTCTCTAGGTCTAGTTATCTTTCTTTTAGCTTCTATCAACCCTAGAAGCTAAATTAAAGATAATTGGGACTAGGGTTTCTCATACATCATATCAGTCGACGCATGGACCAGAGGAGAGCATGATTCAGAGACAACCAGAGTATGGGTTCGAATTATTTTGCATTTAATTTCTGTTTTAAAGAAGAATTAGGGTTTGGTAGTTTTGAGCTGTGCATGTATAAATAGCAGTGAAGGGTGTGCGAAAAACCCGATGCCTGGGTTAGCCAGTGTATCAATTAGGTTTTAATTTGCAGTTTTAATGTTTTAATTTAGTTTGTTGGGGTTTCAATGAAACCCTAATTCCAAATTGTGTTTAAACTCTGTTGGATTGTTCTTGAGTGTTTAATGTTATTAGATAGCTTCAATTTAACACCTCAATGCTTTTCTCTCACAGTGTATACCAATGCCATGGATACACTATAGTTAGGTTATATCTGCGTTGATTGTGTTTCAGCCCTTACTTCAATGATTATTGCTAATTCTTTTGACTAGTTGTGCTTAATTAGACAACTAGTGCTCTAGGTTAGTGTCTTAGCTGAATATTGAAATGTCACTAGGTGAAACCCTTTAGATAAGTGGTAGAATTGACAATCTTCACTCATCTGGCATAGGAACAAGAACTTCAACTTAGTTGAAGGCACAATAGGGGTCATAGGTGGATTTGAAGACCTAGCAAGCCCTTTTTGTCACTGTCTATACCTTAGTTTAGGTTCATTTCACTTCAATTAGCCGTATCGGCACAAAACCCCTTTTGTTACTCTGTCACCCTTGAAACTCAGTCTAGAGCAAGCCTTAGATCATACAAGAGCACCACAAGTCTCTGTGGATCGACCCGTACTTGCCGCGTCTCCGATAGACGCCGTGCACTTGCGGTATAACATGTAGTCCATAATTTATACACTTCTCGAAGCCTACCAATACACACGATACTTCACAAGTATCGACTTCCTGAATAACACAATTATTCAATTCAGCATTACATGCTATCTTTCGTGGATCCACGATCCACACATTCCAGACATCAATCATGTCACAAACTGGGGGATACATACTGGGGTATTGGTCTGCGGTTTACAGCGTGCAGCGTGCAACGCGCCATCACAAGAACGTGTCAGGAAGTCATGGACGGTTAGAGATGAACAGGAGAAGTGGGCAAGACTGGTCGTGTGGCACCGACGCACAACTCCACTACTCCATCACTCCACTTCCTCCACTTCCCACGAGAGACGTGAATAAGGCTCAATGACTTGTATAAATCGGTTCTCCGCCCTATTTCAAACAACAACACAAGTCCAGACGAGACAGAAACCAAGTGTTAATACAAAACGTATTCAAACACCCGTGAGCTTGCTTGCATCAATCACAAGCCTGCTCACCTTTACGTTACAAGTCATAAGCAAGCCAACACCTTCACAATCTCAACACCTTCTTCGCTTCCCTCCCTAAGATCAACCCCATCTCCTTCACTTTGTGACCGAAACAAGTCTGGAACGGACATTTCTTGGTTTAGGCCGGACTTGCACAGATTGATCTCTCGAATATACAAGCACTCACCGCGCAGTGCATTTGTTAAGGTTTAAATTCATTCCTCATCCACACCACAAATTACCAAATTCTGCAGGAGTAGTTTTCACCCATAAACACATAGAAAGCAAACATGAAAAGATCTAACAATCTGTGTTTGGTGCGATCCAACCTATAAGAATGAATCCAAAGGATGGTTCAGTTAAGGTATGTCAAGATAATGAGAATAAGATCTCAAGGAAAACCAATGGAAATTGGTCTCGAAAGTCTTTTCGTAAATCAAAGAAAAAGTCTTTGACTGTTGACTTGACTGGGTGTCAGGTTACTGATCAGAAAAGAGTGAGTTCGAAACTCAAGAAACATGTTTTGGATTCGACTCCAATTCATAGTGGAAAATCGTCTGAAAAGAGATTTGATTCACTAGTCTGCCCAAGTTCTGAATTTCGAAAGATGTTGGAAAGATTTTTCAAACATGTTGAAAAATATTCAGAAAAGGGAAAGGTTATTGACAGCCTAGATGATGTCACATAACTTATTGTTCAACTAAATGTAAGAATATTTGAAGGAAAGCTAGAAACACTCCGTCTTCAAAATAATCTGGTAGTAGCAGGATTTCCCACACTACACCCCTTACTCGATTTTGCTTAATTAATCCATTGGAAGATGTAAGATCAAGAACATTTATTGATTGAATTCATGAAGTGTTTACACAGGAGAATAGAATTACACTTAGAAGTTAAAACACTCTTAAACTTTCTCTCTCCTAATGACTTGCTCAACAATTCCAAAAAGATCTCCCCCTTAAAGACTCATCTAGCCCTTTATATAGGGTAATACATAGTGGATGACAGCTAAGTCACCCTTTATTTTCGGGAATGTCCCGCGAAGTGTCGCAGATGCACAAACATTCGCTCTCGCGACACTTCTTAACCCTCGCCAGGTCTCTCGTCTTCTTTATGTTTTGCCGGTCGTTATTCATTGCGTCGTTTATTTTAGCTCCTGCGACTGCCTCGCGACAGCGTCGTTCATTAATCCCGCGAGTCTTGTACGTTGCGATATTATGATCCTACAATCTGGCAGATTATATGGAACAAAAACTGGCCTTGTGCAAGGAAGTTCATCAACAGACTACATAGTGTGAAATTCTTACTCATTTGCTGGAACATTCACAGATAAGGAATAAGGTCCTTATTGAAAAGCTTCTTACTGTAACATGTAAAGAGGTATATCTGAACAGATGTTTAGAAAAACATTTTCAACAAGGAATGAATACCTTAAGAGGAAATATAGAACGTCTTGAACAAGAGACATTAGCAAACTGTCGACTGGCAGATCTAGACCACACGGGTTCAAGTTCAAAGAACATACCATCCTGGGCACAAGATGTAATCAAGGATATTGCATCCCGCAATTTTCCTAACAAAGAGGATGGGTTCAAAACCCAAGAAAAGAAACATGTTAATGCTCCTAAGACAAAGGAGGAAGAATCTCCTTGTAGATGGTGGATTTTCGACAAAGGGTAAAATTGTAAAACTATACTCCGGATCCGGCAATCGGATGAGTATTGAGGCCCAAGTCTCTCATTAAAGCATGAAAGCTCATGCCATAAATCTCTCGACCGAGAAGGTCTGTCTCTCGGAGTATATGTAGATGTGTAGTCTCCCGGTGAGGCCACGGCACATCTCATGAATACTTTGAGCAATTTCGAATTACTCCTGATCCCAAGCAATCGGATGAGTATTGAGACTCATGTCTCTAAGCGTGAAAGCTCATGCCATAAAACCTCGATCGAGAAAGTCTCTCGAGAAGATGTAGATGTGTAGTCTCCCAGCTGAGACCACGGCGCATCTCATACTGTATAGAATCGCAAGATTGGATGGCTCCTAGACAACATATCTGCTAGTATAGAGCAATAACGTCTTCAGGATGCAACCATGTTTTCCCTGACTATACAAGAGGAATATGACACTCCAGCAAGTTCATATTGCTCGACCCTCAGATAATTAATACTCCTAGATAGGAAGCCCTGCTAGTATAGAGCCATCGCTTAATTATCTATAATCACCCGAATATCCAAGAATATTCTACGATTCTTCGTTATATTTCGTCACTTCAATTCGTGGTTCTTCCCAAACAGAATTCCACGTTAGTGATAAAAATTCAACGAGACAGGCATCTGAGCATCGAATATGCCCTGACTAAAATAGTGCAAGTGTACGTAACAATAATGTACTGTACCATCATTTGAATGCGCAAACGAGCATTTCAAAAATATGAATGAACGATGAACCTATGCAAAATAGGAAGGAAAAATAATAATAATAAAATATTAGCAAAGGCGTCAGGGGACTGGGCTCATCAGTTGGCCGGTCATGCCGTGACCAGTCCCGCGACCAATTTTATATTTTGTCATATTTTATTATTTTTCCCCGATCTCGTGAAAATTCTCTCGTTCGAGCTAATCTCCTTCGTTTCAAGGAAATTCTCTAATCTCATGATTTTATCAAAGAAATAATAAAATTAGGGAAAGGTGTCGCGGGACCGAGCACCAGCCGGGCGGCCATGCCCTAGCTGTGGACAGTCCCGCACCTCACGTCCCCATTATTTTATTATTTCTTTCGAATTATGAAATTTCCTTGATTTTATGAATTTTCCTTAAAACCATGAAAATTCCCTAATTTTATGAATTTTCTCTAAAATCATGAAAATCATTATAAAATTAGGAAAACTCGTGGGACCGGGCACCAGCCGGCCGGCCATGCCTTAGCCGTGGCCGATCCCACACCTCACGTTCCCATTATTTTATTATTCCTCTCAAATTATGAAAATTCCTTGATTTTATGAATTTTCCCTAAAACCATGAACATTCCCTAATTTTATGAATTTTCTCTAAAATCATGAAAATTATTATAAAATTAGGAAAACTCGTGGGACCGGGCTCTAGCCGGCCGGCCATGCCCTAGCCGGTCCCACACGCCTATTATTTTATTATTGTTTGTTGTTTTAGTTTCCTGATTCCACGAAAACTCCCTGATTTCAACAAAATACCTTGATTTTAATAAATCATGAAAATTATATAAAATTGGGAAGAGTGCTCTGGGACCGTGCCCATTGGCCGGCCGACCATGCCTTGGCCATTGCCGGTCCCACACTTCATCATTCCCTATTTTATTATTATTACAAGCTCCTTAAGCCCGTCCAAATGGACGGGCTAGTTCATTAGTTGACCAAAAAAAGAAAAGTAAAACAGTAATCATACTGTGTTTGCATCAAGGTTTTAAAAACGTCCGTTTTTACCGAAAAAACGACCGTTAAAACGATCACACCCATATACCGTGGCCGTGAGGGTCCCCGAACCCCGTGCCTTTATTAGGCCGATAAGTAGGAAAAAACGGCAGTTTTATATTGCCGTTTTTCAGTTTTCATACACGTTGTAACCGTTTTTCTAAAATTAGTTTGAATGTTTTTTTCTTCTAAATAACATTTTAACGTGCGTTTTTAGAACTATTTTCCCGTTATCACGCACGTTATAACCGTGTAAATAACTTTCTTACCATTTCTTTTGATTTTTTTTCTTCTCTGGATTGAAAGCTGAAAACTTCGAATTAAATATTTTTAAATGATACAAGTCAGTTTGATGAGATTCTCTTAAGTCAGTTAGATGACCAAAATGTCGAACTAGAAGAAGCTCTTGAGTGTTTTAAAGACTCCGAGGATCCGGAAATTCAAGCAATAGTTAAAGGTTTGTCTGAGAATACTGATTACCCTAAGTTTGGGGGTAGTGATGGTCAAGTTTCCCCATTAGAAGTCCCTAACTTGGGAATCGAGCCTAGTATACATGAGGTATTTCCTGAGTCTCTTCCGACTCCTCAACCTGACCCTCCTGATACTGTCCAGGAGGAAATCCAACCATTAAAAACCCATAGTTCAGAAAAATCTGTTTGTCAAGACACTCATATGAAGCCCAAGTGGGCACCACAGAAAAACCCAGTTGTCTTGTAGGAAACCTTGGATGAGGATGTGCTCTGTCTGTTAATTTTTCTGATTTTGTGCATTTGTCTTATAATTGTGGCAGTTTTATTTGGTTTTGTTGATCCACAGTTGTTTCGACTATTGATATATGATTCGAAAGGTAATTAGCCATTTTGTGGTATTTACCGTCTGGCTGAAGACTTTAAACTTAGCACTTCTTGGGAGGTAACCCAATATTCATGCGACACGGTAATATCTTTCCTTAACTCTTTTGCTTCAAATGGTAACAGTTTCTCCTTGTTCATGCTTTTAATTTAATCTTTAGAACATTGAGGACAATGTTAGATTTAAGTTTGGGGGTATGGGAGAAACTTGTTAGTTGCAATAAATAAACTCCAGAGCCTAGAAATTTATGCTTATTAAGGATGGCACTAACTAATCTAAGTGGATGGAAGCATTTTGGTTGTAGGAGTTGAGGAACCAATCTGATTAGATGGAAACATCTAAAGAGTCTATTCATAAAAGCACAGAGCTCAGGTGTTAGAAATAACATGATAGTTTCACCATATCTCGTTGAGTCCTTTTCACTTCTGTTTTTATTTTATTTTGTTTTTAACCTATGTTTCTCTAAGTGATTAGGTGGGGCCCACGAATCAAGTTGTTACCAATGCTAGGGTGAATTAGAGTGATTGAGATACAAAAAAAAAAAAGTTGAAAAAAAAAAGAGAGAAAGAAATTGAGACCAGACCATCTGACCAACCGGAATAAATTCAATAAAGTCGACCACTGGAACCCTTGTATATGCCAGTTGTGTTGACCTAGAGTTAGGATTATCGACCACTGGTTCCCTTGTATATGCCAGTGTGTTGATATTAGTCCAGACCGGTATCTCAGTCCATTAGGATAGGTTCATTTTGGCGGAGGCCTTCAGACAGATATGGGAGACATCGTTCACTTAGTCAACATCAAAACCATCTATGTTTTTCTATATCCATCTCTTAATCTATCCATGTGATTTGTTGACTCCGGATATTGATGTCCATAGTGAGACTATCTGAGTAGAGCTCTGTCACTTATATATGAATTTTAGTATGCTTGAGTGCAAACTCGTGTACAGCAATTGGAATTTCGCATCAGGGTACTTCCTCCCGTAGTCAATAAGTATGCCAACCAAGGAGATTCTTTAGTGCCTTCAAAGGTTCTGCCTAGATAGCTAGGGTCTGGAGTAAAGGTTTTGTGGGTATATCTGTTGTAAACCCTCCCGAGACTATAACTCGGCCACTAGGGCCACCCAGGGGTTTAAAGGCTTATTGCATACGCTAAATGCAATCGACGATGCCTGCTACAGTGAGTTAGGATTTTATTTTGTAGATTTGATTTGCTCGGGACTAGCAAATAATAAGTTTGGGGGTATTTGATAGACGCATTTATGTGTCTATATTAGTCTCAATTCTCTGTAATGTTAGTACTCGATTTTGCGCTTATTTTGGTATTTTATGTCTTTGTAGGTGTTTTCGGAGAAATAAGCTTTTGCGGGAAAATTGGATCGAAAAGTGGTATTTGCGCTCGTGGGAGAAAAATTGATATTCGCACCCCGGAAATGGATAAGGGGCACCCACATGATAAGGGATGACCCCAAGGCAACTACTATTGGCACACCAGAACAGGATATGGGGAGTCCATCTTCCTAGTTTGAATATAAATTTTGGCGGGAAAATATTTCAATTACGAACAGATTTTGGCTTCGATTTTTGGGCCATCTCTGGACAGATTCAATCATCAGATTTTGGTGGGCTGAACTTCTTAAAGCATAACAGGGAAGATTTAAGTGATTTGACGGCGTAGCTTGGGCTGGATAAGCTGGTTCGATAAATCATGGCAAGAGGAAAGCTACGGGTTTCATTGTTTGTTTTTGGTAATTACGTGGAAGTTTAAGAAAGAATATCTTTTCTGGATTTTCTGGATTCGATCTTGTGATAACAAAGAAGAGTTTGGATGAGAAAGGGAAGCCGTGTGAGAGAAAACAGGGAGTAAGGGAGGCGTGAAGAATAAAAAGAGAAAGAAACTCCGTAACTTCCTGAGGAGGAGAAAAAGAAGATTTCCCGGGATTTATATCAGATGTTGTGTATATATAGGATGCTGAGAGGTTAAGCAAAGGGAGTCGAGAGTTGGGGGTAGCTAGCAGAGGAGAAAATCACGATGCAGGAGAAGTTGCAGCAGCAGCAGCAGGGAAGAAGAGTTGCAGACGACACTTCAAAAGTGTCGTTCTGAAGAACACGAAGAACGGACTCGCAGAGGCAGTCTTTAATTCTACGACAGAGCCAAACAACTATCGTTCTTCGACAGTCTTAGAAACTTGTAACAGTGACGTTTGTAACACTATTACAGCGTTGCAAATCTCTTTCTTAAACAATTTCTTCAATAAAAACACCTTTTTGAGCTATGGATTATTATTTTGTGCGTGTTTTTGATATGAGGAGCTAAACCCCATCGCTGGGATGACGGAGGAAGCCAATTCTCATCACTGTGGTAACTTTATTTAATTCTTTTTACGACTTTTGCATTAATATAAATTGAATTATGATTTTAAATTAATTAGTTGTCATTTAGTTTGATGGGTTATGCTTAGCTTAGGTGTTTTGATAATCCATGCTTACCATTTACAATTAATGTTTTATAAAATCTACCTTGGCAAAGATTTAGAGTCAATAACTATTATTTTTGGAGCTAATTGTCAAAGAATTAATAATTGAACCATAGAAAAAGAGTTTGGTGAAATCCCGATTCCCAGTATTTCTCAACTTTGTTAAAATCTTTTCTTTGTTTTTAGTATTTTATTTAAGTAAGTCCTAAAATCTACAACTTCCCAAGTCCGAGAATCAAACCCTTACTTACCACATCTAAAACTGCAATCACGAACCAACTACGACCACCACCTTTTTTCAAGTATTCTTTATTTTCTCGACGGTTCCTTTCCACATCATAGTCATCGTTGTCGGGGTACTGGCTATCTTCGTTTGCATAAGTATCATCATCATAATAACCATCATTATCGTTATCATAACCTCCTTCAGTATCATCATTATTGTTACCTACTTCATTATTATTATCATTAATAGAATTATATCCTTCGTTCATATGTTGAACACCATGGTCAGAGCGATCGGAAGTGTAACGAGAATCATATGTTGGATTCACATTCTCATAACATTGTGTATTGTCCCCAAATGAAAGATTATCAAAGTCATAAACAAAGTCACTCACCGATAACCTTTCGTATGAGATTTGAACTTCCGGATCATGCCAGTTATATGGTAGAGGGACATGCTCTGGATTATTAACGGCCTCCTCTTCCAGCATATTTAACCACTGTTCTTCTTGAGGTAAAACCGGTGTTTCATCTCCCCCCGCAATCCAGTCAAGCATATTGTCATCCCTCAGTAGACTATGCATATTGACATTAAAATCCGTCTAATTAGATTTCACAACTTTTAACATGCATGTATGAAGTTATATTTAACTAGCATCAACACTAACACCATGATAACTTTTCATCATGTCATCATGCTAGTTAATTAATTTCATCATTATGAAAGTTAAAGCATTAACTTAAAGCTCATGCATATTTTTGCTTCATTAATCATGTTCTTTATACTTGACAGTGGTTGGACTTAATTAATTAGACTTCATTATTGATTTATGTGTTCACTATTGGATGATCAATTCATTTTTTTTCTTTTTTTGCATAAATTTTATTGTGTCTTGATTTTTTCTTCCTCTAATCTTGATTTGAGCTTTTGTTATTTCCTTGAAACTCTATTATAAAGTTATGGCAACATCCTAAATTACAATATATATATGTACAACATGAAGAAAATGATGAAAACATTATAAAAAAAAAGGCAACTACTAACTTAAATGTTGATATAAGAGAGTACCTGTATAGTTAAAATTTGTAGTTCAAAGACAACAT
The DNA here is from genome assembly GCA_023531295.1 of Papaver armeniacum. NCBI lineage: Eukaryota > Viridiplantae > Streptophyta > Magnoliopsida > Ranunculales > Papaveraceae > Papaver > Papaver armeniacum. The sequence goes on along the minus strand of JAJJWW010019302.1, from coordinate 10,864 downwards.
TCGACGTCCACATCATCATCCGGTATCATGAAGATAAAAAAATCAAATATATGTTGTAAATAAACTACATAGAAACAAACAATAAATTTAGTGGTAAATACTTATTTTAATAAAATATGAAAATTACCTCTTAAACTTATAGTCGGAAGTTGAAACTTGGAAACTTCAAAACACAGAGGAAGGAAGAATTGGGAAGCGGAAGAAGAGTACTGGAAAAAAAAATGCCTTCTTGTGTTTTTAAAGGGTGAACATAAAGAAGAGTACTGGAGAAAAAAAATAGTGTTATCATGATTTTGTTTTCTAAAAGAAGGGAAATGAAAAACCAAATTGACGCGACCTATTATTCGTTGCCTCCCCCAATGAAAGAGAAAAATAGTGTGATCATGTACCCACGTTTTGGTCACCAACTTCAATCTTTAATTCATGAATCAAGGAATCTGCTTTAGTTCTTCACTTCTTTCAAAGACAAAAATGGGTACATGATTTGGACGTGGTGGTGGGTACATGTTAAAATGGGTACTGATTTGGACGTGGTCACGAAGGTACATGTTAAAACTTAAAATGAAATAAAAGAAAGAACTATATATGCATCATCATGCAGTGGTGGTAGGTACATGATTTGGACGTAATAATTATTTCATATAAGAAGTACAATTTTAGATGGAATCTGATAATGGGTTGATTGACTCTACCCTAACTCATAATGCAATTCCTACTTTACCGAGTTTTTTAAGCATTCAATGATTAACTTTTAGAAACTAGTAGTCTAGTACCATATAGACTTGTTAAAACCCTGCCTACTTCTTGGCATTTGATGGAAAGTGCGATCTAATAAAGGAACAAGTATACCTAGCTAATTGTTGCCGACGAAATTTTAGTGGCTACAATTTACGACCACGAATTTTATCAAACTTTCGTAAATTGTATAGTGAAAAGCATTTTAAAACACCTATTAAAGAATATAAACATGACTATCGAATTGTACACATTTCTTATACTAACAATAATCAAATAAAATGGTAGTATTAGAATTTCTTAATGATATAGGTCATCTACTAGTTGGACAAAATTTAAAAATTAATAGGTCATCTATTTATGGACGTGGGGAGTATTAAAAAATTAAAATACCTTGTAACAACGTTTTTTAGACTCGTTAAAACGTTTTCACACACGTTATAACCGTTACATAGGAAATTTAGATCAATAATTTTTTTTATTTCCTATGTAACCGTTACAACGCCCGTTATTTTCAAAAAAACGTCCAAAAAACGCGTTTTTGGACTATATAACGCGTTTTTGGACCAAAACGTGCTCACACCTGAGAAAACGCATTATAACGGTCACACCTAGTGTCCGTGACCTGAGCCGTGACCCGTTTTTCGAACCTTGGAATAAATTAAGTGCAGCGAAGATGAATTGTAGCGGACGTATATGGAATTGAAGAAGAAGCATCAACCCCACTTGCTTTAGAATTATATGGAAGAAAATTGAACTCTTCATGAAGCACATCACGCTTGCATGAAAAAAAGAAAAAAAAACACATCCATTATGACAAGAGTCTGCATTAATCGTAAAATGATAGTAGATTTTTTTTTGCATGATATTTCCCTATAGACCCGTGATTTATCATTTGTTAGAATACTAAGGAAAAGTGGGGGAAAGTGTAAATCAATGGATTGACATGACATGATTGGGTTCGGAGGAAGAGGCTTTGAGTTATAAGATGCAAACCAAGGTTCGAAAAACGGGTCACGGCTCAGGTCACGGACACTAGGTGTGACCGTTATAATGCGTTTTCTCAGGTGTGAGCACGTTTTGGTCCAAAAACGCGTTATATAGTCCAAAAACGCGTTTTTTGGACGTTTTGAAAATAACGGGCGTTGTAATTACATAGGATATAAAAAATTATTGATCTAAATTTCCTATGTAACGATTATAACGCGTGTGAAAACGTTTTAACGAGTCTAAAAACGTTGTTACAAGGTATTTTAATTTTTTAATACTCCCCACGTCCATAAATAGATGACCTATTAATTTTTAAATTTTGTCCAACTAGTAGATGACCTATATCATTAAGAAATTCTAATACTACCATTTTATTTGATTATTGTTAGTATAAGAAATGTGTACAATTCGATAGTCATGTTTATATTCTTTAATAGGTGTTTTAAAATGCTTTTCACTATACAATTTACGAAAGTTTGATAAAATTCGTGTCGGTAAATTATAGCCACTAAAATTTCGTCGGCAACAATTAGCTAGGTATACTTGTTCCTTTATTAGATCGCACTTTCCATCAAATGCCAAGAAGTAGGCAGGGTTTTAACAAGTCTATATGGTACTAGACTACTAGTTTCTAAAAGTTAATCATTGAATGCTTAAAAACTCTAGTAGGAATTGCATTATGAGTTAGGGTAGAGTCAATCAACCCATTATCAGATTCCATCTAAAATTGTACTTCTTATATGAAATAATTATTACGTCCAAATCATGTACCTACCACCACTGCATGATGATGCATATATAGTTCTTTCTTTTATTTCATTTTAAGTTTTAACATGTACCTTCGTGACCACGTCCAAATCAGTACCCATTTTAACATGTACCCACCACCACGTCCAAATCATGTACCCATTTTTGTCTTTGAAAGAAGTGAAGAACTAAAAGCAGATTCCTTGATTCATGAATTAAAGATCGGGGTTGGTGACCAAAACGTGGTACATGATCACACTATTTTTTTCTCTTTTCATCGGGGGAGGCAACAATAATAGGTCGCGCCAATTTGGTTTTTCATTTCCTCTTTTAGAAAACAAAATCATGATAACACTATTTTTTTCTCCAAAGATTCTCTTCTTTATGTTCACCCTTTAAAAACACAAGAAGGCATTTTTTTTTCCAAAATTTTCTTCCGCTTCCCAATTCTTCATTCCTCTGTGTTTTGAAGTTTCCAAGTTTCAACTTCCGACTATAAGTTTAAGAGGTAATTTTCATATTTTATTAAAATAAGTATTTACCACTAAATTTATTGTTTGTTTCTATGTATTTTATTTACAACATATATTTGATTTTTTTATCTTCATGATACCGGATGATGATGTGGACGTCGAATGTTGTCTTTGAACTACAAATTTTAACTATACAGGTACTCTCTTATATCAACATTTAAGTTAGTAGTTGCCTTTTTTTTTATAATGTTTTCATCATTTTCTTCATGTTGTACATATATATATTGTAATTTAGGATGTTGCCATAACTTTATAATAGAGTTTCAAGGAAATAACAAAAGCTCAAATCAAGATTAGAGGAAGAAAAAATCAAGACACAATAAAATTTATGCAAAAAAGAAAAAAAATGAATTGATCATCCAATAGTGAACACATAAATCAATAATGAAGTCTAATTAATTAAGTCCAACCACCGTCATATAAAGAACATGATTAATGAAGCAAAATATGCATGAGCTTTAAGTTAATGCTTTAACTTTCATAATGATGAAATTAATTAACTAGCATGATGACATGATGAAAAGTTATCATGGTGTTAGTGTTGATGCTAGTTAAATATAACTTCATACATGTTGTTAAAAGTTGTGAAATCTAATTAGACGGATTTTAATGTCAATATGCATAGTCTAATGAGGATGACAATATGCTTGACTCGGATTATGGGAGATGAAACACCTAAGTTTTACTCTCAAGAAGAACAAAGGGTTAAATATGCCGGAAGAGGAGGCCGTTAATAATCCGTGAGCATGTCCCTCTACCATATAATCAGATGATCCTAAGTTCAAATCTCATACGAAAGGTTATCGGTGAGTGACTTTGTTTATGACTTTGATAATCTTTCATTTGGGGACAATACACAATGTTATGAGAATGTGAATCCAACATATGATTCTCGTTACACTTCCGATCGCTTCACCATGGTGTTCAACATATGAACGAAGGATATAATTCTATTAATGATAATAATAATGAAGTAGGTAACAATAATGATGATACTGAAGGAGGTTATGATAACGATAATGATGGTTATTATGATGATGATACTTATGCAAACGAAGATAGCCAAAGACTACAACGATGACTATGATGTGGAAAGGAACCGTCGAGAAAATAAAGAATACTTGAAAAAAAGGTGGTGGTCGTAGTTGGTTCGTGATTGCAGTTTTAGATGTGGTAAGTAAGGGTTTGATTCTGGACTTGGGAAGTTGTAGATTTTAGGACTTACTTAAATAAAATACTAAAAACAAAGAAAAGATTTTAACAAAGTTGAGAAATACTCTGGAATCTGGATTTCACCAAACTCTTTTTCTATGGTTCAATTATTAATTCTTTGACAATTAGCTCCAAAATAATAGTTATTGACTCTAAATCTTTGCCAAGGTAGATTTTATAAAACATTAATTGTAAATGGTAAGCATGGATTATCAAACACCTAAGCTAAGCATAACCCATCAAACTAAATGACAACTAATTAATTTAAAATCATAATTCAATTTATATTAATGCAAAAGTCGAAAAGAATTAAATAAAGTTACCACAAAGGATGAGAATTGGCTTCCTCCGTCATCCCAACGATGGGGTTTAGCTCTCATATCAAAAACACGCACAAAATAATAATCCATAGCTCAAAAAGGTGTTTTTATTGAAGAAATTGTTTAAGAAAGAGATTTACAACGTGTAATAGTGTTACAAACGTCATCATTACAAGTTTCTAAGACCGTCGAAGAACGATAGTTGTTCGTTCGTCGAGAATTAAAGACTGCCTCGCGAGTCCGTTCTTCGTGTTCTTCGTAACGACACTTTGAAGTGTCGTCTCGCAACTCTTCTTCCCTCGCTGTCGCTCGCAACTTCCCGCAGCCGTGATTTTCTCCTCTCGCTAGCTACCCCAACTCTCGACTCCCTTGCTTAACCTCTCAAGATCCTATATACACAACATCCGATATAAACCTTAGAAATCTTCTTTTCTCCTCCTCGCAGTTACGGAGTTTCTTTCTTTATTCTTCACGCTCCCTTACTCCATGTTTTCTCTCACACCTTTCCTTTCTCATCCAAACTCTTCTTTGTTATCACAAGATCGAATCCGAAAATCCAAAAGATATTCTTTCTTAAACTTCCACGTAATTACCAAAAACAAACAATGAAACCCGTAGCTTTCCTCTTGCCATGATTTATCGAACCAGCTTATCCAGCCCAAGCTACGCCGTCAAATCACTTAAATCTTCCCTGTTATGCTTTAAGAAGTTCAGCCCACCAAAATCTGATGATTGAATCTGTCCAGAGATGGCCCAAAAATCGAAGCCAAAATCTGCTCGTAATTGAAATATTTTCCCGCCAAAATTTATATTCAAACTAGAAGATGGACTCCCATATCCCGTTCTCGTGTGCCAATAGTAGTTGCCTTGGGGTCATCCTCATCATGTGGGTGCCCCTTATCCATTTCCGGGTGCGAATCATCAATTTTTCTCCCACGAGCGCAAATACCACTTTTCGATCCAATTTTCCCGCAAAAAGCTTATTTCTCCGAAAACACCTACAAAGACATAAAATACCAAAATAAGCGCAAAATCGAGTACTAACATTGTCGTAGAATTGAGACTAATATAGACACATAAATGCGTCTATCAAATACCTCTAAACTTATTATTTGCTAGTCCCGAGCAAATCAAATCTACAAAATAAAATCCTAACTCACTCGTAGCAGCATCGTCGATTGCATTTAGCGTATGCAATAAGCCTTTAAACCCCGGGTGGCCCTAGTGGCCGAGTTATAGTCTCCTGGGAGGGTTTACAACAGACATACCCACAAAACCTTTACCTGCACCCTAGCTATCTCAGGCGTAACCTTTCAAGGCACTAAAGAATCTCCTTGGTTGGCATACTTATCGACTACTGGAGGAAGTACCCGATGCGAAATTCCAATTGCCGTACACGAATTTGCACTCAAGCATACTAAAATTCATATATAAGTGACAGAGCTCTACTCGATAGTCTCACTATGGACATCAATATCCGGAGTCAACAAATCACATGGATAGATTAAGAGATGGATATAAAAACATGATGGTTTTGATGTCGACTGGCGAACGATGTCTCCCATATCCGTCCGAAGGCCTCCAAATGAACCTATCCTAATGGACTGAGATACCTGGTCGACTAATATCAACACACCGGCATATACAAGGGAACCAAATGGTCGATAATCCTAACTCCCAGTCAACACAACCGGCATATACAAGGGTTCCAAGCTGTCGCATTTTATCAATTTATTCCTATGGTCGATGGTCTCGGTCTCAATTTCTTTCTCTCTTTTTTTTTTCAACTTTTTTTTTTTTGTATCTCAATCACTCTAATTCACCCTAGCATTGGTAACAACTTGATTCGTGGGCCCCACCTAATCACTTAGAGAAATATACAGTTAAAAACAAAATAAAATAAAAACGTAAGTGAAAAGGACTCAACGAGATATGGAAACTATCATGTTATTTCTAACACCCGAGCTCGTGTTTTTATTTAATAGACTCTTTAGATGTTTCCATCTAATCGTATTGGTTCCTCAACTCCTACAACCAAAATGCTTCCATCCACTTAGATTAGTTAGTGCCATCCTTAATAAGCATAAATTTCTAGGCCTGGAGTTTATTTATTGCAACTAACAAGTTTCTCCCATACCCCAAACTTAAATCTAACATTGTCCTCAATGTTCTAAAGATTAAATTAAAAGCATGAACAAGGAGAAACTCGTTACCATTTGAAGCAAAAGAGTTAAGGAAAGATATTACCGTGTCGCATGAATATTGGGTTACCTCCCAAGAAGTGCTAAGTTTAAAGTCTTCAAATTTGGACTAAGAAATACCACAAAATGGCTAATTACCTTTCGAATCATATATCAATAGTCGAAACAACCGTGGATCAACAAAACCAAATAAAACTGCCACAATTATAAGACAATGCACAAATCGTAAAAATTACCGTACGTAGCACATCCTCATCCAAGGTTTCCTACAAGACAACTGGGTTTTTCTGTGGTGCCCACTTGGGCTTCATATGAGTGTCTTGACAAACAGATTTTTCTGAACTATGGGTTTTTAATGGTTGGATTTCCTCCGGACAAAGATCGAGGGTCGCTGAGGAGCTCAAGAGACTCAGAAATACCTCATGTATACTAGGGTTTCGATTCTGCTAGGGACTTCTAATGGGAAACTTGACCATCACTACCCCCAAAACTTAGGGTAATCGCATTCTCGACAAACCTTTAACTATTGCTTGAATTTCCGGATCCCTGAGTCTTTAAACACTCAAGAGCTTCTTCTAGTTCGACATTTTGGTCATCTAACCGACTTAAGAGAATCTCATCAAACTGACTTGTATCATTTAAAAATATTTAATTCGAAGTTTTTAGCTTTCAATCCGAGGAAGAAAAAAATCAAAGAAATGGTAAGAAAGTTATTTACACTATATAACGTGCGTGATAACGGGAAAATAGTTCTAAAAACGCACGTTAAAATGTTATTTAAAGAAAAAACATTCAAACTAATTTTAAAAAACGGTTACAACGTGTATGAAAACTGAAAAACGGCAATATAAAACTGCCGTTTTTTCCTACTTATCGCCTAATAAAGGCACGGGTTCTGGGACCCTCACGCCACGGTATATGGGTGTGATCGTTTAACGGTCGTTTTTTCGGTAAAAACGGACGTTTTTAAAACCTTGATTTATTCTTTATCATTCTAAAAGAGTTGGCCAACGCTCAATTGGCTTTTTGTAACTAATTTGTGTCCGTACCCATTATTACATAAAATGAGGACCGATGAAAGAACCATCACATACCTCTAATTTGAAGTCTTAAAGGAATTGTTTCTCTGTATCCCACAAATGTTGATATCCTCATTGTTAAACAAGAATAAAATTGATAACATGTTAAAACATAAGCCTGAAAAGCATTTCTACATGTATCATCTACATCGTCTGATCGTCATCCAAATGGATGCATTCAAGAAGTACATCGCCTAACCATCTGGGGTTAGCCCAGTTGGCCAGGAGCCTGACTCTCAAGGAGGAGGTCAGGAGTTCGAGTCTCCGCTCAAACATTGGAGTACTCGTGTAATTATACTAACTTTACTATGGGGTTGAGGGGGCCGAGTAGGGATGCACAAGACCCACCCACGATACCCATACCCGCTAAACCCGTGGGTTTTTTGTCCATACCCGCCCGTTGTGGGTGCGGGGTTGGTTAAGGAAAAAAAAACCCGCTGTCTGTGGGTGCGAGGTTGGTTTTAGGTCATACCCGCCCATACCCGCCCGAAAAACCCGCTCAATATACACCGTTGATTACAGCTAATCCTTCACTGGTCTTGAGAAGTTCAGCTCGCTCCCTAGACCACCTCTTTTGTCCCTTTCTCCGAGAGACTTCACGTTTTCAATGGTTGTTGGTGTCTTGTGTGTGAACATATCCACAGAGGTGCCAATTTAAGAGCTGGCCTTCTTAACGTTCGGGAGATTTCTTTACCATCAAAAATAAAAAACGAAGCGTATTCGATTTGCTATCACTATAATTAGCTGCACGCGTCATGAAATATATTAAAGCGGACTCCATGGATTGTAATCTTGAAAATTTCAATGTGGTGCGAGAAGATTATAGCGAACTCCTCCTCCTCCCGATCGTATATCTAATTTTTGGATTATATCTAATTATTACGGGTTTAAGCGGGTTTAAACTCCAAACCCGCCCTACCCGTTAGCGGGTGGGTAACAAAACCCCGCCCGCGTTGTTAGTGGGTGCGGGGTTGGTTATGAAAAAAAAAACCGCAGCCTGTGGGTGCGAGGTTGGTTTGAGCTTATACCCGCCCATACCCGCCCATATGCAGCCCTAGGGCCAAGTTTGCTCAGTGGGGAGTAAGCCGGTGGCTACGCTGTCAGGGGCAGGACGGGCCTATCCCTAGTTAAAAAAAATAAAAGTAAATAAAAAAATACATCGCCTTGAATGTGTCAATGAATACCAACTTTAAAGATAAAGGTACATTGGTACATTTCTTGGCTGGTTTAGTTATACCAATATTAGTGATGAATAAGAAGCTATGAATTCTCATCTCTAATTATATTTTTCGTTAATACACTGTGTATAAAGAAACATGTTACTTCTAGAAAAATTGAGGCCAGTGTGCTTGAGTTACGGAAACAACAATACAGATTGACAAATCAAACAAAATCAGATTTATTCTTTATTTGATTCAGTTTTTCATTAAAATCAAAATACAACCAAACCTTGTCATTTGTCAAGTGTTCCTTAATACCTTTCTTCGTTGTTCCTTTATGATCACCATACCTATTCTTCCACTTTTAGTATATCATTTTCCTTTCCGTAAAATCACGAAACGCCATGAACATTATCACCGATTGAATGTATAGTCACCTCTCTTACTATGTTATGTAATTATTCTAATCCCACGACTAACTAATTTCACAGTCAACAACAACAACCAACCGATATAACATTTACTTAACCCAAGTAATTTTGAATTTTGTTCTCTCATATCGCTATGTGCAAAACTGGAATTGAGACAGTTAAATTTTTACCTTTTTGATTAAATAGAGAGATAGACAACGCAGAGGGGTTTGCTTTATGGTATTCATTTGATTTTGAGTGCTCTTTATTCGGCTTATAATTAAATCTACTCCCTGAAGAATCGTGTCGATAGAGATCGAAGGCATGTGGAAACCAAAGCCTATTATGCAAACACCTATTTGCCCGAATATTTTCATATATTAATCAAGGATAACCAACTATTGACCAAAAGACGCACTGTTCATAAAACCAACGAATTGTTTGGTTCGTTTGTAATGGTGAAGTGGCTAGAAATGGTTCTAACGCAAACAATAATACATTTCGCTTAGTGACATTCTAAACCGTCGTTGCCTCACTTCTTCTTTTCTTCGTTACGCAACCATAAAGATGGAAGAAAAATCTACGAAAACGTATTTGCAAAGTAGCGCGTGATAAAGAAAAAATCTCGAACTTGACCTACAAATAATGTCTGTTCATGAGAGTGTCACTATCATCGTTGTGCAGATGAAGGTATTTGACGTCGTTCCGAAAACATTGCCAAAGAAGATAGATTTTCCAATAGTGGTGTTATGTAATCAGCATATAATTATTTATACAATTGAATAGTCGCGTCGGTAAAGCTTCAGGGCGTGTACAAAAGCTACCATCTCATGTATTGTGCAAACAGTTATTTGTTTGAATCTTTTCGTAGATCGGTGAGATAACAATCTCAAACCAAAAGATGTGTCTCTTCTGTTAGGCAAAAAACTGATATGGAATGACAGTTATGCATCTATCTGATGGTTGTCCTAAAAAAAAATTGTGCCACATGGCGCACCGTTATTGCATCATTCGTGAAGATGAATGTAGCGCTGCCACATCAGAATAAATCATTCTCCTTTATATAAGAAGAAATTGATATCTCTCTCATCTCATGGAAGTTCCCTAATTTCATAAAACTCTCCAGTTTCATGGAATTTCCCTCAAATCGGAGAAAGTACATAAAATTACATAAACTGGGAAAGTGTGGGACCGTGCTTGTCCACCGTCGGCCATGCCCTAGCCGTGGTCGGTCCCACACCTTGCAATTCCCTGTTTTATTTATCATTTTTCATCATCTCATGTATTTTTTCCTAGTTTCAGCAAAACCCTGGATTCTGCATATTTTCTCAGAATGTTGCTCAAACGCGCATCGGAAAATACTGAAACTCTCAGGACTGAGACACGGACACTATGGTGACACGAGCACATCCCCTTGACTGACCAAGGGTGGCTCTAAGGCCTGCAAACAGCTCCTCAGTAGGATCGTAATATCGCA